>JBBGZY010000054.1:1200000-1647500 GCA_037952925.1 Lithobates clamitans | reverse complement strand
CCGAGCCCTTCCTGTGCCAGGGGGAAGTGATGTCACCAGCCCAGGCAGACGAAGGGGCAGACTACGAGGGACCACCTAGCAACAGGCATTTAGAGGTAAGTAAAAAAAAAAAAAATATCCAAATGTTTTTTTATTTTTTTTTTTAGAATTATTTAGATATGTTTGTTTTTTTGGGTGGAACCCCACTTTAAAGTGGCTGTAAACCCCCCAAAATATTTTTTAATTAAGGCTTGCACCTTGTACAGTAAAGGATTTCATGTCATCTGTGCCTAGTCTTGCCACAAAGAGTTAATCCAGTTCTGAGCAATCCTTCTATCTTTTTTCAGTGAGATAAACACACAGAGAAATAGTAGTCAGTTCTCCCCCCTTGCTGTGAGTGACAGGTGATTTCTTTATCTCATGAACAAGCCTAAGAGAGACATTCTGTGTACTTCTCATCCCCCCTCCTTTCTTCTACAGCTCTCCCAGGATTGGCTGCTCCACAACTCAGCATGATTGGGCATGCTGAAGTCATGTGGTGACCTTTCTGGGTTTTGACTGGATGTTAGTGATCATAGCAGAAGTTCAGTGTAAGAAATACACAGGAGAAAATGCATATTGACAAGGGGAGTGTAAAGGTGGACGGGGAGTCTACTGACATCACAATGAAAATGCCTATAACTATGCTGATAACATAGTTAAAGTTTTTGTTGAATCTGCTTATATTTTGCCTGCCCTATTTCCCCCCCCCCCCCCCCCCATTAAAGTACCAATGACATTTTTAAATAAAACTTTCTGTTTTTATTGCATACCTTATTTTAAACTGGGTCTCCGTGCTTATCTATACAATTCTAGCATATCAAACAGAGTGTTGTACATACTGTAGTATCCTGAAAGCATTACACTACCCTGCCTTAAGCCTAGTGGACACTATAGTTTTTTTTTTTTCTTTGTTTTTTTTTTTTTTTCTTTTTTTCTTTGTTCCACCCAGTGGGCTGAAAAAAAAACCTGACAGATTGAACATCACTTGTGTTAGTACAGCGATCTGCTCCGCTGTGCAATTGTGTTCTGACAGGGGGATTGAAGCTCCAACCCCTTCACCAAAACACACAGATTTTCCAGCATGCCTGTTCGACAGAAGCTGGTGGTGAGACCGGTTTCTGTCGGACAGGGAGCTGTAAACACAGCCCAAAAGTCAGCTGGTTCCTGCTGAACGGACCGTTTTTGGCTGATATTCAGCCTGTGTGTACCTGGCATTAGTACTCCTTTCAAGAGCCCTTAACTCCGATTCTAACAGTGGTTTGCCTAATGAGAGGTGTTTTGAAAATATTAAATGCCCTGATGTGCAGGTGGTAGTCTGGAGGAGAGGGCATTCCTAGACAGAAGGCATTTGAATGTAGACTACCCTAGATAATGCCCACAATTGTTGCTGAGCCTCCATGATTGAAAGAACTGAAATGCAAAGAAAGAAAGGGGCGCCCCAGGGACAGTGAAACTGGGGGAGGAAAGAACTACTATTGGATGTCCTCCAGCTAGGAAGTGAGGCAGACACTATCTGACTTGCTCCAGCTCTATTGAAAACTGAGAAGCTCACAGTGTGCAGTGAAGTCAGAGTAAGAAACTTCAGTACAGCAGAGGAGCCTGTACAACTGTGCAAGGATGATGGATGGTAAGGCTGAGTTAAGCTTTAACAAGAAGAGAGCTTCATCCAAAAATATTACTTCATTTCTGGGTAAAGTGTGATTAGACAACTTGCATATAAAATGTCCTTATCTGGCTATTCAGTTTGCTTTGGAGGAGGCCCCATCAGTCCCCAACCCTCTCAACATCCTTCAATTGAAAAACAAGGGAAAATTGATGGCCGAACAGAGGCTGTATCCAAGTAGATGCAGCTGCTGTTCAGGTATTCTGACAAGCCGCTGGCTGCCAGAATACAATAGCAGGCAGAGGGTTCAGGTATGGCCAGCTTTTGTCTTTTGTGACTCCGAGATCTCTCACCAGAAAGCCTTTCTAACTTTTCTGAAGCAAGTTTTATATTTTCCATAAGTAAAATAGTTTTTTTCTTTCAATGTGCCTAAACCCCTCCAAGCATGCATGTAATATGGAAGTAATACCACTCAAGCCTCTGAGCTTATCTGTGCATGTTTAAATGGAAACCATAGGAAGCTCAGCCAAAAGCTAATCTTCTTTTTGCCTGATTGCAGTATTCATCCAGGTCTCCTGCAGTCTTTTGAACCACACACACTGCCTGATTGCTCTGTGAGCCTATAAATATCTTTTGTTTCTGAGTAATAAGCATGGCATGTGCATTGTATTTACCTTGTAAAAACACTTACTCTAGTCATTAGTACAGTCTGTATGCACTTTTTTATATGTTTCCAAGGGCCAGACTGCTGTAGACACCTACTGACTCTTAAAGAGGAAGTATACTTCCATGGATTATTTGTACCAATAGGTAAGCACATAAAAAGATTTACCCATAGGTAATGTAAATATCTCCTAAACTTGCACCGTTTAGGAGATATTTACTGCATATGCAGTCAATGGCATCATTCTTCAGAGCCCTGTGCCAAAACTGGCGGCTCCCGCGCTCATGCGCAGGAGTGACGTCACGCGGCTCAGAGTCCACGGACCCGGAAGGAAGCACTGTACTTCTTCTTTAAGGTTAATCTGCACTGTAAGAAATCTGGCCACTCACATTCTTGACCTCCTCCTAAAATGTACATTATGTAGCTGTCTCTGGCTGCAGTACTTTTCACACCGGGGCTGTCTGATGAAGTGCTTTTACTGCATGCACCCTAATGTGCATTACGTTGTATGTGAATATGCGTTGCGTTGAGGCAGCCTACTAATTTTAATTGGTCTGCCAACTTACCACAGCAGTCCGAAAATGTGACTAATTCAGCACAGTAGTGTGTTAATACACATATTGCTCTGCATTTCAGCACAGGTACGTTTTTATATATATATATATATATATATATATATATATATATATATATATATATATATATAGTTGGGGGTGAGTGGCACTTTTCAGTTCATAGGCAGCGCCACTCACCCCCAACTCATATATATAAATTCCACACTATTGGAACTCTTTTTTGGGGCATCTTAGGGGAGGCTGCAGCCTAGCCTATACCTAAGCGTGTCACTTAAACACAGGTTCAGGGAAGTTCAAAAGGGGATGTAGTTATTTATTTAATTACTTTTTTCTACTAATGTGATCAGTTTGAGGGGGTTGGGAGGTGAAAGGTAGCTCAAAGTGGGTCTTAAAGTGGTTGTAAACCCTTACAATCCACTTTTTACTACAGGTAAGCCTATAATGAGGCTTACCTGTAGCTACCATGGATATCTCCTAAACCTACACGGTTTAGGAGATATCCCCTGTATCAGCATGTGCTGAAGTCATTGGCACATGCACACTGTTCGTGCCGTTGCTTCAGTTGACGTGCCCTTACCGGCGGATCCCGCGAGCATGCGCGGGAGTGACATCATCGCGGCTCCGGCCAATCACAGCGCTGGAGCCTGCGATACCCGGAAATAACTCCGGGAGCGCTGTTGCCGGCTGGAGCAGTGTATGGGGACCGCTGCGGGGGCTTCGATCTAAGGTGAGTATTTCATAATGAGCTAGTATGCTATGCATACTAGCACATTATGCCTTTGCCTTGCTGTTTTTTTTTTTGTGTTTACAACCACTTTAAAGTGTTACTAAATGCACAACAGTAAAATCAGTGTGTATATGCAGTAAAGCATGCTTGTTATGCTCACTGTGGAACCTATGGGGTTAATCCTCTGCATTGTGCAAAAAGGCTGTTTGATCCTGTCTTCTCTGATCCTCCCCCTTTTCCACTGTCCCCAATCTATCTGCTGATAGAACAGAGGCTAGGGGACAAGCTACACATGCTCAGTGTGGTGTGTATTGCTAGAAAGTTTTTATTTTTCTTGGGAGAGTGCATGTGATCAGCACAGGGACAATTAGCAAAGTCCAGACAGAGGGTCAGGGGTCCTGCAGCCTGATAGGACAGTCAGAGCAGAATGAAAACTTCTCCTACAACCTTTAACCAGACACAGATAGAAGCCACAAGACTGCTCCAACTGCTGATGAGAAAAGGTATTGAGCTGTTTAGATTTGCTAAAACTATTGCATTTCCATGTTCTGTGTACCGTGGGAGACCAGATATAGTGAATGCAGGCTCCTGGGTTTAGTAACACTTTAAATTCAGGTTATTAACTAAAACGTATTGCCGCTAGAGGAATAAAAATAAATTGATTGTTCCTTTTTCATTTTTAACCACTTGCCGACCGCCTCACGCCTATATACGTGAGCAGAGCGGCACGGGCAGGCAAAATCACGTACCTAGTACGTGATTGCCTTCCCGCGGGTGGGGGGTCCGATCGGACCCCCCCCCGGTGCCAGCTGCGGTCGGCATTTGGTTGGGAGCGATGACAGACGAGGGGGAGACCATCCGATCGTGGCCCCCCCCTCGCGATCGCTCCCAGCCACTGACGAACATCCCCTGCCTCTGTATAGTACACAGAGGCAGAGGATGTGATGTCATCTCTCCTCGGCTGTCAGTTTCCGTTCCAGCGCCGAGGAGAGATGACATGTAAGTAAGTGCACAACACAAACACACACAGTAGAACATGCCAGGCATACATTACACCCCCGATCCCCCCCCGATCGCCCCCCGATCCCCCCCCAATCACCCCCCCCCCCTGTCACAAACTGACACCAAGCAGGTTTTTTTTTTTTTTTTTTTTTTTTTTCCTGATTACTGCATAGTGTCAGTTTGTGACAGTTAGCAGTGTTAGGACAGTTACTGTAACCCCCCTGTAGGTCTAGGGTACCCCCCTTACCCCCCCTAATAAAGTTTTAACCCCTTGATCACCCCCCCTCACCAGTGTCGCTAAGCGATCATTTTTCTGATCGCTTTATTAGTGTCGCTGGTGACGGTAGTTAGGGACGTAAATATTTAGGTTCGCCGTCAGTGTTTTATAGCGACAGGGACCCCCATATACTACCTAATAAATGTTTTAACCCCTTGATTGCCCCCTAGTTAACCCTTTCACCACTGATCACCGTATAACTGTTACGGGTGACGCTGGTTAGTTAGTTTATTTTTTATAGTGTCAGGGCACCCGCCGTTTATTACCGAATAAAGGTTTAGCCCCCTAATCGCCCGGCGGTGATATGCGTCGCCCCAGGCAGCGTCAGATTAGCGCCAGTACCCCCCCTAATAAAGTTTTAACCCCTTGATCACCCCCTGTCGCCAGTGTCGCTAAGCGATCATTTTTCTGATCGCTGTATTAGTGTCACTGGTGACGCTAGTTAGGGACGTAAATATTTAGGTTCGCCGTCAGTGTTTTATAGCGACAGGGACCCCCATATACTATCTAATAAATGTTTTAACCCCTTGATTGCCCCCTAGTTAACCCTTTCACCACTGATCACCGTATAACTGTTACGGGTGACGCTGGTTAGTTAGTTTATTTTTTATAGTGTCAGGGCACCCGCCGTTTATTACCGAATAAAGGTTTAGCCCCCTGATCGCCCGGCGGTGATATGCGTTGCCCCAGGCAGCGTCAGATTAGCGCCAGTACCGCGAACACCCACGCACGCACCGTACACGCACCATACACCTCCCTTAGTGGTATAGTATCTGATCGGATCAATATCTGATCCGATCAGATCTATACTAGCGTCCCCAGCAGTTTAGGGTTCCCAAAAATGCAGTGTTAGCGGGATCAGCCCACATACCTGCTAGCACCTGCGTTTTGTCCCTCCGCCCGGCCCAGCCCAAGTGCAGTATCGATCGATCACTGTCACTTACAAAACACTAAACGCATAACTGCAGCGTTCGCAGAGTCAGGCCTGATCCCTGCGATCGCTAACAGTTTTTTTGGTAGCATTTTGGTGAACTGGCAAGCACCAGCCCCAGGCAGCGTCAGATTAGCGCCAGTACCGCTAACACCCACGCACGCAGCATACGCCTCCCTTAGTGGTATAGTATCTGAACAGATCAATATCTGATCCGATCAGATCTATACTAGCGTCCCCAGCAGTTTAGGGTTCCCAAAAACGCAGTGTTAGCGGGATCAGCCCAGATACCTGCTAGCACCTGCGTTTTGCCCCTCCGCCCGGCCCGGCCCAGCCCACCCAAGTGCAGTATCGATCGATCACTGTCACTTACAAAACTCTAAACGCATAACTGCAGCGTTCGCAGAGTCAGGCCGGATCCCTGTGATCGCTAACAGTTTTTTTTGTAGCGTTTTGGTGAACTGGCAAGCACCAGAGGTCTAGTACACCCCGGTCGTAGTCAAACCAGCACTGCAGTAACACTTGGTGACGTGGCGAGTCCCATAAGTGCAGTTCAAGCTGGTGAGGTGGCAAGCACAAGTAGTGTCCCGCTGCCACCAAAAAGACAAACACAGGCCCGTCGTGCCCATAGTGCCCTTCCTGCTGCATTCGCCAATCCTAATTGGGAACCCACCGCTTCTGCAGCGCCCGTACTTCCCCCATTCACATCCCCAACCAAATGCAGTCGGCTGCATGAGAGGCATTTTCTTTATGTCCTCCCGAGTACCCCTACCCAGCGAACCCCCCAAAAAATATGTTGTGTCTGCAGCAAGCGCGGATATAGCCGTGGCACCCGCTATTATTGTCCCTCCTGTCCTGACAATCCTGGTCTTTGCATTGGTGAATGTTTTGAACGCTACCATGCACTAGTTGAGTATTAGCGTAGGGTACAGCATTGCACAGACTAGGCACACTTTCACAGGGTCTCCCGAGATGCCATCGCATTTTGAGAGACCCGAACCTGGAACCGGTTACAGTTATTATAGTTAGTTACAAAAAAAAGTGTAAAAAAAAAAAAACACAAACAAAAATATAAAATAAAAATAGTTGTCGTTTTATTGTTCTCTCTCTCTCTATTCTCTCTCTATTGTTCTGCTCTTTTTTACTGTATTCTATTCTGCAATGTTTTATTGTTATTATGTTTTATCATGTTTGCTTTTCAGGTATGCAATTTTTTATACCTTACCGTTTACTGTGCTTTATTGTTAACCATTTTTTTGTCTTCAGGTACGCCATTCACGACTTTGAGTGGTTATACCAGAATGATGCCTGCAGGTTTAGGTATCATCTTGGTATCATTCTTTTCAGCCAGCGGTCGGCTTTCATGTAAAAGCAATCCTAGTGGCTAATTAGCCTCTAGACTGCTTTTACAAGCAGTGGGAGGGAATGCCCCCCCCCCCAACATCTTCCGTGTTTTTCTCTGGCTCTCCTGTCTCAACAGGGAACCTGAAAATGCAGCCGGTGATTCAGCCAGCTGACCATAGAGCTGATCAGAGACCAGAGTGGCTCCAAACATCTCTATGACCTAAGAAACCGGAAGCTACGAGCATTTTATGACGTAGATTTCGCCGGATGTAAACAGCGCCATTGGGAAATTGGGAAAGCATTTTATCACACCGATCTTGGTGTGATCAGATGCTTTGAGGGCAGAGGAGAAATCTAGGGTCTAATAGACCCCAATTTTTGCAAAAAAGAGTACCTGTCACTACCTATTGCTATCATAGGGGATATTTACATTCCCTGAGATAACAATAAAAATGATTTAAAAAAAAAAAAAAATGAAAGGAACAGTTTAAAAATAAGATAAAAAAATAATAATAATAAAGAAAAAAAAAAAAAAAAAAAAAAAAGCACCCCTGTCCCCCCTGCTCTCGCGCTAAGGTGAACGCAAGCGTTGGTCTGGCGTCAAATGTAAACAGCAATTGCACCATGCATGTGAGGTATCGCCGCGAAGGTCAGATCGAGGGCAGTAATTTTAGCAGTAGACCTCCTCTGTAAATCTAAAGTGGTAACCTGTAAAGGCTTTTAAAGGCTTTTAAAAATGTATTTAGTTTGTCGCCACTGCACGTTTGTGCGCAATTTTAAAGCATGTCATGTTTGGTATCTATGTACTCGGCCTAAGATCATCTTTTTTATCTCATCAAACATTTGGGCAATATAGTGTGTTTTAGTGCATTAAAATGTAAAAAAGTGTGTTTTTTCCCCAAAAAATGCGTTTGAAAAATCGCTGCGCAAATACTGTGTGAAAAAAAAAAATGAAACACCCACCATTTTAATCTGTAGGGCATTTGCTTTAAAAAAAATATATAATGTTTGGGGGTTCAAAGTAATTTTCTTGCAAAAAAAAATTATTTTTTTATGTAAACAATAAGTGTCAGAAAGGGCTTTGTCTTCAAGTGGTTAGAAGAGTGGGTGATGTGTGACATAAGCTTCTAGATGTTGTGCATAAAATGCCAGGACAGTTCAAACCCCCCCCAAATGACCCCATTTTGGAAAGTAGACACCCCAAGCTATTTGCTGAGAGTCATGTTGAGTCCATGGAATAATTTATATTGTGACTCAAGTTGCGGGAAAGAGACAATTTTTTATTTTTTTTATTTTTTTTTGCGCAAAGTTGTCACTAAATGATATATTGCTCAAACATGCCATGGGAATATGTGAAATTACACCCCAAAATACATTCTGCTGCTTCTCCTGAGTACGGGGATACCACATGTGTGAGACTTTTTGGGAGCCTAGCCGCGTACGGGACCCCGAAAACCAAGCACCGCCTTCAGGCTTTCTAAGGCCGTAAATTTTTGATTTCACTCTTCACCGCCTATCACAGTTTCGGGGGCCATGGAATGCCCAGGTGGCAAAAAAACCCCCCAAATGACCCCATTTTGGAAAGTAGACACCCCAAGCTATTTGATGAGAGGTATAGTGAGTATTTTGCAGACCTCACTTTTTGTCACAAAGTTTTGAAAATTGAAAAAAGAAAAAAAAAATTTTTTTTTCTCGTCTTTCTTTATTTTCAAAAACAAATGAGAGCTGCAAAATACTCACCATGCCTCTCAGCAAATAGCTTGGGGTGTCTACTTTCCAAAATGGGGTCATTTGGGGGGGGTTTGTGCCACCTGGGCATTCCATGGCCTCCGAAACTGTGATAGGCAGTGAGGAGTAAAATCAAAAATGTACGCCCTTAGAAATCCTGAAGGCGGTGCTTGGTTTTCGGGGTCCCGTACGCGGCTAGGCTCCTAAAAAGTCCCACACATGTGGTATCCCCGTACTCAGGAGAAGCAGCTAAATGTATTTTGGGGTGCAATTCCACATATGCCCATGGCCTGTGTGAGCAATATATCATTTAGTGACAACTTTGTGCAAAAAAAAAAAAAAAAAAAAAAAAATTGTCACTTTCCCGCAACTTGTGTCAAAATATAAAACATTCCATGGACTCAACATGCCTCAAAGCAAATAGCTTGGGGTGTCTACTTTCCAAAATGGGGTCATTTGGGGGGGGTTTATGTCATCTGGGCATTTTATGGCCTTCAAAACCGTGATAGGTAGTGAGGAGTAAAATCAAAAATGTACGCCCTTAGAAATCCTGAAGGCGGTGCTTGGTTTTCGGGGCCCCGTACGCGGCTAGGCTCCCAAAAAGTCCCACACATGTGGTATCCCCGTACTCAGGAGAAGCAGCTAAATGTATTTTGGGGTGCAATTCCACATATGCCCATGGCCTGTGTGAGCAATATATCATTTAGTGACAACTTTTTGTAATTTTTTTTTTTTTTTTTTTTTTTGTCATTATTCAATCACTTGGGACAAAAAAAATGAATATTCAATGGGCTCAACATGCCTCTCAGCAAATTCCTTGGGGTGTCTACTTTCCAAAATGGGGTCATTTGTGGGGGTTTTGTACTGCCCTGCCATTTTAGCACCTCAAGAATCGACATAGGCAGTCATAAATTAAAGGCTGTGTAAATTCCAGAAAATGTACCCTAGTTTGTAGACGCTATAACTTTTGCGCAAACCAATAAATATACACTTATTGACATTTTTTTTACCAAAGACATGTGGCCGAATACATTTTGGCCTAAATGTATGACTAAAATTGAGTTTATTGGATTTTTTTTAGAACAAAAAGTAGAAAATATCATTTTTTTTCAAAATTTTCGGTCTTTTTCCGTGTATAGCGCAAAAAATAAAAACGGCAGAGGTGATCAAATACCATCAAAAGAAAGCTCTATTTGTGGGAAGAAAAGGACGCAAATTTCGTTTGGGTACAGCATTGCATGACCGCGCAATTAGCAGTTAAAGCGACGCAGTGCCGAATTGTAAAAAGTGCTCTGGTCAGGAAGGGGGTAAATCCTTCCGGGGCTGAAGTGGTTAAACTGATCTTTTATAGCTTATCAAATCAACAGCAATGTGAAATATTAAAGTCCTCCCAGGGAATGCTATCTCTGTAATCTCACTGATTGGGATAAATAGAGCTCAGTGGTCTGAGCAGTGGTCCCACTGACAAGACAATGATGGGAACCATTTCTCAGCAAGCTTTCTGAGCATTTTCCAGCAAAGACATCAGGAAAGACTTTGTTGGCTCTGACTGGGCTTTAGGAGCACATGATAGGCATAAAACAAGGGAGAAATTAGGGAAATTGAGGGTGTGGATTTGTTAGCAGCTGTAATGTTTATCTTAGCAGAAGATTTTCCCAAGGTGAGGTTCAGCGCCCTGACCATTTGTTAAATCAGATTCTGTAAATGCAAGAAGATACTTGTCCAATACTTTATTTGCTGCCTGAATTATCCAATGTTTAGATATGCTTAGTTTTGGGTATGTTTTGAAAAAATTAACACTTTTACTCATTCACTAAAATGTCATCATTTAAGTTCTAGATAACTTTCCCACAGATGTCATGACTCATATCAGTCGTGTTTGTTAGCAGAGTCTGCTGACCACCTGCAATCAACAAAGACCTTTAACATCAGTCTTTAAGTTGTGAAACTGTAATAACAAACCTATGCCACACAGCAGCCATGGGTAATGAACGGCAGTTTACAAGATATCCTGTTTGGACAAATGACCTGTAACTATCTTCTCTTTTTTACTAACGGTCGGTTGGTGGTTAGATTCGTTTTTATGCCTTTTATTGTAGAAATAATTTATCAGCATTTCAAAGGAAAAAATAAAATTGATCTAAAGATCTGGACAAAATCCCTCTAAGAGAAACATTAATTTCTTGTTTTGCCATTTAGCATGTACAAACAATAAACGATACAATACAAAGTGATGGCTTTTTCAATTTTGGGCAGAGTAAGGGAGGGTTAATTTTTCCCATCTTTGTCCCATTAGGGAGATATATTCTTACTACCTGTCCCATAACCAGGAAGTGAGAGGAAATCCCTGCCTGACCCCCAGGTCATCAGAACCAACGCTGTATGCTGGCCTAGGCCAACAAGGCCCAGGCCTAGGTCAGGACTTTGCAGGGGGGCAACACGGAAAGAGTCCCTGCCGGCTTGTGATACACTGTTAGTGTAGCACCAGTCTTATGTGGCGGACAGGGCTGAAAGGCAAATTAGTCTAGCGCCTCCATAAAGCGGCTGCACTGCTCCTGGTATGCAGGCGGCCGGCATTCCACAACTGTGGGGGGGGGCGCCGCTTCTAATTTTGACTGTCCTATCATCCTGGACCACAAACCTTCCTCACTGTGCTATATGTTTTCTGCTGCACCACTGGCATGGTTATATCTTCTTAGTCCTCTCCATAAAATTATCAGGAATTTGTGCTTAAAGTAGAACTATAGGGAACACTTTTTTTTCATTTTGGATAGAATAAGGGAGGGTTATAGCCCCTGTCAGTTTATTTTTTACCATCCATGTCCCAGTGCAGAGATTTCCCTTCACCTCCTGCCCCATAGTCAAACAGAAAGTGAGAGGAAATCTATGCAAATTAAGGGAATCCATTGCCCCCCCCCCAGGCCCTCAGAACTAGTGTCCCCACTCGAAAATTTCAGGGTGGGTCTTAAACAGGGGTGTGGCCTTGACAGGAAGGGGTGGGTCATATTTAAATTAGGGGGTGCACGATTTTAGTCAGGCCTAGGGCAGCACAAAACCTAAATACACTACTGATCAGAACTAGTGTCCCGATTTGAAGATTTCCCCTCTATTACACTTCTGGGGACAACCCAAATGTTGGGATTTTCTTTTTCTTTCAAAAATAATGGTAAACAGGACAAAAATGGGTGTATATTCCTAAATGGGTCACAGACAACTGTTTTCAATCCCTCTCCCTTACATCCAATAAAGTTTTGCCTTTAGTTATACTTTAATTAAAGACACGTTGTCCCCATTTATGTATTTTCTTTTTATGTTTCAAGCAAGGGGTAGATGAGGTGTATACAGCATAATATTGTCCATTCAAGTAAGGGAAAAATGTCAAGGTTATTCCTAATTTGATGATGTGCCCCTCAGCTTTTATGGGTTCACTCCCTCATTTGTAGGCTCCAAAGACTAGAAACAAAGGAGAAAGGGGAAAAAGGACAAGCAGAGGGCAAATAACTATTTACCAGCATCTAGTTGCCAGTATTGTCTGTAGGCTCCTGAGGTGGATCTTTCTCCCATTACTACTGACCTGCCCTGCCATGTTCTGCACTGTTCTCTTGTGTGGTCAAACTACTAGAGGCAGAGCTTTGCTTCTTCAGGTCGTAGATGCCCCCACAGATGACTAATGATAAAATGTGGGAAATTATATTCAGGAAGGAAAAGTAGGAAGCACAGATACAAACAAACGGCAACTGCCCCAACCTATAACTGATCTTCACAGCAAGAAGCACATGGAAGGGTGACGCATGGAGAAGTAGGAAGCACAGATACACCTAATGAATAAAGCAGAAATAGTGAGATCCTTTTACTGTGGCTCCTCAGGTATAGCTTTCTTTCCAGCAAACAGAACAGTGAGCAGCAAAATAATGACATAACCAAATCTCACTCCAAATATCATAAGACTATCAGTCAGAAGCTGTAATCCTTTAGATGATCTTACAGTTCAGATATACAGTTATGAGGCTTTATGCACAGCAGTGTGCCTAGGCGCACTTGCATGCTAGGAAGCGCATCACAATTACCATTCCTAGATATGATCTGTCAAACTCTCTTGCTCCCTGCTCCAGTGCTGGATCTGGTGAATTTCAGGCCTGCAACCTGGCAGTCACCCTGCAGTGAAGCCCTTTACCCCTTGAGGGGTGCTGTGGCAAAAACCAGGTGGCTCTTAGAATCTGTCCTTCTTAGGGCTTTCGCTCCACTAAATGAGGAGGTGCTAAAAGTTCAATTTCTACAGAGTCCTTGGAGTCATCCTTGTATCCAGTGTCATCTCGTGCCTCCCTTAGCCATATCAGCCTCAGTTGGCACTCTGTCTGCAATGTCTTCTGCCATTTCATGGTTCTAGCCTCCAATGTCCCCTAGTAACCCTCAGGGAACTGATACCTCTCGCTGCCTTCTCTGGGATTTAAGTCTCCTTGCAGTCTTAGTTACAACCACTTTCCTGGTCTGACCTGTTTCTAGAAGATATATACTCTCAGCTGTGAAGTTTTCTACAACGTAGCAAATCTTTATGTCATGAACCTTGGAATACTGGATTGTCATGAAGCTTGGAAAACTGAAGTATTTCTCCTTTGATTCTATTACACAGTGGGGGGTCTTCTGCCCTGTCTTAAGGCTAACCCCCTCCAGACGTCTCCATGGTCTGAAAGGAAGGCATTGTTCTGTGTTTGACCATTTGTTTATGTACTTTAATTACCCCCTGGGGCTTCTCTGTGTCATTACACATATCAGTCCTGCTATTCAAGCTATCGGACCAATCTCTGCTGACCCTGTTTCAAGTCCTCATTTGCATGGACAAGAGGACCTGAGTGAAATCTAGAGTGTACTTTACAATTGACCAATAAGAAAGTGGTTGTTGGGGGCGGGGTGTTTAAACTTCTGTGTATAAAAGTGTGTTGTGTGCATCAATAAAAGTGAGATTCCTGTTTGAACTTACATACAGCCTGCCTGGTGTTTGTTCTGAGCTATCACAACTGGATTTGAACGGCACATAGCTGTTGTTCGATTCCCGGAGCATTGGATGACTGAACCATCAGACGTTGCAATCTGATTCAATACCACAGAGGAGTGTCGGGAGAGTGGAACCAAGCGAGCAGGGGCTCGTTACACTTTACTTTTAGAGTTCAGATCCACTTTATAATGTATGTCAGGGCAAAAAAACACATATCTAGTAAATCTCGGCAATACATGTACATTTCTCCATTGTTTGTCACTATAAAACACACTGCAAATAAAAACACCTGTTCATCCTGCCAGAAATTCATTGACAGCCACGGAGGGGGATCCCACAAGAGGAAGTAAGCAGCTGCTCTTTCCAATACCATTGCACAGAGTAGGTAAGTACTGTATAAACCTCTTTATTATTTTAATTATTTACAGTCACTTTAACCACTTTGTTGCCAGGGCCAATATTGGCATTTTCACATACATGTTAAAATCAGCATTTTCTTGCTAGAAATTGTTTTTGCTTTTCTGAAAGAAGATGCCCTAGATAATAAAATAGTGGTTGTTGCAAGTTTGTATGTCTCACGATATTTGCGCAGCCCTTTATCACATGCAAAGTTTCAGTAAAAAATATGTCTACATGAATTTTAGTGCACACAAACACAATACAATTCCCAATGTTTTTTGGTAAAATATAAAGGATGATTTTGCACCAAATAAATATATACTAAACATATCAAGACATAAAATTCTGCACGTCAGTGAAATGGCAACAAACTACAGTACCTAAAACTATCAATAGATGACGCTTTAAAAGACTTCACAGTTTACTAGTTTAGAGATAACATGAGCTCTGGCATTACTGAGCTCTGGCACTAGAATTATTGCTCTGATACCCCACATGGGTGGTGCAATCATTGTGTATATATTTGTGTGGGACCTATATGCACATTTGCATTTTCCCATGAGCAATGAGGAAAGACGGGGTGCTTTACATTTTTTTATTTATTTTGTTTCAATTTTTTTATTTTCTACTACTTTTTTTCATTCGACTTTATTGCTATCACTATAAGGCATAAGTGCTCAACCTGCGGTCCTCCAGCTGTTGCGGAACTACAAGTCCCATGAGGTATTGGAAGGCTGACAGTTACAAGCATGACTCCCAAAGGCAGAGGCATGATGGGACTTTTAGTTCCGCAGCAGCTGGAGGGCCACAGGTTGAGCACCAATGCTATAAGGGATGAAGCTCTTGTGACCGGTCGGGCAGTGACAGGTCCTCTTTATGGAGAGTTCTGGGGTCTATTAGACAGCAAGGCATCTGATCAAAAGAGAAGAGAACACCCCTTTCCCCCATGTTATCATTGTAAGCAGCAATTTAGCTTATTTCAGATAAACAAATGAAAGCTGAATGTAAAGAGCAAACATGGGTTTAATAAATGGTTTAAATTTATATTTGGAATGTACTTATTAGTAATGTGTGAGACTGATAATTCCCACGGTACCTATTAATTCATAATTATTTTGTAATACAAGACAGGCGCACCTAGCAACCGATTACAACACAGCCAGAAGTTCAAGCACTTGTTGCTCTACTGCTGATTCAACCACATAAGTCAATAGGCTTTAACTACAAAGATTTTGTTTTATAGATGACTTGGTTTTTAATCTCTTGCTGTTGTAATTATCTGGAACACTGACACTTATAAAATCTTTCTAATTGCAACAATTCTTTTTGATGTCTGTATGGAACACTGAATTTCTCAACCAACAGTAAAATATGTCCATAATTCAGCACATATAACATGGTTAACACTGCCTGGTGTCAAAGAGAATGAGGAATGTGAGGCAACTACCAATTCAGACACTGTTCTTTCAAAGGTGCATACTGGCTGACCAATGCCACTTGAATATCATGCCATCAAGAACAATGCCTTCTGTGTTTTTCCTAACCTGAAAGTAAGCATTGTCTTGGTGAACGTGACAAAAGAAGAGGGTTCTAGCCACAACCATAGCCAAATCTACTATAAATGAACCCCTTAAGTCTCAAAGGTCCCTTGTGTAGCTACATTGTTGCACAAATATTATATCTGTCTGACCCCAGGTATGTCACTCTTATTCTTGCTTCTTTCTATCCTTGTTTATAGGTTCCCAGCGTGGTCCTGAGTGAAGCTTTTCATTTTCAGCATTTCTTGAAATTTCTGACCTCCTAGGAATTTGCAAAGGTCACATTCATAGTGACTAAGTGTTTAGCACTTCCACCTAGCAGTACTAGGGTCGTTGGTTCGAATCCCAACCATTGCACTACCTGCTTGGAGTTTGCATGTTCTTCCTGTGCCTGCGTGGGTTTTCTCCAATACTCCAATGACATGCTGGTAGGTTAATTGGCTCCTGTCTAAATTGGCCCTAGTATATGTTTGAATGTGAGTTAGGGGCCTTTTATTGTAAGCTCCTTGAGGGCAGGAACTGATGTGAATGTATAATATATATGAAACTGCTGTGTAAATTGACAGTGCTATAGTAGTACCTGTTATAAATAAATAAATGATAGATTAAAGCACTAATTGTTGTACAGGCAGACTGTCCAACATCCTAGAAACTTCTCTGTGAGCAAAGCTTGATCCTACCCTCTTCAGAAGAGTTCCCGAAGTTGTGCCCAATAGTAGATTATTTGCAAGTATCACAGCAACACCTGATGCTCTTTTGAAAGTCAGGCAGCCTAAAAAAACTAATATTATTGTGGAGCACTTTAAAGCATAAAATGGAGCATGCATCTATAATAAACAAATATGGCCTTCCCTGATATATATAAAACACATTGTAATAGGGGACACGCCAGGGATGCCCACGATCACTGCTATTATTTGTGCTGGTGGTGGAACCCCTCACAGCAGCTATTCAACAGTCAGCATCTGTCATGGGCCTTAAGATTGGGAAGAAGGAAGATAAGGTTTGACTATGTGTAGATGATATCTTAATTCTTTCTGGGTGACGCCACTAATACCCTATAGTCATTAATGGCACTAGTTTCAAAATTTGGCTCATCTTGATTTGTGATTAGCTGGGACAAAGAATTTATGATCACCAATCCCATCATCTGCTTTTTAAAACAAGATAATAGAGTCCTCCAAGTATATGGAGATCCACATCTCTGCCACCCCAGCTGAGTACCTTTTAAACTAAAGTTTTCTGCTCTACTGGAAAAATATAAGAACAAAAGCAACAGTTGTTATAAGCTGCCACTTACAGTCATTAGCATGGCCAGTTTAATTAAAATGGCCCGGGCTCCTCAGTTGATATACAGTATATTTGACATAATTCCCCTATGTGGATAACTCAGAAATGGTTTAATCAGATGCCTTATTTAGAAATCTGGAGGAAAAACACCCCTGTGCTAGCCATTCCACATGCCAAAACAGACTTCATAGCCTCCCAACTACAACATTTAGGTGGGTGGGGCATTATTGATTAGGAGGACCCTAATCAGGGTATATTATTGTGTTTGTCATCTATGTAGTCTCCGCTCGCCCAATTGGAGGCCGGTAGAGTTACCAAAAACATACCATGCCTTATCGTCACACTTTTTCAGGAGATCTTGAGGGCAATGAAGGACCATGTGGGTTATGAGGGGTATACTGAATTAGTTTCACTATGGGGCAATGTATACTATGAATACATTTGCATGCTACAAGGCTTTGAGTTTTGGTACACAATTAAAGTACAATATATTTATCAATTATATTTGCATTATTTACTTGAAACCTTTCAGGTGCTATAAGAGGAAATTATTTTCTACTACTTCCTATGTTGTCACTGAACAGGTAGTGATGGGAAATCCCACCATTAGGGCTAAAGACAGGAATAAAAACCAGATGATAAAAACAAGATGTAAACCAGTGTCCAACCCTTCTCTGCTAAAGCTGGCCATAGAAGGATCAAAAAGCCCTACTGAAGCTTCTGAATATGAATCCAGCTATGACTGTTCCTGCTAGAGAAAAGTAGTGGGAATGTTGGAAAGTTCTTGTTCAATCAGTACTGCAACCAATCACATTGCAGCGTGGAGGATTCCTTCATTCACCTTGATTGTGTGGATGGGGAAATCCCTTTTTTATTAGCTGACTGGCCAATCTATCTATGGCCAGCTTAAGAAAAGGTATGGGATCCAGTAAAACTTTCATATAAAGATTAAAAACACTAGGAAGGCTACAGTTTCACTTTAACAAAAGTAAAAAAACTGATGTTCACACGTGCCAAATGTTTTATAAGATTGTCTTTTTCCCTGAATAACTAATAAAATCCATGGAAAATAACGTTTCCCAACAAAGAAATCTTCCCTTGATGTGCAATGTCACTGTATTAAATATCATTTTGGCTGTGTGACAGAGCGCACTGGACCTCTCAAAGTGTTTCTTCTATATGGAATGTATTGTTTTTGATGTTATTTAGATGCATCTTAACTCACCAGGATGTTTGCAGGACCTCAGTTTTGTAAATAAACCAGTAAATCCTTTGGCAAAATAACATGCCAATTAAGATTAATGATCCTAACCAAATTACACTGACCTTCCAGACTAAAGATGGAATTCCAAAGAGCTCTAAATTTATGAGTGCTTACTGGATGTCCCAAAGATAGTTTAAATAAAAACAGGTGGGTAAGATTTTTCCTGACACTTTAATGGGTATTTAAGGTCAAACCGAAAACCCATCTCATTCCTGGGGCTCTTACTGATGTAATCATTAACCCTGTTATTGATACACAATTATCACAATGCAATAAACTTATTAATCTATAATTATGGCTAAGAAGTACAAAAAAGTGCCTGTGCCATGATTGATGTTATCTGTGTACATGTCCTATGTAAGTGTTTTACTAACACTAAAACATTTTTAATTGGTTATATGCTTACATATGTATGTGCTTACCCCTTAAATATCCTTTTAAAAACACAAATGATACACATATTACTAATCAGAAGCCACATTCAACAGAAACACAACTGTGGGCATGTATATAATATGCATACAAAATAATAAAAACTGGGATTGCTAAGTCATCTAATGTTTTTTTTTTTTTTTAGTTACTACCACTCTCCAGCAAAATGTGGCTATTAATATTCCCGGTTTTGCTCTCTTTCTTTCGCATTGCATTCTGCATTGCTGTATGATGATTGGCCAAAGCATGCACCTGACCTGCACGCTTTGGCCAATCCCAGCGCCCTCTGATAAAAGAGCCATAATTGGCCAAAGGCAGGGTGCCTTTGGCCAATCATGGCTCAGAGGAACTAAGTCCACGCCCCACACTATATAAGCCTGCCTACACGGCTGCCCTATGTAGTATTGCTGGTGTAGACGGAGAGATAGCTTGATTTAGATTAAGCAGGCAGGTTATTCAGTTAGTGGCAGTGTATTTGATATATAGTCAGTCTAGTATATATATATATATATATATATATATATATATATATATATATATATATATATATATATATATACCCCTCATTTAGCATATACTATTAATTCATTGTTTACTCTGTATTCAGTCAGTGCAGGCAGTGTGCATATTTATATATATATATATATATATACAGTATCTCACAAAAGTGAGTACACCCCTCACATTTTTGTAAATATTTTATTATATCTTTTCATGTGACAACATTGAAGAAATTACACTTTTCTACAATGTAAAGTAGTGAGTCTACAGCTTGTATAACAGTGTAAATGTGCTGTCCCCTCAAGATAACTCAACACACAGCTATTAATGTCTAAACTGCTGGCATCAAAAATGAGTACACCCCTAAGTGAAAATGTCCAAATTGGGCACAAAATGTCAATATTTTATGTGGCCACCATTATTTTCCAGCACTGCCTTAACCCTCTTGGGCATGGAGTTCACCAGAGCTTCACAGGTTGCCACTGGAGTCCTCTTCCACGACGACATCACGAAGCTGGTGGCTGTTAGAGACCTTGCACTCCTCCTCCTTCTGTTTTTGAGGATGCCCCACAGATGCTAAATAGGGTTTAGGTCTGGAGACATGCTTGGCCAGTCCATCCCCTTTACCTTCAGCTTCTTTAGCAAGGCATCGGTCATCTTGGAGGTGTATTTGGGGTCGGTATCATGTTGAAATACTGCACTGCGGCCCAGTCTCCGAAGGGAGGGGATCATGCTCTGCTTCAATATGTCACGGTACATGTTGGCAGTCATGGTTCCCTCAATGAACTATAGCTCCCCAGTGTCGGCAGCACTCATGCAGCCCCAGACCATGACACTCCCACCACCATGCTTGACTGTAGGCAAGACACACTTGTCTTTTTACTCCTCACCTGGTTGCCGCCACACAGTCTTGACACCATTTGAACCAAATAAGTTCATCTTGGTCTCATCAGATCACAGGACATGGTTTCAGTAAACCATGTCCTTAGTAGGGATGAGCCGAACACCCCCCGGTTCGGTTCGCACCAGAACCCGCCAACGGACCGCAAGTTCGCACGAACGTTAGAACCCCATTGACGTCTATGGGACTCGAACGTTCGAAATCAAAAGTGCTCATTTTAAAGGCTAATTTGCATGGTATTGTCCTAAAAAGGGTTTGGGGACCCGGGTCCTACCCCAGGGGACATGTATCAATGCAAAAAAAACTTTTAAAAACGGCCGTTTTTTCGGGAGCAGTGATTTTAATGATGCTTAAAGTAAAAAAAAAAAAGTGAAATATTCCTTTAAATATCGTACCTGGGGGGTGTCTATAGTATGCCTGTAAAGTGACGCGTGTTTCCCATGTTTAGAACAGTCCCTGCACCAAATGTCATTTTTAAAGGAAAAAATCTCATTTAAAACTGCTTGCGGGTTTAATGTCATGTCGGGTAATGGCAATATGGATGAAAATCAGTGAGACAAACGGCATGGGTACCCCCCAGTCCATTACCAGGCCCTTTGGGTCTTGTATGGATATTAAGGGGAACCCCGCACCCAAATTAAAATAAGGAAAGGTCCCTATATACTCTGAACAGCAGTATACAGGCGGTGCAAACAAGACAGGGACTGTAGGTTTGTTGTTAAGTAGAATCTGTTTGTAATTTTGAACATTTTTAATGTGTTTAGCTCCAGCCAAAAAATCTTTTCTAAGCTTTTTGGAAAACATAGGGAAGGGTTATCACCCCTGTGACATTTGTTTTGCGTCTTTCCTCCTCTTCAGAAGATTTCACCTCACTTTTTTGTCCCAATGAAAAATGTTTTTTGAAAATTTGGGTTTTTTTGTGGAACAAGGATTGGAAAGCATCAGTGGAAAGGAGAAATTGTTTTCCCATATTAACTCTTACAGGAGAGAATTTCCCTTCCTTAGGGGTAGATTTCATCTCACTTCCTGTTGTCTCCTTCCGTTTGCAAGTAGGAGTCGTTTGTAAGTTAGATGTTTGAAAGTAGTGTCCTGCCCTATATACTCAGCAGAAATTTGGGCCTTAGGTGTTGCTGTGGCCAAAACACTGTAAGCCCTCACAGGGCCCTGCTGTGAAATATTAGATCAAGAATTGTAATTACATGCCCCTGTTGAACAGGAGCTGAAAAATTAGGCCTTAGGCACTGGTGCTGGTGCCACAACACTGCAACCCCTCACAGACACTCTAGTTGGAACGCAGGAACGAGCCCTGCTGCAAAGTATTGCATCAAAAATTGTAATTACACGCCCCTGTTAGACAGGGGCAGAAAAATTGGGCCTTAGGCACTGGTGCTGGTGCCACAACACTGCAACCCCTCACAGACACTCTAGTTGGAACGCAGGAACGAGCCCTGCTGCAAAGTATTGCATCAAAAATTGTAATTACACGCCCCTGTTAGACAGGGGCAGAAAAATTGGGTCTTAGGCACTGGTGCTGGTGCCACAACACTGCAACCCCTCACAGACACTCTAGTTGAAACGCAGGAACAAGCCCTGCTGCAAAGTATTGCATCAAAAATTGTAATTACACGCCCCTGTTAGACAGGGGCTGAAAAATTGGGTCTTAGGCACTGGTGCTGGTGCCACAACACTGCAACCCCTCACAGACACTCTAGTTGGAATGCAGGAACGAGCCCTGCTGCAAAGTATTACATCAAAAATTGTAATTACACGCCCCTGTTAAACAGGGGCTGAAAAATTGTGCCTTAGGCACTGGTGGTGGCGCCCAGAACCAAAAATGTTCTTACAAGCTATCAGCGTGATGATTGAGGAGGAAGAGGATAATTACTCAGGGATAGTCACTCAGCATCAGCATAGGCAGTCTTTGAAGGGATCTGAGATTTAAAAAAAAATTATTCGGTTACATCTGCATCAGGTGCTTGGTAGCTGGTGGTGATCCAAGACTGATTCATTTTTATGAAGGTCAGCCGATCGACCGAGTCGGTGGACAGACGCACCCTGTGATCGGTTACCACGCCTCCAGCAGCACTGAATGTGCGTTCCGAAAGAACGCTGGATGCAGGACAGGCCAGTAGCTCAATTGCATACTGTGCAAGCTCTGGCCAGTGATCCATCCTCAAGACCCAGTAACCCAGAGGATTTTCGGTGGGAAAGGTGTCCAAGTCTGATCTTGCCCCTAGGTATTCCTGCACCATGTAAAACAGACGCTGGCGATGGTTGCTGGAACCGATCATACCTTGGGGCTGCAGACCAAAAAATTGTCTGAACGCATCGGTCAGACGGCCACCTTCTCCACCGCTCCTTCTTTGACTGACCGAAGCCTCAGCAACACGTTGTCCAGAAACAGGAGTTTGTAACCTCCCAGTCTCTGGGAACGCGTTGCACAGACCTTTCTGCAAGGCCTCCCGAAGATGTTTCATCCTCTGCTCCCTCTGCGATGGCAAGATAAGGTCCGCAACCTTACCCTTGTAACGTGGATCAAGGAGGGTTGCCAGCCAGTATTGGTCCTTCTCCTTGATACCACGAATACGAGGATCCTTACGCAGGCTTTGCAGGATCAGGGAGGCCATGCAGCGTAGGTTTGCTGAGGCATTCGGTCCGGAGTCCTCTGGGTCACTAAGGACAACAACGTCCGCAGCCACCTCCTCCCAGCCACGTACAAGTCCATGTGTTCCTTGGGACTGATCCCTTAAAGACTGCTGATGCTGAGTGCCAGGCTCCACCTCCATACTGACACAATCTTCCTCCTCCTCCTCCTCCTCCTCCTCCTCCTCTTCCTGTGTGATCGGCGGGCACGCAGGAACACTGTCTGGATAAAGGGGGCCTTGAGAGCTAAGGAAGTCCTCCTCTTCCTGCCTCTGTTCTGCCTCAAGTGCCCTGTCCATTATTCCACGCAGCGTGTGCTCCAACAGGTGGACAAGGGGGACAGTGTCACTGATGCATGCACTGTCAGTGCTCACCATCCTCGTGGCCTCCTCGAATGGTGACAGGACAGTGCATGCATCCCTGATCATGGCCCACTGGCGTGGGGAAAAAAAACCAAGGTCCCCTGACCCTGTCCTGGTGCCATAGTCGCACAGGTACTCATTGATGGCCCTCTGCTGCGTGTGCAGCCGCTGCAGCATGGCCAACGTCGAGTTCCACCTGGTGGGCATGTCACAGATTAGGCGGTTCTTGGGCAGGTTAAACTCCTTTTGGAGGTCCGTCAGCCGAGCACTGGCATTATATGACCGGCGGAAATGCACAGAGACTTTCCTGGCCTGCCTCAGGACATCCTGTAAGCCCGGGTACCTGCCCAAGAACCGCTGCACCACCAAGTTAAGGACGTGAGCCAAACAGGGCACATGGGTCAGTTGTCCCTGTCGGAGGGCAGAGAGGAGGTTGGTGCCATTGTCGCAAACCACCATTCCTGCCTTAAGTTGGCGTGGCGTCAACCACCTCTGAACCTGCCCCTGCAGAGCTGACAGAACCTCTGCCCCAGTGTGGCTCCTGTCCCCCAAGCACACCAGCTCAAGCACCGCATGGCATCTTTTGGCCTGCGTACTTGCGTAGCCCCTTGAACGCCTACGGAGCACCGCTGGTTCCGAGGAAGAGGCCATGGAGGAAGAAGAAGAGGAGGGGGTGGAGGAGAGAGGTGTGTCACAATCAGCATTTTGGAGGCGTGGTGGCGGAACAACCTCCAACACTACTGCACCTTGTCCTGCATCCTTCCCAGCTGCCAGCAGAGTCACCCAATGCGCCGTGAAACTTAAGTAACGTCCCTGTCCATGCCTGCTGGACCATGAGTCAGCGGTAATATGCACCTTACCGCTGACCGCCCTGTCCAGCGAGGCATGGACATTGCCTTCCACATGCCGGTAGAGAGCCGGAATCGCCTTCCGTGAGAAAAAGTGGCGTTTGGGTACCTGCCACTGAGGAACCGCACATTCCACAAACTCACGGAAGGGGGCAGAGTCTACCAACTGAAAAGGCAGCAGTTGAAGTGCTAGCAATTTTGCCAAGCTAGCATTCAACCGCTGGGCATGTGGATGGCTGGGAGCAAACTTCTTTCGGCGGTGCAGCAGCTGGGGCAGGGAAATTTGCCTGGTACAATCTGACGTCGGTGTACCAAAAGCAGATTGCCCACAAGTACTTGGCTGTGACACACCTAATTCTACACCTTCATTCCTCTCACTGCAGGTCTCAGAGAGGACTGAAGGTCTAGTGGGGTTGGAAATCTCAGCTGATGAGGAGCAAGGAGAGATCGTCTTTGTTCTTTGGTGTGGGTCTTTTAGATACGCTTGCCAACGAACTGCATGGCAGGTCAACATATGTCTGGTCAAGCATGTGGTACCCAAGCGGGAGATGTTTTGGCCACGCGAGATACGCTTGAGACATATGTTGCAAATAGCAGCGGTGCGATCTGATGCACTCGTCTCAAAAAAGGCCCACACCAAAGAACTTTTTGAATAACGCGCAGAGACTGCAGCGCCCTGCACATGTGGAGCTTTGGGGTGTGATGCAGTCAATGTGCTGCCCTTAGGCTGGCCCCTGGAGGGCATCCTGCCTAGTTGGTGATGTGCCACCTCCTCCTCCTCCTCCTCCTCCTCCTCTCTCCTATCAGGCACCCACGTTGAGTCAGTGACCTCATCATCCCCTCCCTCCTCATCACTGGAGCAAACCTGGCAGTATGCTGCAGCAGGGGGAGCATGACTGCCAGATTGCTGTCCTTCTTGGGCACCCCCTCTGTCCGTGCTCATGTTACTGCCTTCATTGAGCTCAGTATTATCATCAGAGCCTTCCAAACGCTGGGCATCCTCCTGGAGCATGTACCCAACACTGTGGTCAAACAGTTCGAGGGAATCCTCATGAGGACATGGTGGAGCTAGGGAAGGAGTCACTGATGACATTGAGCTGAGGGAAGAGGCCGCTGCTTTGCCAGACAAAGCACCCTGGGCATGGGTGAGAGAGGATGAGGAGGATGAGGACGGCTTGGTCATCCACTCGACCAAGTCTTCCGCATGTTGCGGCTCAACACGGCCAGCTGCCGAAAAAAAGGCCAAGCGTGTCCCATGGCCACGTGCTGATGAGGATGCACCGTCTCCACGACCAGCACTAGACACAGAGCCTGCTTGCCCTCTCTTATTGGCTTGTGACTGTCTGCCTCTCCTTCTTGGCCTTCCAGACATACTAATGGCCTGTAGCTGCACTAAGCTGGGATAGAACACCTGTAATTTTCTTAAGGTAGCTTTATATACTGTAACCAGACAAGCCTGCCTGTCAGTAGGAAGATAACAGGAACGGATCTAGCTGAACACTGTGAGCAGGACGTACTGCACTAAATGTAAATAGTCTAGCTGCCTGACCGTGGTACTAATAGGATCAAATAGAACACCTGTAATTTTCTTAAGGTAGCTTTATATACTGTAACCAGACAAGCCTGCCTGTCAGTAGGAAGATAACAGGAACGGATCTAGCTGAACACTGTGAGCAGGACACACTGTACTAAATGTAAATAGTCTAGCTGCCTGACCGTGGTACTAATAGGATCAAAAAGAACACCTGTAATTTTCTTCAGGTAGCTTTATATACTGTAACCAGACAAGCCTGCCTGTCAGTAGGAAGATAACAGGAACGGATCTAGCTGAACACTGTGAGCAGGACGCACTGTACTAAATGTAAATAGTCTAGCTGCCTGACCGTGGTACTAATAGGATCAAAAAGAACACCTGTAATTTTCTTCAGGTAGCTTTATATACTGTAACCAGACAAGCCTGCCTGTCAGTAGGAAGATAACAGGAACGGATCTAGCTGAACACTGTGAGCAGGACGTACTGCACTAAATGTATATAGCAGGAACGGATCTAGCTGAACACTGTGAGCAGGACGCACTGCACTGAATGTAAATAGCAGGAACGGATCTAGCTGAACACTGTGAGCAGGACGCACTGCACTAAATGTAAATACCAGGAACGGATCTAGCTGAACACTGTGAGCAGGACGCACTGCACTGAATGTAAATAGCAGGAACGGATCTAGCTGAACACTGTGAGCAGGACGCACTGCACTGAATGTAAATAGCAGGAACGGATGTAGCTGAACACTGTGAGCAGGACGCACTGCACTAAATGTAAATACCAGGAACGGATCTAGCTGAACACTGTGAGCAGGACGCACTGCACTGAATGTAAATAGCAGGAACGGATCTAGCTGAACACTGTGAGCAGGACGCACTGCACTAAATGTAAATACCAGGAACGGATCTAGCTGAACACTGTGAGCAGGACGCACTGCACTGAATGTAAATAGCAGGAACGGATCTAGCTGAACACTGTGAGCAGGACGCACTGCACTGAATGTAAATAGCAGGAACGGATGTAGCTGAACACTGTGAGCAGGACGCACTGCACTAAATGTAAATACCAGGAACGGATCTAGCTGAACACTGTGAGCAGGACGCACTGCACTGAATGTAAATAGCAGGAACGGATCTAGCTGAACACTGTGAGCAGGACGCACTGCACTAAATGTAAATACCAGGAACGGATCTAGCTGAACACTGTGAGCAGGACGCACTGCACTGAATGTAAATAGCAGGAACGGATCTAGCTGAACACTGTGAGCAGGACGCACTGCACTGAATGTAAATAGCAGGAACGGATGTAGCTGAACACTGTGAGCAGGACGCACTGCACTAAATGTAAATACCAGGAACGGATCTAGCTGAACACTGTGAGCAGGACGCACTGCACTGAATGTAAATAGCAGGAACGGATCTAGCTGAACACTGTGAGCAGGACGCACTGCACTAAATGTAAATACCAGGAACGGATCTAGCTGAACACTGTGAGCAGGACGCACTGCACTGAATGTAAATAGCAGGAACGGATCTAGCTGAACACTGTGAGCAGGACGCACTGCACTGAATGTAAATAGCAGGAACGGATGTAGCTGAACACTGTGAGCAGGACGCACTGCACTAAATGTAAATACCAGGAACGGATCTAGCTGAACACTGTGAGCAGGACGCACTGCACTGAATGTAAATAGCAGGAACGGATCTAGCTGAACACTGTGAGCAGGACGCACTGCACTAAATGTAAATACCAGGAACGGATCTAGCTGAACACTGTGAGCAGGACGCACTGCACTGAATGTAAATAGCAGGAACGGATCTAGCTGAACACTGTGAGCAGGACGCACTGCACTGAATGTAAATAGCAGGAACGGATGTAGCTGAACACTGTGAGCAGGACGCACTGCACTAAATGTAAATACCAGGAACGGATCTAGCTGAACACTGTGAGCAGGACGCACTGCACTGAATGTAAATAGCAGGAACGGATCTAGCTGAACACTGTGAGCAGGACGCACTGCACTAAATGTAAATACCAGGAACGGATCTAGCTGAACACTGTGAGCAGGACGCACTGCACTGAATGTAAATAGCAGGAACGGATCTAGCTGAACACTGTGAGCAGGACGCACTGCACTGAATGTAAATAGCAGGAACGGATCTAGCTGAACACTGTGAGCAGGACGCACTGCACTAAATGTAAATACCAGGAACGGATCTAGCTGAACACTGTGAGCAGGACGCACTGCACTGAATGTAAATAGCAGGAACGGATCTAGCTGAACACTGTGAGCAGGACGCACTGCACTAAATGTAAATACCAGGAACGGATCTAGCTGAACACTGTGAGCAGGACGCACTGCACTGAATGTAAATAGCAGGAACGGATCTAGCTGAACACTGTGAGCAGGACGCACTGCACTGAATGTAAATAGCAGGAACGGATCTAGCTGAACACTGTGAGCAGGACGCACTGCACTAAATGTAAATACCAGGAACGGATCTAGCTGAACACTGTGAGCAGGACGCACTGCACTGAATGTAAATAGCAGGAACGGATCTAGCTGAACACTGTAAGCAGGACGCACTGCACTAAATGTAAATACCAGGAACGGATCTAGCTGAACACTGTGAGCAGGACGCACTGCACTGAATGTAAATAGCAGGAACGGATCTAGCTGAACACTGTGAGCAGGACGCACTGCACTGAATGTAAATACCAGGAACGGATCTAGCTGAACACTGTGAGCAGGACGCACTGCACTGAATGTAAATAGCAGGAACGGATCTAGCTGAACACTGTGAGCAGGACACACTGCACTAAATGTAAATAGTCTAGATAGAAGATAACAGGAACGGATCTAGCTAAACTGAATACAGTGTATATATATATATGCAACACCTGGGATGCATATATATACACAATACACTGTAAGTGCAGCTAACTGACTGACTGTTCTGCCTAATCTATCTAACTCAAATCAAATGACACTGTCTCTCTCTCTCTCTATCTCTCAGCACACCGGAACACACACTACACAGGGCCGCCGTGCAGGCGGCCTTATATAGTGTGGGGTGTGTACTAAATCCCCTGAGCCATAATTGGCCAAAGCCACCCTGGCTTTGGCCAATTACAGCTCTCTCTACTGACGGCGCTGTGATTGGCCAAGCATGCGGGTCATAGTGCATGCTTGGCCAATAATCAGCCAGCAATGCACTGCGATGCCGCAGTGAATTATGGGCCGTGACGCGCCACACGAATTTGGCGCGAACGGCCCATATCGTTCGCAATTCGGCGAACGACCAAACAGCCGATGTTCGAGTCGAACATGGGTTCGACTCGAACACGAAGCTCATCCCTAGTCCTTAGTCTGCTTGTCTTCAGCAAACTGTTTGCGGGCTTTCTTGTACATCATCTTTAGAAGAGGCTTCCTTCTGGGATGACAACCATGCAGACCAATTTGATGCAGTGTTGCGGTGTATGGTCTAAGTATTGACTGGCTGACCCCCCACCCCTTCAACCTCTGCAGCAATATTGGCAGCACTCATACATCTATTTCCCAAAGACAACCTTTGGATATGACGCTGAGCATGTGCACTCAACTTCTTTGGTCGACCATGGCGAAGCCTGGTTTGTGTGGAACCTGTCCTGTTAAACCGCTGTATGGTCTTGGCCACTGTGCTGCAGCTCAGTTTTAGGGGCTTGGCAATCTCCTTATAGCCTATGCCATCTTTATGTAGAGCAACAATTATTTTTTTTTTCAGATACTCAGAGAGTTATTTTCCATGAGGTGCCATGTAGAACTTCCAGTGACCAGTATGAGAGAGTGAGAGCGATAACACCAAATTTAAAACACCTGCTCCCCATTCACACCTGAGACCTTGTAACACTAACGAGTCCCACGACACTGGGCAGGGAAAATGGCTAATTAGGCCCAATTTGGACATTTTCACTTAGGGGTGTACTCACTTTTGTTGCCAGCGGTTTAAACATTAATGGCTGTGTGTTGAGTTATTTTGAGGGGACAGCAAATTTACCTTGTTATACAAGCTGTACACTCCCTACTTTACATTGTAGCAAAGTGTCATTTCTTCAGTGTAGTCACATGAAAAGATATAATAAAATATTTACAAAAATGTGAGGGGTGTACTCACTTTTGTGGGATACTGTATATAATAATCTTTTGAGTTGAAAATAGTGAAACCACTGTCCCGAATAGTTGCGCTCAGTAGTCATTATCATATTACATTGTAGCGAAGTTATTTCTTCAGTGTTGTCACATGAAAAGATATAATAAAATATTTATAAAAATGTGAGGAGTGTACTCACTTTTGTGAGATACTGTATGTGTGTGTGTGTGTGTGTATATATATATATATATATATATATATACCCTGCATCCAGTGTAGCCTATATCTACAGTGCATTCCGTGGTGTACTGTTTATAATACACTTCAGGCATATATACTGTATATATACAGTCTCGTGTGTGTATGTGTATATGTCAGAAACCATGAAATCAGACCGAGACAGAAGTACAGTTAAATCCCACTTGTTTAATAATAAAAGTAAAAAGGACAAATGTAGTTAAAACATAGCCAAAGTTCAGTAACCGGAAAAGATAGTCAGCCAAGCCAGAAGTCATGGATCAAAGTAGTGGAACAGCAAACAGGATCCAGAGCCAGAAGGGATGTCAGCAAAGCCAGTCTTTAAACAGGAACGCAGGAGATGTTTCTTGTGATGTTGAACCAAGGTGAAGGCAGAGCTCCTCTGGAGTGGATCGACGGCTGAAGTAGGCAGGACTGACGAGCAGGATATCAACAACAGCTGAGTAACTGTGGACCGAGATGGTAGCTGGCAATTAGCCGACAGCTGAGCAGCCAGCTCAGAGAAGGAAGGGCTTAGCCAGCCCTGATAGTACCCCTCTTGAACGACCCCTCCCCCACCAGGTTTGAGGGGAAAACGTCTATGGAAATCAGGGAGGAGGACAGGGGCATGTACGTCCGAGGATGAGACCCAAGAACATTCCTCCGGACCGTACCCTTTCCAATGCACCAGGTTGTCAGGAAATGTTCCATCCGTTGGTAATATCTGTCATTGGGCATGCAGTACTGAGGTCCACCAGCAGGTGTCTCCTGGCAGTTTGGAACTGTCAGGAGAGCTTTTCCCTGCTGATGTTATGACATCTTTGGGCCACAGTACTGGCATCCACCAGCGGATGGATCCTGGCAGTGTGGAGCAGACAGTACCTCCTACAATCAGGTGTCACTTGAGGCCAATCACAGGCCTATAAATACCTGGCAAGCACTCACATGTTTGCCTTGGTTTCTTCCTTGCGCCCTGACCTGCTAGCTTGTGATCCTGATTCTGAACCTGCTCCTGTGCCCTGAACCTGTGACCCATGTATCTGATCCCGTCTCCCTGTCCTGATCCCTATCCTGTCCCACCTGTTACCTTGCATCCCTGCCTGCAGTCTGATCCATCTATCCTCTCCCTGTCCTGTGTTCCTTACTCCATCTGCTAATCTCCCTGTGTATGACCTTGGCCTGGCTTATGTTTAGCCAGGTTGAGATATACTTTGAGATGCTGCCCCAGGCATTCCCCACGGACAGAAGCAAAGTAGGTTTTGTGATATCTTTGCTTTCTGAGAGAGCCTTGGCCTGGGCAAACCCTCTATGGGAGACGCAAAAACCTGCTGTCTTGAGTTACCCTGAGTTTGTGGCTTCGTTTACAAGGGTATTTGACGTTCCCACACACTCCGCTTCTGCTGCCAAGTGCCTCATATCCATTGAACAGAGTATGAGAACTGTTGCCGACTACGCCATTGAATTCTGTACTCTGGCAGCAGAGGTTGCGTGGAACAATGAGGCCCTCGTGGCTGCTTTTCTCATGGTCTCTCGGATACCATCAAGGATGAGACAGCAACCCGAGATATACCCACTGAGCTGGAGAAGTTAATCACGTTTGCCATCCTCATTGACTCCAGACTCAGAGAAAGACTCTCTTTTAAGGAGCGCTTGCGGAAGCCCACTGTACATTTGCCACCAAGCTTTGCAGTCCCACCTGTGCCTCCCTCACCTCCCATGCCTCCTGGTACCGAGTTGAGCAGTGAAGGTGAACACATGCACTTGGGTTTTACGCGTCTCTCTGCGGATGAGAGGACAGGAGCCACACTGAGGCAGAGATTCTTTCAGCTCTGTAGGGGCAGGCTTAGAGGTGGTTGACGCCACAGGAATCAGACAGACAAACACAGGTTTCAGGATAACAGGAGCACAGCTGAAGACCAGTCAGCACAGATCAGTGGTTGGAACCCCCTTTAAATAGGCTGTCTGGCACCAATTGGCGCTAGGGACGCGCTCCTGCACATAAGCGTGCACGGGCACTTGTAGTTGCCCGTGAGCACGCGCATGAGCGCCAGACGATTTTCACTGGTTTCCTTACACGGTGCTTGAGTTGGTCTGCTTAGGGGACAGGAGCCACACTGGGGCAGAGATTCTTTCAGCTCTGTAGGGGCAGGCTTAGAGGTGGTTGATGCCACACCGGCTTCAACCAGGAATGGTTGAATGCGACAATGGCACCAATCTTCTCTCTGTCCTCTGACAGGGACACTTGACCCATGTTCCATGTTTAGCACACGTCTTGAATTTGGTGCAGCGGTTCTTGAGCAGGTACCCAGGCTTACAGGATCTCCTGAGGCAAGCCAGAAAAGTCTGTGGTCATTTCCACCGGTCATACAATGCCAGTGCTCGGCTAGCTAACATTCAAAGGGAATGCAACCTGCCCACCAACCACCTCATTTGTGACATGCCCACCAGGTGACACTCAACGTTGGAAATGCTGCAGTGGCTGCACACACAGCAGAGGGCCATCAGTGAGTACCTGTGTGAGTATGGCACCAGGACAGGGTCAGGGGAGCTTGGATTCTTTTCACCACGCCAGTGGCTACTGATCAAGGATGCATGCACTGTCCTGTCACCATTTGAGGAGGTCACAAGGATGGTGAGCAGCGACAATGCATGCATCAGTGACACTGTCCCTCTAGTCTCCCTGTTGGAGTACATGCTTCGTGGAATAATGGACAGGGCACTTGAGGCAGAACAGCGGTAGGAAGAGGAGGATTTCTTTACCTCTCAAGACCCCTTTTATCCAGATAGCATTCCTGCGGGCCCGCCAAACAAACAGGAAGAAGAGGAGGAGGAGTATGGCATCAGCATGGATGTGGAGGATAACACTCAGCAGCAGTCTTCAAGGGATGGTTTTCAGTCCCCAGAAACCCAAGAAGTTGTACGTGGCTGGGAGGAGGTTGTTACTGATCATGTGATCCTTAGTGACCCAGAGGACTCTGGATCAAATGCCTCTGCAAACTGATGCTGCATGGCCTCCTTGATTCTGCAAAGCCTGGAAAAGGACCCTAGGATTTGTGGTATAAAGGAGAGGGATCATTACTGGCTGGCAACCCTACTTGATCCACGTTACAAGGGTAAGTTTGCAGAACTCATCCTGCCTTTCCAGAGGAAGCAGAGGATGAAACATCTTCAGGAGACCTTGAAGAAAGGTTTGTGCAATGCATTTCCAGACCCTGGGAGGTTCCTGGTGATGGACAACGTGTTGCTGAGGCTTCGTTTAGTCAGAGAAAGAGCGGTGGAGAAGGTAGCCGGCTGACCGATGCCTTTAAATAATTTTTCAGTTCTTAGCGCCAAGGTCTGATTGGTTCAAGCAACCATCGCCAGCGTCTGCATTACATGGTGCAGGAATGTCTAGGGGTAAGAGCAGACTTGGAGACTTTTCCAACAGAGCATCCACTGAGTTACTGGGTCTTTAGGATGGACCACTGGCTAAAACTTGCTCAATATGCAATTGAGCTACTGGCCTGTCCTGCATCCAGCGTTCTTTCTGATAGCACATTCAGTGATGCTAGAAGGTTCGTAACTGATCATAGAGTGCGCCTGTCCACAGACTCCGTTGATAGGCTCACATTCATAAAAGTCTTGGATCAGCAGCTATCAAGCACCTGATGCTGATGTAACTGATTGAATTTTTATGGATGTGGGATCCCTTGAAGACTGCCTATACTGACTATCCTATTCCGCCTCAATCTTGATGATGCTAGCTTCCAACAATATTTTTGGTTTAGGGCACCACCACGACCCAAGGCCCAATTTTTCTGCCCCTGTTTAACAGGGGCATGTAATTACAATTTTTGATCAAATATTTCACAGCAGGGCCCATTCCTGCACCCAACAAGAGTATCTGTGAGGGGTTACAGTGTTGTGGCACCACCACCAAAGGCCCAATTTTTCTGCCCCTCTTTAACAGGGGCATGTAATTACAATTCTTGATATAATATTTCATAGCAAGGCCCGTTCATGCGCCCAACAAGCATAACTGTGAGGGCTTACAGTGTTGTCACGGTCCCGACAGTGCCAAGCAGACGGCAAGGCGTGGTCACGCCCTAAGTGGCTCAAGGTGGTGTTGAACCTATAACCTTCCATTTGCTGCTTCTGTTGCTTTACCTCTGAACCACCCCTCAGTTCTCTATTCAGCCTGCTTTCTAGCTATGCCTATTTCTGCATGAAGTACTGAGGGCAATACTCTGATTGTACCTGTCACTCCTGGTTCAGCTGAGGCAGTTTATCCAATCAGCTGGGTATAAAACACTGCCTCACTCTGAGGGCTTGGTCAGTTCATTGTCTCTTGTTTTGCCAAAGGTTCCAGTATCCCTGTGTTCCAGTGTTCCTGTGTTCAATTACAGTGTTCCAAGACTGACCCCGGCTTCTGACCCTGGCTCTGTTTATCGTTTATTCTGACTTCTGGAACCCCTGACTATGGCTTTACCTCGACTATCCTTTGGCAAATTTCTGTCAAGCCCCCATGCACAGATTCACAGCCCAGGTAGCTTCTTACCTTGTTACCATGGGCTGTGTGTATTTGCAAGGGTGAGGGTGAGCATACATCTCTGCACTATGGACTCCAACCAAGGTAAGCCCTTATATAATGAACTGACCCACATGGAGTCCGCAGGGATGTACAAGATGCTCACCTCCCTTGCTCTGCAAGTCTCCAGCCTGGACCTGACTGTTTCAAAGCTGCAGCAAGAAGTTCAGTTACTTAAAGGCACAGTACACCCAGCCCCGGAACCAGCATGTCCTGAGCCATTTATGGTGATGCCAGAGAGGTTTGACAGTAGCTGTGAATCATTCTTGTACTTTAAGATGGATTGCGAGCTGTTGTTTGCCCTTAAGCCTAGGACCTATGCCCCCGACTATATAAAGATTCGCACTTCCATCAACTTGCTCACTGGACAATGCAAAACATGGGCTCATCAGCTTTTACAGTCAAGGAAAAGTAAAAGAAGAACAGGTGCGGGACTTTGAACAAGGCACATGGGAGCAAGGGTATGAGTTGGGTAAAATTTGTGTTTTAATAATAAGAAAAATTTAACAAAAGGTCATACAGTACATCATTGAGCATAAAAGATGGTACATAAATAGTTTTACAAATTCATACAGTACATAATTAGGCACATGGCTCTGCATATGTTGGCACTCGGCTCTAAAGTATTAAAAATAAAAAGATATATTCAAAAACTAGGCATCAAAAATGGCAAGAATAGACCAATGGGTACATGTTAATAGGAACGTATCAAAAATGGCAAGTATAATCCAATGGGTACATATTAATGGGAACGTAATATGCATATGGGTTCATATAGTGTACACCTAGCGGTAGATAGAAGCTCTACGTCGTAACGTCGTTTCGGGGCCTTATAGCCACTCATCAGGAGCGATACCGAGGTGGTACCTATGGGTTGGGGAAATAGCGGTAATGAATGGTGAGAAAATGCAGAGAGAGAAATGTAAGGTATAATTACCATGTTGTTGATGGTAGTTCTAGACTCACAGTGGTGTCCGCGTGGAAGCGATGCGGCCCAGGGCGCCACGCCAACCATAGATGCCCTGTCCCGAAGCTGAGGGGGCATGGTCCGACGGACGAGACCAATACAACGAACCCCCCAGGTGGGGTCATAGTGTGAGAGCAGATGTGTGGGTGAGGGGGTGATCACTGGGTGAGGAAAATGGGCACTGGGTGTCTGTGTAAAAGAGACATATAAACACATAAAAATTGTGAAGAAAAAGAGAGAGAGAGAGAGAAAGAAAGGAAAGAAGAGATATGACAGGGAACTGAGAGCAGAGGCATTGAGTGACGAAAACAGGAAAGGAAAAGTAAGACAAGGCAACACAGAGAGAAGGAAAAGGAGAGCACAGAGAGAGAAATAGTGAGGGACAACATGGTAAAGGGGATGAGAGGGGGAGAAAAGGAGAAGGAAAAGGTACAGGGGGTGAAAAGGTGTGGAAAAACATACCTGTGCAGGTACAAGTAGGGGCATGGATGCCGACTGTGAAGTGTGCAGTTGAGTGGTGAAGACTGGAAAGACAGAGGGGGGGACCACAACCTGGAGGGACTCATACCCTTGCTCCCATGTGCCTTGTTCAAAGTCCCGCACCTGTTCTTCTTTTACTTTACCATTTAATTGGGATGGAGGAGGGGTTTCGAACGGCCCCTATATCCTCATGCAAAGTCCCACCCGGTTGTTCTTACTTTTTACAGGAAAGGAGTCCAGTCTTGGACAGCCGGGGAGCATTCATGTTTGCTCTGGACTTTCACATTCCTGTTTTAAAGAAAACCAGTGTTCTCAAGTCTGCTCTTAGTTCACGTGGCCTACGGGTACCCAGGGACAGGAATACTCTGTACAGATACAGCTCCAAGCCATCCCAGTATGTGCCAAGCTATGAAGCTCTAACCCTACTAAGTCTAGTTGCTCCTGAGGATACACACACACCTTCCCTGAAATATGTGGAACCCATGGAGATCGGGGCCATCCGGTCCAACCTATCTAATAGTGAAAGAGAGCGATTGGAGAGACTATGGTCTTTGTTTCTATTGTGGAGTAAGAGGGCACTTTATCTCTATCTGCCCAACTCACCCACCTCGACCAAAGGTTCTTCAAGAGGGTTCTATTAGAATCCATTCTGCTACCCCTGAATCTCTGCCTGCTATCCGGCTTAAGTTCCTGTGCCCCAGTCTGATGTCCCAGTGCCTGCTACCCAGTCCAATATTCCGGTACCTGCTGCCCAGTCTGATGTTCCTGTGCCCATGTTCCAGCTTGAAGTTCCAGTGCCTGTGTCCCCACTTGTAGTTCCGGTGCCTGTGTCCCCACTTGTAGTTCCGGTGCCTGTGTCCCCACTTGTAGTTCCGGTGCCTGTGTCCCCACTTGAAGTTCTGGTGCCTGTGTCCCCGCTTGAAGTTCTACCACCTGACTGTACGTATGCCTCTAACGGGAAAAATGTGCCACATTACAGGCATACTATAGACACCCCCCAGGTACAAAATTTAAAGGAATATTTCACTTCAATTGTTTCACTTTAAGCATTATTAAAATCAAACAGACTTTTTAAAACTTTTTTTTTGCATTGATACATGTCCCCTGGGGCAGGACCTGGGTCCCCAAACACTTTTTCTGGCAATAACTTGCATATAAGCCTTTAAAATTAGCACTTTTGATTTTTCGCATCCGTGTCCCATATACTTTAACGGTGTTCGCGTGTTGTTTTTGCCTGTTCGCATGTTCTGCTGCGAACCGAACCGGGGGTGTTTGGCTCATCCCTATTTTATAGACTTCCCAGGGTTAATGAGGAGGTGGAGACTCAGCTTGTCGCACATATAGAAAGGGCTGCAAGGGCTGGGACAGTGATAATAATGGACGATTTTGTCTACCCGGAGATTGACTGGACTAATAGCACTGCTGGAACAGTTACAGGGCAAACATATTTAAACCTATTAAAGGACAATTTTATAGTACAACTTATAGAGGCCCCGACTAGGAATGATGCTCTGCTGGACCTGGTAATATCAAACCGTGCAGAGCTTATTACTAATGTTCATTTAAAAGAAACACTGGGTAGCATTGATATAAGATGATTTCATTTTATGTTAACTGTATGCAACATGCTCATACTGGAAATATAAAAACACTTAACTTTGATGAACACAGAACAGAAATGAGGATTCTTCAAAAAGACTGTATGTGTTCACACTGCAAAGTATATTCCGATGGGCAATAAGTAAAAAAAAGCTAAAAATAAAACCTATGTGGCTCACAGCCAAAGTTAAAAAAACTATAAATAATAAGAAAAGAGCCTTTAAAAAATATAAAAAACAAGGAACACTATCATCGTTTAAATGTTACAAAGAATGTAACAGAATTTGTAAAAAGGAAATCAAGGAAACAAAAATTCAAAATGAACAACAGATTGCCAAAAGATAGTAGGACAAACCCCGAAAAATTCTTCAAATATATTAATAGTAAAAAGGTCAGATCTACGCATGCAGGCCCTTTACAAAATAATCTAGAGTGGTTGACTGTGGACAGAGAGAAGGCAAATTTATTAAATACCTTCTTCAGTTTTGTGTTTACAAAGGAGCATGGGGGAACTCATGGCCATAATGGGGATGGTATTGATACAGCCCCAAATAATTCACAATGGCTCAAAAGTGATATGGTTCAGAAATATTTAGACAGAATACTGGTGGATAAAGCACCTAGACCACATGGCATTCACCCATGGATCCTAAAAGAAATGAGCTCTGTCATTTCAAAGACATTGTTTCTAATTTTTAGGGACTCTTTAGTGACTGGAATAGTACCACTGGATTGGCATAAGGCCAAAGTGGTACCTATATTTAAAAAGGAACAAAAGTGTTAACAAAGTAACTATAGTCCTGTTATTTTAACTTCTATAGTTAGGAATATACTGGAGAGTTTAATAAAATACCACACACTTTTTTCCAAGAAGAACTAATCTATTTTAAGCAACAGACAGCATGGATTCATGAAAGACAAAAGTTGTCAGACAAATCTGATTTCTTTTTATGAGGAGGTAAGTAAAGCCTTGGACAGAGGGGTGGCTGTGGACGTGGTATACTTGGATTTTGCAAAAGTGTTTGTCACAGTTCTGCACACACGGCTAATGTGTTAGGTTGAAGTGATTATAAAGTCTTGTTTTGTCAAGAGTCACAGCTCCCTGTGTCCATTCAGACCTGGAGCCTCAACCCAGCCCCACCCCCTCTCTCCAGATTGGCTGAATGATTTTGATTGACAGCAGCAGGAGCCAATTGCCCCATGCTGCTATGTAAGGAGGGGACTCCTGGGCAGCTTAGACACTCCTGCAACATCGCTGGATAAAGACGCTTAAGTATTAGGGGGTTGAAGGGGGTTGCTGCACACAGAAGGTTTTTTAGAATGCATTAGGATTAAAAAAAAAAAACGTTCTGCCTTTATAATCCCTTTAAGTCTACAGGTCTGCAAAAATCTGTTTGTGAATAGACAGAAACTTGGCTAAAAGACCGAAAATTATTTTTACTCTGAATGGTCTAAGGTTATCACTGGTGTACCCCAAGATTCAGTGTTGGGACCCTTAGTATATAATTTATAAATATATTAAAAAATATCTGTGATTAAAAGTATCATTTCAGTGTTTGCAGATGACACCAAGCTATGCAGTGGTTTCTCGGATACCAACAAGGATGAGATAGCAGCCCGAGATATACTCACTGAGCTGGAGAAGTTGATCATGTTTGCCATCCTCATTGACTCCAGACTCAGAGAAAGACTCTTTTTTAAGGAGTGCTTGCGGAAGCCTCCTGTACGTTTGTCTTCAAGCTTTGCAGTCCCACCCGTGCCTCCCTCACCTCCCATGCCTCCTGGTACCGAACTGGGCAGTGAAGGTGAACCCATGCGCTTGGGTTTCACGCGTCTCTCTGCGGATGAGAGAACCTTTAGGAGGAGGGAGTGGAGGGAGAGATTGTGCCTTTATTGTGGCCAGGCACATCACTTTTTGAAATCTTGTCCTACCCGTCTAAGAATGCGCGAAGCTTGAGGTCCTGTCACGGACAGATCTTAGGTAGCCTTGTTTCATCCCCAGTTATCCAGAAGGATAAGCCCCTGGTTTTGTTCACCCTTTCTTGGGCTGAGTCGTCCGTTGAGATACAGGCTCTAATCGACTCTGGGGCTGCAGGCCTGTTCATTGATGCTGCCTTCGTATTGAAGCACTCGATTCTGCTGCAGCTGTGTGACACTCCACTTGCCATTGAGGCTCTTGACGGGAGACCTATACAGCCTGCTCATGTGACTCATGAGACGGTTCCATTGTCCATGGCCATAGGAGCTCTTCACCATGAGATAATCCAATTCCAAGTTATCTCCTCACCTAAGTTTCCACTGGTTACTGGTTATCCTTGGTTACAGAGGCACAATCCCTCTTTTGATTGGCTCTGTGTTGAGGTTCACTCCTGGTCACCACAATGCAGTGAGACATGCTTCCAGAAGGTAGACAAGGTCCTGTGCACCTCTTCACTCTCCTCCCAGTCAGAGGAGTACCGTGATTTTAGTGAGGTCTTTGACAAGGGTCAAGCCAGTAGTTTACCTCCCCACCGGCCGTATGATTGCACAATTGACCTTCAACCTGGTTACATACCCCCTCGTGGCCGAGTTTACCCTTTGTTGGTTGTGGAGGATAAGGCCATGGAGGAATATGTTGCAGACGCACTTTCTCGAGGTTTCATCCGCAAATCCTCATCTCCTGCTGGTGCTGGTTTCTTCTTTGTGAAGAAGAAGAGGGATGAAATGAGACCATGTATTGATTATAGGGTCTATCCGATTCCAATGATTATGGAGTTATTTGACTGCCTCAAGGGAGCAACGGTTTTCACGAAGCTTGATTTGAGAGGGGCATACAGTCTCGTGAGGATTAAGGAGGGCGACGAGTGGAAAACTGCGTTTAATACCAGAACATGACTTTTGGCCTTTGTAACACCTCAGCAGTTTTCCAGGAATTTATTAACAATGTCCTCCGAGATTTGTTGCAGTTATGTGTGGTGGCTTATCTTGATGATATCCTCCTATTTTCCAAGTCCCTGGAGAGCCACCACACATATGCCTGTTGTGTGCTTCAGAAACTAAGAGAGAAAAATCTCTATTGTAAATTGGAGAAGTGCGAATTCTATCGTGAACAGGTTAAATTCCTGGGTTATGTCATTTCAACTGCTGGTTTTTCGATGGACCCAGAGAAACTTTTGGCAGTCCTATAGTGGCCACGACCCGTGGGTTTATTTCCTCTGCAGCGTTTCCTGGGCTTTGCCAACTATCATCGGAATTTTATTCATAACTTCTCGTCTCTGGTCAAGCCCCTGACTGATATGACCAGAAAGGGCGGTAACCCACACAGTTGGTCTCCAGAGTCCTTTAGGGCTCTGAGAGTCTCAAGGCTGCCTTTGTTTCTTCTCCTGTGTTGGCACATCCTGATCCTACGTTACCTTTTATCTTTGAGGTTGATGCTTCTGAGACTGGTGTTGTCGCCCTTCTGTCTCAATGTCCTACCTCTGAGAGCGCTATGCATCCTTGTGGCTACTTTTCCAAGAAATTGTCACCTGCTGAGTGCAATTATGAGATTGGTGACAGAGAGCTGTTGGCGATCATTTTAGCTCTGAAAGAATGGAAACATCTCCTCAAAGGTACCACTGTGCCGGTTCTCATTCTTACTGACCATAAGAATCTCACATTCTTGTCTGAGGCTAAACGCCTCTCTCCCAGAAGGGCGCGATGGGCTCTATTCTTGTCAAGTTTCAATTACATTGTCTCACTCTTACCTGGTACTAAGAATGTAAGGGCTGACGCTTTGTCACGACAATTTTCCTCCACTACCAAGATGGAGTCGGTACCAATTCCTGTAATTCCTCCTGATCGTATTCTGGCTACGGTTCACACCAGTCTCATTTCTCCTTTGGGTGACAAAAGTCTTGTTGCTCAGGTCCATGCTCCTCCTGAGAAGCCTTCTGACTGCTGCTTTGTCCCAGAGAGTCTCCGTACTGCCGTGCTCCAGAATTACTATTCTCCCATGACTGCTGGCCATCCTGGGAAGAATCAACTCTTTTGGGCCATTTCTCAACAATTCTGGTGGCCTAGTCTACGCTCTGATGTAACCACCTTTGTAGCTGCCTGTTCCGTGTGTGTTCAGAGTAAAGCTGGATACACACTATACAATTTTCTGTAGATTTTTTGCTTCAGATTTACCAAAACCATGTAATATGAGGTCAAACCTTAAGAGTTTCAATTTGTATGCAATCAGGCAGGCCCTTGCACTACATGTTTTTGGTAAATCTAAAGGAAATCCGACAACAAAAGTTGTATAGTGTGTATGGGGTCTTAGACTCCACAACATCTTCCAGGGGGCCTCCTACAATCCATACCCAATGGAGAGAAGCCCTGGACCCACCTGTCTATGGATTTCATTGTGGAGTTACCTGGCTCCCAGGGCAACACAGTTATCCTTATAGTGGTTGACCGGTTCTCAAAAATGTCTCATTGTATTCCACTTAAGAATTTGCCCACTTCTAAGGAACTGGCTTCAATTTTTGCTCGGGAGATCTTTCGCTTAAATAGGCTACCCAAGGTGATTGTTTTGGACAGGGGAAGTGAGGGGTAGTCAGTCTGTGTCCCGGTTCTGGCAAGCCTTTTGTGCACAGTTGGGAATTCAGCTTGCCTTTTCCTCTGCATATCACCCGCAGCCTAATGGGGCGCAGCACGAGCCAATGAGTCCTTGGTGCAATTCCTACGTTGTTATATTTCTGACCATAACAACTGGTCAGACCTATTAACGTGGGCAGAGTTTGCTCACAATATTGCCTTGAATTCTGCTTCCCAATTGTCCCCATTTATGGCGAAGTTCGGACCTTGGTTTATTGAGCCTTACCGTATTATTCACAGGATTAACTCAGTGGCTTACGCATTAGACCTTCCTTCTAATATGCGTATTTCAAATGTATTTCGTGTCTCCTTATTTACCACCTTGGTGCCACGTCCTCACCCTGTACAGGTTGAGAACCACGATACTGGTACTGCAAGGATCCTGGAAACACCCTTTTCATAAATAAACTAATGTTTTAATTTTCCAGGCCTTTTTACTAAAGTACATTGGCACAACATTTAAAATTTAAGCAGCAGACTTTCATCATTTCACTGTATTAAGCTTTGAAACTTGGATTCAGGGCATCAGTCCAATGTTTATTTTCCTGGGACAATCCATTATAGGAAACAAAATAAAAATTTTGAATGACCTGGTAAACCAACAGGAGTCCACTCATTAAGGCACTGGATGCTATCACAGTTGTAAACTGCTGCCAGAAATATTGCATATGAGAAACAAACCAATAATCAGAACAATATTTTAGTTCCTTCCAAAGCCAAGCTTGTACAAGAACATGTATACTGTTTTTAACTCCATGCATCCACATGTAGATATACTAAATTGCAATGTAGGCACATGACAATTTAGGTAAGAAGACTTTGAAGGTTTATCATTTGTGCATATCACCATTTGGAAAGTAAACCATGCCACTAGATGATGTCACACTTCATTTTATAACATTTTGATGGAGCTATGCATTTGTAGCACCCTCTAGTGTACAGTCTAGTTAAGCAAATTTAGCTGTCTCACAGTAGCCTATGTGAGTCTGGGTAATTGATTTGGGTTCAGCTTGAGGTCAGGCTGGAATTCTCTGCAGATCAGGCCTCTATCACCTCCCTCTGGTTCTGGTGATCCATGGAAACTTCTAGAAACTACTGGGCAGAGGTGTAAAGGCAGGGATCTGAATATTTATTGAAGTTTAACCAATCCCTAGGCAGGAGGCCTGGAAGGGTGGTAAGATGGTCCCATAAATATAGAAGAGGCTGGCCAGTGGGGTTGTTGTCGATTGGAAAGTGGAGTGCTGAGACTGGAAGTTGTGAGGCCAGGGAGGGGACCCAGGGGCTGGGGGGGCTCTGCCTCCAGGCTGGAGCTAAGAAAGAAGAGGAAGCTGGAGCAAGGGATCTTCACCACCCTTCAGTCTCATCCAGGAGACACCCTGTCTAGCACGGGAAGACCTGTACAGCAGGAGGCCTGAACAACAGTCTTAATCAAGGCAGCAGGATTTAAGGGGACAGTGTGAGTGCCTCTGCCTATCACCCCCAGGACCAAGAAGGGAGAAGGCTGCCAGATGCACTGTTCAGCATGCTTTCATTGTGACAGTGTCACAGCTAACCCTAAATTCCTTGCTCTTGGACACCTTCATGTAATCCCAGACAGGCTTGATGATGTTGAGATCAGGGCTTTGTGGGGGCCAAACCATCACTTCCAGGACTTCTTGTTCTTCTTTACACTAAAGATAGTTCTTAATGATATTGGCTGGATGTTTGGGGTCGTTGTCCTGCTGCAAAACATATTTATGGCCAATCACACGCCTCCCTGATAGTATAGCATGATGGATAAATATCCGCCTGTATTTCTCAGCATAAAGGATACCATTGATTCTAAACAAAACTCCAACTCCTTTTTCAGAAATTCAGACCCAAACTTGCAAGGAACCTCTACTATGCTTCACTGTTCCCTGCAGACACTCATTATTGTGCCACTCTACCACCCTTCAGTGAGCAAACTGCCTCCTGCTACAGCCAAATATTTTAAAAATGTGACTCATCAGTCCTGAGCACCTGCTGCCATTTTTCTGCACCCCAGTTCCTAGCTTTTCATGCATAGTTGAGTCGCTTAGCCTTCTTTCCACATCAGAGGTATGGCTTTTTGACTGCAATTCTTCCATGAAGACCACTTCTGGCCAGACTTTTCCAGGAGATTGGTGTACCTGGGTCTCACTGGTTTTCTCCAGTTCTGTACTGATGCCATTGCTGGAAATCTTCCGATGTCGAAAGAATGTAAACTTGATGTGTCTTTCTGTCACATGCCTTGTAGCAGAGGCTGATGTGTAGAGGGAGCCTCTCTTACAACACCGGCTCAAGGACCACTGATGCTGCGACAGTGAACGCAAGAACATGGCAAGGTATGAGTGCCTGCAAGATGTTCCACCGATTGTAGTGGTTGTAGTATGTCCGTCGTCAGAGGTGGGTCAGATGGCCAGAACAGCAGATGGCCGCAGAAGCAGCGGACCCTAGACTGGGCAAACAGGCAGCAGTTGCTTGGCAACACACAGAAGAACCAGAAGGAATCAGGTAGCATGCAGAGCAAGACAGATGGATAACTGGATGCGTGGTCAGAATATGTTTTGGGGTGTAATTCCACATATATCCAAAGCATGTGCAAGAAATATCTAATTTAAGTGACAACTTTGTGTAAAAAAAAAAAAATTCCAAAAACTTGTGGCATAAAATGAAATCTTCCATGAACTCAACATAACACTCAGAAAATACCTTGGGGTATTTACTTTCCAAAAAGGGGTCATTTGGGGGTAGTTTGAACTTTCCAGACATTTTATGGCAAACATTAGGAGCTTCTGACACACATCCACCCACTCTACTGATGTTGGGCATACATATAATGTTCTTTTTTTCATGCAGCCTGCAACAGACTCCTCCATTCACATCAATTGATGTGGATGAAAAAATCTTGGCCAGAAAAAAGTGAAAAAAGTATATGCCGAAGCATAGGAACTACCACCCGCTGACCACCCCGCGCTCCTATTGCCAGGCATACGTAAACGAGAAAAAGAGCCTAACAGATTCCTCCATTCACATCAATCAATGTGGATAAAGAAATCTTGGTCAAAAAAGTGAAAAAAGTACACGCCAAAGCATAGGAGCTAACACCCACTGACCACCCCACGCTTCTAATGCTTGGGCATACAAAAAAAATACCCAATCGAAGTGGATGAAAAAATCTCTGCCCTAAAAAAGTGTGTAGTATGTCCACCATTAGAATCTACTGCCCTGCACCCACCCACTTCTAATGTTGGGCATACATGTCTTTAAGCTGAACAAAAAAGAACCTAACAGATTCAGATCCATTCTCATCGATGTGGATAAAAGAAATCTCTGCCACAAAAAATTATATGCCGAAGCATAGGAGCAATCCCACTGATCAACCCAGGCCCCTCATGCTTGGGCATACACACTAAGTATGGCTTCATCATTTGGTCCTTGAAGTCTACACCTCCTATATTAAGATTATATTTATGAACATAGGGAGGCTTTTCAACTATACCAGATGCCGTGCAAATTGGGACTGTTGTATCTGCATGAATGGAAGACAGGAAAACATCCAGTTTGTCCTTCCACTTCACTGCGAGTAATTCACCATTCTACAAGCAGGCTTTCTTCCCCTTTTAAGTTGGGTGTTAATGAGCCATAGGGGGAAGCCCCAGTGATTAGGTTGCATGGTGCTATAGCCACCAATTCCAAGATTGAATAAGTTTATAAATTGTGGCATGCTTGCATAGAAGTTGTCCATATACAAATGGTACCCCTTCTGGAGCAAGGGTGACACCAAGTCCCATGCTATCTTGTTACTGCTGCTCATGACTGTCCTTTCCCTCATAAATTCTAAAAGGACGTGTATAGTAGACATGTGCACTGCCAAAAATTGTTAATTTTCATTTCATTCATTTTTTGTTTTTTTTCCGGGTCATGCGTTATGATCAAAATTCGTAAATTCAGAAATTCGAAAATTTGTAAATTCAAAAATTGAAAATTCGGAAATTTGAAAATGAAAAAATCCGAAAATAAGAAAGAAAATCCGAAAATTCAAAAGAACGAAAATCTGAAAATTCTAAATAATTAACTAACTACCCAATAATAACTAACTATTAAACTATAGGTATTGGAATTTCCCTTTAAATTTAGCTATTAGTCAAGGTAACGAATACGAATTTATCCAAAATAACGAATGCCGCATCTAAACAAATGGAATGAAATGAAATAACAATAATACATTTTTATTATTATTGTTATTTATTATTAATAATTTGTTATGCTCCATTCATTTAGATATGGCTTTCGTTATTTTGGATAATTTGTAACTTCAGATAAATTCGTATTCCTTACGTTCTTTAATAGCCAAATTTGAAAGGAAATCCCAATACCTATAATTGACTAGTTAGTAATAGTTAAGTTATAACTGAAACAAACAACAGCAACTAAAAACTACAATTGAAAACTACAACAACTGAAAAACAACTACAACAACAACTGAAAACAACTACAACTGAAAACAACTATCGAAACACGAACCGAAACAAGAACCGAAACACAACTGAAACAACAACTGAAACAACGACAACTGAAAACAACAACTACAACAATTACAACTGAATACAACAACAATAACTAAAACAACAACTATAACAACAACAACTATAACTGAAACGACAACTACTGAATTTTCGAATATTCTTATTTACAAATTTACAACTGAAACAACTACAACTGAAAACTAAAACAACAACAACTACTGATAAACAACAACAACAGAAACAACAACAACAACTGAAACAATAACAACTGAAAACAACAACTACAACTGAAACAACAACAATAACTGAAAGGACAACAACTGAAAACAACAACTACAACAACAACAAATGAATACAACAACTTAAACAACAACAACTACAGCACAACTACAACTGAGACAACAACAACTACAACTGAAACAACAACAACTACAACTGAAATGACAACTACTGAATTTTCAAATTTACAAATGTTCGAATTTTCGAATTTACAACTGAGAAAATTGAGTACTGTCCGTGAATTTACAACTGAAACAACTACAAATGAAAACAACTACAACTGAAAACAACAACAACAACTACTGAAAAACAGCAACAGAAACAACAACAACTGAAAACAACAACTACAACTGAAACAACAACAACAACTGAAAACAACTACAACAGCAACAGCTGAATACAACAACAATTGAAACAACTACTACAAATACAACAACAACTGAAACAACAACTGCAACTGAAACAACTACTGAATTTTCGAATGTACAAATTTTTGAATATTCAAATTTATGAATTGACGAATATTCGAATTTACCAAAATTTGTTAAACAGATTTTCATTAATTCGGATATTTCCGAATTAAAAAATTTGTCGAAATTCATTAAACTAATTCGGAATGAAACAAATTGCACATGTCTAATGTATAGCTTGTTGCCCTCTCACAGGGTTAATACATTTTGACCCCAGTTTTGGCACACTTGCTGGGAAGATATTGCTTGAATGCAAGGGGGCCAGAAAAATCAGCAAATTTTTGGGACAGGTAATTTACCAGGGGGCACATTTTGTGGAGTCAGACATATTCAGGATCACCCCAAGGATGACAGAGTGTATTGTCATTGAAATGCATGAAATGCATTATATGCTCATATCTATGCCTGGCCATGGCAGCAGAGAACATGGCCATATGATGAATCGGGTCTGTGGACCAATGTGACCACAATGTATTCTTTTTTATGATGACTATGTTAAGGGTTAGGCCCAAAACATTTTTAAACTCAGAAAGTGATTAGGTTGCATGGTGCTATAGCCACCAATTCCAAGATTGAATAAGTTTATAAATTGTGGCATGCTCGCATAGAAGTTGTCCATATACAAATTGTACCCCTTCTGGAACAAGGGTAACACCAAGTCCCACGCTATCTTGTTACTGCTGCCCATGTAGTCTGGACATTAGGGGGGCTCCACAAGACTGCCCTCTCCCTCATAAATTCTAAAACGACATGTATAGTTGACATGTGTACTACCGAAAAAATTGTTTCTTTTAGTTTCATTAGTTTTTTGTTTTTTTTCCAGGTCATTTGTTATGATCGAAATTCATAAATTCATAAATTTGAAAATTCGTAATTTTGTAAATTCAAAAATCCGGAAATTCGAAAATTCGAAAGATCGAAAATTTGAAAATTCTGACATTTGAATCTTCAAAAATCCAAAAATAAGAAAGAAAATCTGAAAATTCAAAAGAACAAAAATCCGAAAAATTCAAAATAATTAACTAACTAGCTACCTAATAATAACTAACTAATAAACTATAGGTATTGGAATATCCCTTCAAATTTGGCTGTTAGTCAATGTAACGAATTCCGCATCTAAACAAATGGAACGGAATTAACCACTTAAGGACCGCCTCACGCCGATGTACGTCGGCAAGGCGGCACGGGCAGGCAAAATCACGTACATGTACGTGATTTGCCTCCCGCGGGTGGGGGGTCCGATCGGACCCCCCCCCTGCCGCCCGAGGCGGTCCCGTTCTGTCCCCCGGCGATCAGAGACGAGGGGGAGGCCATCCGTTCGTGGCCCCCCCCTCGCGATCGCCGCCGGCCAATGGGAACACTCCTTTGCTGCTGTATGCTAAACAGCAGCAAAGGAAGTGATGTCATCTCCCCTCGGGTCGGTAGTTTCCGTTCCGGCCCGAGGAGAGAAGACAGGTATGTGAGTGCACCAACACTACACACACAGTAGAACATGCCAGGCATACAAAACACCCCGATCCCCCCCCCCGATCGCCCCCCGATCCCCCCCCAATCACCCCCCCCCCTGTCACAAACTGACACCAGCAGTTTTTTTTTTTTTTTTTCTATTACTGCATGGTGTCAGTTTGTGACAGTTACTGTGTTAGCACAGTTACTGTTGCCCCCCTGTAGGTCTAGGGTACCCCACTAACCCCCCCTAATAAAGTTTTAACCCCTTGATCACCCCCTGTCACCAGTGTCGCTAAGCGATCATTTTTCTGATCGCTGTATTAGTGTCGCTGGTGACGCTAGTTAGTGAGGTAAATATTTAGGTTCGCCGTCAGCGTTTTATAGCGTCAGGGACCCCCATATACTACCTAATAAATGTTTTAACCCCTTGATTGCCCCCTAGTTAACCCTTTCACCACTGATCACCGTATAACCGTTACGGTTGACGCTGGTTAGTTTGTTTATTTTTTATAGTGTCAGGGCACCCGCCGTTTATTACCGAATAAAGGTTTAGCCCCCCGATCGCCCAGCGGTGATATGCGTCGCCCCAGGCAGCGTCAGATTAGCGCCAGTACCGCTAACACCCACGCACGCAGCATGCGCCTCCCTTAGTGGTATAGTATCTGAACGGATCAATATCTGATCCGATCAGATCTATACTAGCGTCCCCAGCAGTTTACGGTTCCCAAAAACGCAGTGTTAGCGGGATCAGCCCAGATACCCGCTAGCACCTGCGTTTTGCGCCTCCGCCCAGCCCACCCAAGTGCAGTATCGATCGATCACTGTCACTTACAAAACACTAAACGCATAACTGCAGCGTTCGCAGAGTCAGGCCTGATCCCTGCGATTGCTAACAGTTTTTTTGGTAGCGTTTTGGTGAACTGGCAAGCACCAGCCCCAGGCAGCGTCAGGTTAGCGCCAGTACCGCTAACACGCACGCAGCATACGCCTCCCTTAGTGGTATAGTATCTGAACGGATCAATATCTGATCCGATCAGATCTATACTAGCGTCACCAGCAGTTTAGGGTTCCCAAACACGCAGTGTTAGCGGCATCAGCCCAGATACCTGCTAGCACCTGCGTTTTGCCCCTCCGCCCGGCCCAGCCCAGCCCACCCAAGTGCAGTATCGATCGATCACTGACACTTACAAAACACTAAACGCATAACTGCAGCGTTCGCAGAGTCAGGCCTGATCCCTGCGATCGCTAACAGTTTTTTTGGTAGCATTTTGGTGAACTGGCAAGCACCAGCCCCAGGCAGCGTCAGGTTAGCGCCAGTACCGCTAACACCCACGCACGCACCGTACACCTCCCTTAGTGGTATAGTATCTGATCGCATCAATATCTGATCCGATCAGATCTATACTAGCGTCCCCAGCAGTTTAGGGTTCCCAAAAACGCAGTGTTAGCGGGATCAGCCCAGATACCTGCTAGCACCTGCGTTTTGCCCCTCCGCCCGGCCCAGCCCACCCAAGTGCGGTATCGATCGATCACTGTCACTTACAAAACTCTAAACGCATAACTGCAGCGTTCGCAGAGTCAGGCCTGATCTCTGCGATCGCTAAAAGTTTTTTTGGTAGCGTTTTGGGGAACTGGCAAGCACCAGTGGCCTAGTACACCCCGATCATAGTCAAACCAGCACTGCAGTAACACTTGGTGACGTGGCGAGTGCAGTTCAAGCTGGTGAGGTGGCAAGCACAAGTAGTGTCCCGCTGCCACCAAGAAGACAAACACAGGCCCGTCGTGCCCATAGTGCCCTTCCTGCTGCATTCGCCAATCCTAATTGGGAACCCACCGCTTCTGCAGCGCCCGTACTTCCCCCATTTACATCCCCAACCAAATGCAGTCGGCTGCATGAGAGGCATTTTTATGTCCTCCCGAGTACCCCTACCCAACGAACCCCCCCAAAAAGATGTCGTGTCTGCAGCAAGCGCGGATATAGACGTGACACCCGCTATTATTGTCCCTCCTGTCCTGACAATCCTGGTCTTTGCATTGGTGAATGTTTTGAACGCTACCATGCACTAGTTGAGTATTAGCGTAGGGTACAGCATTGCACAGACTAGGCACACTTTCACAGGGTCTCCCAAGATGCCATCGCATTTTGAGAGACCCGAACCTGGAACTGGTTACAGTTATAAAAGTTAGTTACAAAAAAAGTGTAAAAAAAAAATATATACGAAATAAAAAAAAATAGTTGTCGTTTTATTGTTCTCTCTCTCTCTATTCTCTCTCTCTATTGTTCTGCTCTTTTTTACTGTATTCTATTCTGCAATGTTTTATTGTTATTGTTATTATGTTTTATCATGTTTGTTTTTCAGGTATGTAATTATTTATACTTTACTGTTTACTGTGCTTTATTGTTAACCATTAACCATTTTTTTGTCTTCAGGTACGCCATTCACGACTTTGAGTGGTTATACCAGAATGATGCCTGCAGGTTTAGGTATCATCTTGGTATCATTCTTTTCACCCAGCGGTCGGCTTTCATGTAAAAGCAATCCTAGCGGCTAATTAGCCTCTAGACTGCTTTTACAAGCCGTGGGAGGGAATGCCCCCCCCACCGTCTTCCGTGTTTTTCTCTGGCTCTCCTGTCTCAACAGGGAACCTGAGAATGCAGCCGGTGATTCAGCCAGCTGACCATAGAGCTGATCAGAGACCAGAGTGGCTCCAAACATCTCTATGGCCTAAGAAACCGGAAGCTACGAGCATTTCATGACTTAGATTTCGCCGGATGTAAATAGCGCCATTGGGAAATTGGGGAAGCATTTTATCACACCGATCTTGGTGTGGTCAGATGCTTTGAGGGCAGAGGAGAGATCTAGGGTCTAATAGACCACAATTTTTTCAAAAAAGAGTACCTGTCACTACCTATTGCTATCATAGGGGATATTTACATTCCCCGAGATAACAATAAAAATGATTTAAAAAAAAAAATATGAAAGGAACAGTTTAAAAGTAAGATTAAAAAAGAAAAAAAATAATAAAGAAAAAAAAAAAAAAAAAAAAAGCACCCTTGTCGCCCCCTGCTCTCGCGCTAAGGCGAACGCAAGCGGCGGTCTGTCGTCAAACGTAAACAGCAATTGCACCATGCATGTGAGGTATCACCGCGAAGGCCAGATCGAGGGCAGTAATTTTTCCAGTAGACCTCCTCTGTAAATCTAAAGTGGTAACCTGTAAAGGCTTTTGAAGGCTTTTAAACATGTATTTATTTTGGTGCCACTGCACGTTTGTGCGCAATTTTAAAGCATGTCATGTTTGGTATCTATGTACTCGGCCTAAGATCATCTTTTTTATTTCATCAAACATTTGGGCAATATAGTGTGTTTTAGTGCATTAAAATTTAAAAAAGTGTGTTTTTTCCCCAAAAAATGCGTTTGAAAAATCGCTGCGCAATTACTGTGTGAAAAAAAAAAAATGAAACACCCACCATTTTAATCTGTAGGGCATTTGCTTTAAAAAAATATATAATGTTTGGGGGTTCAAAGTAATTTTTTTGCAAAAAAAAATAACTTTTTCATGTAAACAATAAGTGTCAGAAAGGGCTTTGTCTTCAAGTGGTTAGAAGAGTGGGTGATGTGTGACATAAGCTTCTAAATGTTGTGCATAAAATGCCAGGACAGTTCAAAACCCCCCCAAATGACCCCATTTTGGAAAGTAGACACCCCAAGCTATTTGCTGAGGGGCATGTCGAGTCCATGGAATATTTTATATTGCGACACAAGTTGCGGGAAAGAGACAATTTTTTTTTTTTTTTTTGCACAAAGTTGTCACTAAATGATATATTGCTCAAACATGCCATGGAAATATGTGAAATTACACCCCAAAATACATTCTGCTGCTTCTCCTGAGTATGGGGATACCACATGTGTGAGACTTTTTGGGAGCCTGGCCGCGTACGGGACCCCGAAAACCAAGCACCGCCTTCAGGCTTTCTAAGGGCGTGAATTTTTGATTTCACTCTTCACTGCCTATCACAGTTTCGGAGGCCATGGAATGCCCAGGTGGCACAAAACCCCCCCAAATGACTCCATTTTGGAAAGTAGACACCCCAAGCTATTTGCTGAGAGGTATAGTGAGTATTTTGCAGACCTCACTTTTTGTCACAAAGTTTTGAAAATTGAAAAAAGAAAAAAAAATGTTTTTTCTTGTCTTTCTTCATTTTCAAAAACAAATGAGAGCTGCAAAATACTCACCATGCCTCTCAGCAAATAGCTTGGGGTGTCTACTTTCCAAAATTGGGTCATTTGGGGGGGTTTTGTGCCACCTGGGCATTCCATGGCCTCCGAAACTGTGATAGGCAGTAAAGAGTGAAATCAAAAATTTTCACCCTTAGAAATTCTGAAGCCAGTGATTGGTTTTCGGGGTCACGTACGCGGCTAGGCTCCCAAAAAGTCCCACACATGTGGTATCCCCATACTCAGGAGAAGCAGCTAAATGTATTTTGGGGTGCAATTCCACATATGCCCATGGCCTGTGTGAGCAATATATCATTTAGTGACAACTTTATGAAAAAAAAATAAAAATAAATAAAAAGTGTCACTTTCCCGCAACTTGTGTCAAAATATAAAATATTCCATGGACTCAATATGCCTCTTCCCAAATAGCTTGGGGTGTCTACTTTCCAAAATGGGGTCATTTTGGGGGGTTTTGTGCCACCTGGGCATTCCATGGCCTCCGAAACTGTGATAGGCAGTGAAGAGTGAAATCAAAAATTTACACCCTTAGAAATCCTGAAGGCGGCGATTGGTTTTCGGGGCCCCGTACGCGGCTAGGCTCCCAAAAAGTCCCACACATGTGGTATCCCCATACTCAGGAGAAGCAGCTGAATGTATTTTGGGGTGCAATTCCACATAGGCCCATGGCCTGTGTGAGCAATATATCATTTAGTGACAACTTTTTGTAAATATTTTTTTTTTTTTTTTGTCATTTTTCAATCACTTGGGACAAAAAAAATAAATATTCAATGGGTTCAACATGCCTCTCAGCAATTTCCTTGGGGTGTCTACTTTCCAAAATGGGGTCATTTGGGGGGGGTTTGTACTGCCCTGCCATTTTAGCACCTCAAGAAATGACATAGGCAGTCATAAACTAAAAGCTGTGTAAATTACAGAAAATGTACCCTAGTTTGTAGACGCTATAACTTTTGCGCAAACGAATAAATATACGCTTATTGACATTTTTTTTACCAAAGACATGTGGCCGAATACATTTTGGCCTAAATGTATGACTAAAATTTAGTTTATTGGATTTTTTTTATAACAAAAAGTAGAAAATATCATTTTTTTTCAAAATTTTCGGTCTTTTTCCGTTTATAGCGCAAAAAATAAAAACCGCAGAGGTGATCAAATACCATCAAAAGAAAGCTCTATTTGTGGGAAGAAAAGGACGCAAATTTCGTTTGGGTACAGCATTGCATGACCGCGCAATTAGCAGTTAAAGCGACGCAGTGCCAAATTGGAAAAAGACCTCTGGTCCTTAGGCAGCATAATGGTCCGGGGCTCAAGTGGTTAAATAATAATAATAATATGTTTTTATTATTATTATTATTATTAATTTTATTATTGTTATTATTGTTATTTACTATTATTAATTTGTTACATTCTATTCGTTTAGATACGGCTTTCGTTATTTTGGAAAATTTGTAACTTCGGATAAATTCGTATTCTTTACGTTCTCTAACAGCCAAATTTGAAAGGAAATTCCAATACCTATACTTTAATAGTTAGTAATAGTTAAGTTATAACTGAAACAAAAAACAACTGAAACGACTACAACTGAAAACAACTACAATTGAAAACTTCAACAACTGAAAAACAACAACAATTGAAACAACAACAACAACTGAAACAACAGCAACTGAAAACTACAACTGAAACAACAACAACTGAAAACAACTACTGAAACAACAATAATAGAAACGACAACAACAACAACTAAAACAACAACTACAACAACTACAACTGAAATGACAACTTTTTGAATTTTCAAATTTACGAATTTTCTAATATTCAAATTTACGAATTTACAACTGAAACAACTACAACTGAAAACAACTACACCTGAAAACTACAACGACAACTACAACAACTACTGAAAAAAAAACAACAGAAACAACAACAACTGAAAACAACAACTACAACTGAAACAACAACTGAAAACAACTACAACAACTACAAATACAATAACAGCTACAACTGAAACAACTGCAACTGAAACAACTACTGAATTTTCGAATTTACAATTTTTCGAATATTCGAATTTACAAATTTACGAATATTCAAATTTATGAATAGTTGGAAAAATTTGTCAAACGGGTTTTCGTTAATTCAGATATTTACGAATTAACGCATTTGTCAAAATTTGTTAAAAAACTAATTTGGAATGAAACGAATTGCACATGTCTAATGTATAGATTGTTGCCTTCTCACAGAGCTTATACATTTTGACTCCGGATCTGGCATGCTTGCTGGGAAGGTATTGCTTGAATGCAAGGGGGCCAGAAAAATCTGCACATTTTTGGCACAGGTAATTTACCAGGGGACACATTTTGTAGAGTCAATCATATTCAGGGTCACCAGTGGCGGCTGGTAAAGTTTTAGGATGGGGGGGCCCAAGACCCCGCCCTTCCTTTTTGACGCCCTCCCACATGGTATATAGCACAGCCTCACAGATCATGGTATAAAGCGCAGCCTCGCAGATGATGGTATATAGTGCAGCCTCGCAGATCATGGTATAGCGCAGCCTCAAAGATCATGGTATATAGCACAGCCTCACAGATCATAGTATGTAGTGCAGCCTCGCAGCTCATGGTATATAGCGCAGCCTCGCAGCTCATGGTATATAGCACAGCCTCGCAGATCATAGTATATAGCACAGCCTCACAGACAATGTATACCCCACAGGTCATATCTGTACAATGTATACATCACAGGTCATATCTGTACAATGTATACCCCACAGGTTTTATATATATATATATATATATATATATATATATATAGGTCAACAGGTCATTTCTATGTACACTGTATCTACATAGATTATATACTGCATATATCTAATTCAAAAACTCGCACTGGATAATTAACTCAAATAGTGAAAAATGAATCAACAAAAATTAATGAAAATTAATAGGAATACCGCAACTGCTGCACAAAGGTGCTACAACCTTAAACAATGAAAAATATACAAAACAGCGCTAGCAGCCTATATCAAGCAATATATATCCTAATAAACAGTGCCTAATGTATCAATGTTAAGAGAAAGCAAAAACATAAAAATCTAAAAGTGCTCAGGTGCTTCAGTGAAAAGTGCAACGGTGCTCCAAAACTTTTGAATTGGTGAAGCAGCTCCCCCTTTTGTGTCCCCACTCAAAAAAATTATTGGATCCTCAGCTTCGTAGTCTGGGATCAAAAAGGCATTGATCAAATGATCTGGGATATCCCCACTTTTCACTGAAGCACCTTAGCACTTTTAGATTTTCTGTTTTCTCTTAACATTGATACATTAGGCACTGTTTATTAGGATGTATATTGCTTGATATAGGCTGCTAGCGCTGTTTTATATATTTTTCATATACTGCATATGTACATTGTATATAATGAACACACAAGGCAATTACTGTATGTACACAAAAGTCATATATGTACAAAGTATATACACACAAGTCACATACACCAATTAGCCATAACATTATGACCACTGACCAACCATCTGTGAATAATACTGTTTATCTGATTACAATGGCATCTGTGATGGGTTTCCACTCGAATAGGCTGACAAGGTACGAATTTGGGTTGGCGGCGATGTACTGGTCAGTATAAAGATTGCTTTGGTCCACAATCAATTGATACAGTTCTTCTGAGAAAAACAGCTAAAAAAAAATCAAGGTGAGTTGTTAAATTTGCTGCTTCAACCTGAATTCCAAATTGGGCTATGAATGGGGGGATAACAGGTGCTGCTGAATCTTGGGGCTGCCAATCAGGATTTGCAAGCACATCAGGAAGGAAACTATGGGCTCTATGGGCCTGTGTTCAAATTATTGGTGGTTGCAAGACGCTACTTCTGCTAGCCACCTCACCAACTTGGACTGCACTTTTGAAACTCTCCACATCGCCATGAGATACTGCACTGCTGGTGTGTAAAATGCTAGGATGTACTAGGCGGGTGGTGCCTGGCAGTCCACCAAAAGGTAGTGCAGCACTAGTGCTGGCACTCTGCTGCATATGATAACAAGTGTGGAGACATGGATGAAGGGATGAGTTTGCTTTCAATATTATAAATTAATTAAATTGTGTTTTTAGTTTGCGGTGCTCAGATGCAGTGTAGTTCCACTTTAAGTTAGTCAATATAGGGCAGGGTTCAAAATTTCAAGTCCTGAGCTACTAGCCAGGCCTCAAGGGTTACTCGCCACCAGTTGCCCCGCCCAACCCCTACCCTGCCCTGCCCCAATTCAACCCCTAAACACGCCCTCATAAATTATCTCATGAAATGACACTTAAATGTTTTATGCAGAATTAAGTTATAAAAATAAATATTATCAACAACTTTATCTGTGTCCACCAATGCAGCCTGCCCGTGTCCACCAATGCAGCCTGCCCCTGCCAATGCAGCCTGCCCCCGCCAATGCAGCCCATGCTGGCCAATGCAGCCTGCATCCACCAATGCAGCCTGTGCCACCAATGCAGCCTGTGCCCGCCAATGCAGCATGTGTCCCGCCAATGCAGCCTGTGTCACCAATGCAATGTGTGTCCCCAATGCAGCCTGTGCCACCAATGCAGCCTGAGCCATCAATGCAGCCTGTGTCACCAATGCAGCCTGTGCCCGCCAATGCAGCCTGTGTCCCCAATGCAGCCTGTGTCCCCAATGCAGCCTGTGTCCCCAATGCAGCCTGTGCCACCAATGCAGCCTGAGCCACCAATGCAGCCTGTGTCACTAATGCAGACTGTCTCACCAATGCAGCCTACCTGTGCAGGGGAAGAGAGAGGAGACCCGCCGCCCCGATGATCAGAGCACCGGGAACATAACAGCTTCCATTTCAATAGCTGTGTGTTCCCCACCGCACACCGTCAAATACAGCCCCTTCCCCTTGTCCGGGGAACTTTGATAGACAGATCACCCGTCCCAGGATTGGACGGGTGATCTGTCTATCAAAGTGCCTGGACAAAGAGGAGGGGCTGTATGTGACAGCGTGCGGCAGGGAACACACAGCTATTAAAATGAAAGCTGTTATGATCCCGGCGCTTTGATCGTCCTGGCAGCGGGTCTCCTTTTTCTTCCCTTCTGATTGCTCGGAGAAAGGCTCCCATACAACACGCCTGTTGGTGGTGCTCATCCCCCACTACCAGGCAGCCATAGCTCGTCAGCCCTCAAAATCCACTCGCAAAATGCGAGCAGGCGAACTAACTGACATCACATATGTGGTTTTAGTGTGGTTTAATATCTAACGGGACAAAATTAAAAAACGTCTTCTCGCCATAGTCTTTCATATTTTAACTTGAATACTGAGCCTGATTTTTCCATAATGCATACACTTTACGGTAATGGAATTATCTACGGATAAACATTAAAGACGTCATTGATCCAGGTGTATTGCTGCCATCCATCATTCCGGCTGACTGACGTACATAGATAATTGGCTGGTAAATTCTTCTTGTTAATTTCCTCTTCCTCACATACTTCATTGTTGCATCACAGAGCATTTAAAATTTTTAAAAAGTTAATATTATTAAGTAGTTTTTAATTAAGGTTGTGATACTAAAAAAAAAAGTTTGTTTTTATTGTGTACCTGTGTTTCACCAGCAATCATTGGTCTTAAAGATGAGAAAACCAATTCACTCAACTTGAGATTCTACATAAATTAAGTTGATTTTCTAAATGAGGTCATTCAAGAACTTTAAAGTGTTTGTTAAGCCATTTTTTTAAAAACTGCCAGCCTCCAAGGCTGGCATAGCACACTGTGTAAATCCTTTCTAAAAAAACGGCATTTTAAATAGCTATTTAAAGCTGTCTTCAGGCCAGTCACATGGCTCGCGACCGCTTTTCAGCTCAGATACACGGCTACTGCAGGAGGGACCGTGATCTCCCTCTGACATCAACTGGAGAGATCACGTGGCCGCTCGACTCCTCCTGCAGAAGCCCTGTCTCAGAGCTGTAAAGCATCTGCGAGTCACGTGACCGGCCTGAAGACAGCTCAAAATAGCTATTTAGATGCTAATTTTTAGAGAGGATATACACAGTGTGGTATGCCAGTCTCTACTAGAGAGGCTGGCAGTGACAATTTTAGTTTTTTTATTTTCAATAATAGCAGCGGGGAGTGAGGCGGAGTGGCAGGCAGGAAGGAGGGGGGAGAGAGGAGAGCAGAGCAGGGCAGCATATGACGGAGGGGTGCACTTTGACCACGGTGATCAGGGCTGAGTAAACCTGGTTATGGTGGTCAGTTTAGAGAGGGGCATACAGGAAGTGGCAGGTTCAGGGAGTTTTTTTAACAGTTTAGGGGGGCAGATTACCCAGCATTGTGCTGGGTAATCTGCTTTAAAGGACCAGGATCTGTATTTTTTTTTTTTTTTGGGTTAACAAACACTTTAAGGAGTTGCCACCAAAGTGTTCTTGCCATTTGGCTTAGTGGATGTGATAGGACTTAGCCCATACAGGACTACATATTAATTTAAAGGAGAAGTACAGCCAAAGCTCGTTTGGCTGTACTTCTCCTGTGGATCACAGGAGTGCAGCCCATTCTGCACTCCTGTAACATTTTTTCAGTAGACAGTGGGCAGAAGCCCGCTGTTGGCTGACATCACAGAGCCAGTCCAGGCTCGGGCAAGATCGCGATCATATGGTCAGGATCCACCCACATGCCTGGACTGGCACCTGGCTCAGCCTCTCAGCAAGTCGCTGAGAGCCTGAGCCGGCCCCTTCCACCCCTTGACAGCACGGCGCTCCAGTGATCACAGGGGCAGAGCAGAGAGCCGGTGACTGACAGTCACCAGCTCTCTGCTCAGGGAGCTGTGAGAACTGAGCAATTGGTGGTGTCTGATCGCTCGGTTCTCAGTGTTAGAGCCGGTGGGGAACAGATTCAGCATCGGATCATACTTACCTACTGTAGGTAGGTATGATTCTAAAAAAACAAAAACTCGATCCCCATAATTCTCTTATAAAGGAGTTCTATGGTCCTGGTATACACTTTCATTTTATAACATCAGCATTGTAAAAACAAAACAAACAATAGTTATTTTTGACAATTAAACATAATCTTACTTGAAGAATCCCCTTTCATGTTGTGAGTTCAGCCTGTTTGCGGGTCACCTCTTTCCACAACTTCTTGGATTCCCTGCATACTTTGCAGCTTTTGCTCTGCTGTTTACTTTAAATTTCTAGATATACATATCCCATGGTACCTTGCTGCTTGCAAGCTATCATTCCTGTACTGACGTCAGCTAAAACTCCTCCTCTCTGCACCTCTGTAGTTCAGAAGGCAGGCTCTGTAAAATGTGTGACACAGCAGTGCCTACTCACAGGACACAGTGAATACCTGTCACAGAATTCAAGGAAGTAAAAGTGTGAGTATTTTCACAAAGTTTACAAACTTCCACATTATTCAGATTTATGGGAGAAGGAGTCCAGAAATTATTGCAATGCAATGTGTAAATAAATATATGATTTTACATTTTGACGTAATGTCCAGAGGTATTTAATATCTGCTTGTGCATTTGTCAACTCTACTATAACCAGGTGACAGTGGGGACAGTGCTCAGACACAACATATAGCTGCAAAAATAACATTGAGGAAAATGGGGAGTGCAGAATGACAAAGACACTTGTAGCGGGTGTCCCACATCTCCTGCGGCCTTGTCAAGCTGGCCACCGCCGAGTACACAGGCTCTCCTGAGGGAGAAAGAGTCTGTCAGTGTCTGCGGGAGATTTCTCCCCCCTCAATTTCCTCCTCACTGACTCAGTCAATGCGAGCAGCGCCCCCTCTCTGCTCCCTCCCCTGTGTTCCTGTTGGCAGGAGGAGAGGGAGCCAATCAGGGGGGAGCCAATTACAGGAACCAGTGAGAATGACTTTAACAACAGCAGCAGCAGCTGCAAAGGATCCTGGCACATGTAGTGCTCATCTAAAACAGCCCCATAGCCTTGTATGGGGGCAGAAACTACAAGAGCCAGCCTGCTCTGGGGAAAAAGAACCAAAAGACTCCATCTTGTTTTCCTGAGAGAAGCCAGTCACCATGAGGCAAAAGAAGAGACTGGACCCAGGGGAGAAATGTTGCCTCCCAGGTCAGTCCCCCAGCTCATTCACAAGTTCCACAGCCAGTCAGGGACATCCAGCCTGAGAGAAGGGGATCCCAGGTGCATATCCAGATGCACCTGCACTGACTGCGTGAAATGTTCCAGTGTGAGCTAACTAGTCGGGTCACCAAAAGAGCCTGCCTGTTCCAGGATGTTCGTTTGGGCCTTGACCGCAGGATTGGTGAGAGGGCACTTGCTCATCTGAAGGAAACAAGGACACTTCACATAGACATAGGTGTCTTACTTTTGCCTATACTTACCAGAACCTGGGTCTCGTTAACAGCCTATTAAGCAGTCACAGTGTCCGCCTTGTTATACGGATACTGTCAGCATACCACAGATACACTTTACCAAGCAGGAGTTTAAGTGCACCAATTAAAGTGGCTAGCCGAAGATCCAAAGCCTCATCCTTCTTCCAAGGGACTGAAGTTACTGGTGCCATACGGCCATGCACACACATGTCCAGGGCTCTGAATATGTAGTGGGTGTTCTGAGTGGATCCTGTCCTGTTAAAAAGCTGTATGGTCTTGGCCACCATGCTGCAGTCCTGTTTCAGGGTCTTGGCAATCTTCTTATAGCCTAGGCCATCTTTATGTAGAGCAACAATTCTTTTTTTCAGATCCTCAGAGAGTTCTTTGCCATGAGCTGCCATGTTGAACTTCCAGTGACCAGTATGAGAGAGTGAGAGCGATAACACCAAATTTAACACACCTGCTCCCCATTCACACCTGAGACCTTGTAACACTAATGAGTCACATGACACCAGGGAGAGAAAATGGCTAATTGGGCCCAATTTGGACATTTTCACTTAGGGTTGTACTCACTTTTGTTGCCATCGGTTTAGACATTAATGGCTGTGTGTTGAGTTATTTTGAGGGGACAGCAAATTTACACTGTTATACAAGCTGTACACTCAGTACTTTACATTGTAGCAAAGTGTAATTTCTTCAGTGTTGTCACATGAAAAGATGTAATAAAATATTTACAAAAATGTGAGGGGTGTACTCACTTTTGTGAGATACTGTATATATACTGTTACTGTCTGTCACTTTTCCACAGAAAACATAGTAAAGACAACTTCTGTGTTTTATAATTATGTGTGTATTTTTCATTGATCCTTGAACTTACACTATTGCCAGGTGTGCCAGAGGGGCTGAGACTGTTATTGGGGTTAAGAGGCAGATTAGGTAACAAACATACTCATGAGGCTCTTGCCGGGGGCAGCGCTATACACTGAAATGCAAAAGTGGTTACAAGACAGCAGCCACAGTGTTCAGAGCGGATGTATCATACAAAGTTCAGGGAATTAGAGAGTGTTTATGCTGAATGCAACAGGCTGTACTGTAATGAGAAATCAGGGTGAAGGGTTGTGTGAACAGATACTGAGAGGATCAGGCTGTAGTGTGTATTTTAGGGTGAATTGTGCAAGAGGAGCAACTGTGGAAAGTGAGATGAAATCTGTAGAGAACATAATGCGAACTAAATGGGAAAGCTGCCAGATAATGTAGTGAGCACAGAAGTGGAAGAGCTGTCAGGGAGTGTAGTGTTGACCATGGAAGAGGAACTGCTGCATAAAACATTTGCTGTGGAGATTTGTCCTATGCATGCACACAGGCACCATGAATGTTTGCCAACTTGTTTGTATAATGATTATCTCCTATGATCGTCAGCTCCATCTAGTGACCATGGTTGATTCAGGGTTATTTCAGGAAAATACCATATTGTGAACACTAGATGAAGCTGATGATCATAGGAAATAATCATAATATAAACAATACTGCAAACATCAGTGGTGCCTGTGCACATGCATAAGAAAATTGCATGTTTTATAGATTAAACTATAAACTAACGATTAGACTATTGTGTAGACCAGGGGTAGGCAAACTTTGAAAGGTGGAGATCTACCTGAACAACATAAAAGAGATCAAAGATCACTGGGGTTCTGCCCCATTTTTTGTTGTTGCAGAAATTAACTAACAAAGCCTAACTTAGGCCCCTTCCACACAGGGACGGCTCCTCTAGGGGTCTGCTTGCTCAGCGGATAATCTGTCCTCTGATCCCCACTGGGCAGACGGATGACTGGCCCGTGTCCACTCCACATATGCAGAGCAGACACAGCCCGATCTCCTGTATGGGCGGTTGGATATAAACGGACACCTGTCCATTGACACACCCAACTGCCATCTGATCTGATTCACTAGACAAAGGGGAATGCTGTTATAGTGGATTTGATTGAATGTTAGTGGGTGTAAATGCACAAATGTCTGTTTACACCCCTCACTCCATAGAGAAGATTGGAGGATCTGATCGGGTCTGCCTGAAAAACTGACAGACAGACAGACCCGATCGGTTCGCTTGTGTCCTCTTGGGTCTTCATGGCAGTGTTTGGTTAGTGCTGCCGCTTGCTTAGGTGTTGCAGCATCTGGGGCCTTTCAAAAAGGTGTGTATATGTAATGACAGATCATGTGACACTTAGCTTGCACACAGGTGGACATCATTTCACTAATTATGTGACTTCTGAAGGTAATTGGTGGCACCAAAGCTTTTTATGGGCTTCATAACAAAGGGGGTGAATACATACGTACATGCCAATTATCATTTTTTTATTTCTGAAAAATAGTTTTAGGTATATATTTTTCTAATTTTACTTCACCAACTTAGACTATTGTGTTCTGATTCATCACATATAATTCAGATTAAAAAAAAGATTGAGCTAAAGGCTGTAATGTAACAAAATAGGTAAAAAGCCAAGGGGGGGGGGGGGGTGAATACTTTTGCAAGGCACTGTACCGTCAAATCTTGGGTGAGAACCTTCTTCCCTCAGCCAGGGCATTGAAAATGGGTCATAGACGGGTATTCCAGCATGTCAATGACCCAAAACACTCGTCCAAGGCAACAAAGAAGTGGCTCAAGAAGAAGCACATTCATTTCCTGGAGTTGCCTAGCCAGTCTCCAGACCTTAATCCCATAGAAGGGAGGGGTCTCCAGACCTTAATCCCATGTGGTGGTGTGGTGGGAGCTGAAGGTTCAAGTTAGCAAACATCAGCCTCGAAACCTTAATGACTTGGAAAGGATCTGCAAAGAGGAGTGGGACAAAATCCCTTCTGAGATGTGTGCAAACCTGGTGGCCAACTACAAGAAATGTCTGACCTCTGTGATTGCCAACAAGTGTTTTGCCACCAAGTACTAAGTGATGTTTTGCGAAGGGGTCAAACACTTATTTCACTCATTTATGTGCAAATCAATTTAGAACTTTTTTGAAATGCGTTTTTCCTGGATATTTTTGTTGTTATTCTGTCTCTCACTGTTAAAATAAACCTTTCATTAAAATTATAGACTGATCATTTCTTTGTCAGTTGGCAAACATACTAAATCAGCAGGGGATCAAATAGGCGTGTTCTTTGAGACATTCAACCATCAGGTAAATTATAAACCCTCCTACCTGTACCTTGTGTTTTTCACCTGCATAAGCTGTGCATTTATTGTATATTTTCATGGTGTCATTTACGGCCCTGACATTCCTATGTCAGAAATTTCTGTTTGTGGCATGGAACTGAACAGGTTAATAGCACAACCTTTGTCTGTAGCCTGAGAAGTAACATTTCCTGTGAAGAAACTACATATCCCACAATCCCTGGGTTTCTTAGTCTAGTGCTCTGCAGGTAAAAGCTAAATAGTATTTAGGTCTGAAACAGACACCATCATAGCTCCCAACTTTTCCTGATTTTGAGGGACTGTCCCTGATTTGGGACAAACTCCATCTGTCCCTTATTCCTCCATATTTGTTCCTCATTTTGGCCAGATCTATATAGTTGTAAAGAAAATGCACTATTTATGTTTCAAAAAGTGTTTTAGTGCTAAACTTTTCATCCATTTTCTAAATGGCTGCATTTGTAAATGTCAAAAAGCCAGTATAAAGAAAAAAAAATGTGGTAAAAAAAAGGTTTAACTAATCATTTCTTTTCTATAATTCTCCTTTTAAGGGGGTGTGTCTTATGCCTAAATACTTTTGCTGATAGGTGTCCCTCATTCCCTTCTCATAAAGTTAGGAGGTATACACCATTACGCATAGCAATGGAAGGAAGAGATGTGTTTCAGCACAATTGCACTCTTGCATTTGTGATGCAACACATAGCAAATGGCAAGGCATGCACTGGATGCTGTGTGAACAAGAACTTGCCTGTACTTAAAAACAAGCTAGGCGATTAATACACGGACACAGTGGACTTGATTAACCATTAAAGGGATTGTAAAGTCAGAAGGTTTTTATCATAATGCGTTCTATGCATTAGGATAAAAAGAATTCTGTGTGCAGCAGCCCCCCTAACACTTATCTGAGGTCCCTCTCTGTCCAGCAATGTCCACAAGTGTCTCAGTTGTCCGAGATTCTCCAGCCTGATTGGCTGAGACACAGCAGCTGTGCCATTGGCTCAATCAAAGTAAGTTAGCCAATCGGGAGAGAGAGGGGGCAGTGACTTGGCTCGGGTGCCCCCATAACAAGCTGCTTGATGTAGGGGCACTGAACAGGAGGGAGGGGCCAGGATTACAGAAGAGGGACCCGAGAAGGGGAGGATCCAGGTTGCCCTGTGCAAATCCACTGCAACAGGGCAGGTAAGTTTAACATGTTTATTATTTTTATAGGAAAACAAATAAGACTTTAAAATAACTTTAAACTACAAACTGCAGCCACAACATGCGAGCCCATCATTACAAGGTAAGGCAAACAAACAACACAGGAAATATAACTTCATTAACCATTTGCACACAGTACATGTACAGCATCCAACCTGTTGTAGGTTAGGGGCGCACTGCTCTCATGACTACTGTGCCCACCGGACACAGTGGAATGCGGATCCTGGTACTTGCCACCCAGTGATCATGTGACCGCTATGCCAACAATGTCGATTCATTCATTCATAACAGCTGTGTTTCCTATGCTGTGATTGGCCCACAACTATCACATGATACTTGGGCCAATCACAGAACCCTGTACCATGTGATTAGCTGTAGCCAATCACAGATCACTAGTAATCACAGCAGTTATGAATGCAACCCATTCATGGCAGTACAAAACATTGCTGTTACAATGATCATCATTGTAACAGCAATCAAAGTGTAAAAACAAATCCCTGATCATCCCCAAAGAGTAGTACAGTGTTAATATGCTGACACTGAACTACTCTAATGAAAGTATTTAAAAAATATAGTAACAAAAATAGTAAAAAATAAAAAAAATGTTAAAGAAAAAGAAGTTTTAAAAAATTGAATATAAATTTTTTATTTTTTATTATATTTTTTTAACATACTCTCACCCATTAGTGTCCCTGATTACCACCACACCAGTCATATGATAATGCTGTACTGCACTGGTGACTATATGTATAAAAAAAAATGTGAAAAAACACATTATATTAAATTTCTTGTGACAAAAATGTACAACTTAAAAACTTGCCTTGTCTCGTGCTAAATGCCCAGACTGTCTATTTTCCAAAAGGGGTAATTTGTAGGCTATTTGTACTGACCTGGCATTTTAAGGGCCTCAAGAAATGAGATTGGTCATCAGTCAGTGGCGTCGCTAGGGGGTGACTATTGGGGCTATAGCCCTGAGTCTCTTACCGGGTGGGTGCAGTCCCACAATTAGCAGGTATGTCCCGGTCCGGAATGCAGCAGACTTAGCCATGGTAGCGCTGGCTCCGGCTCCGCCCCGCCTCCACCTGACTCTACTCTTGGCCACTGGTTGCTAGAGCTGCCTAACATCTAGCAACCAGTGACATCAACTCCCTCCCTGCCCAGCATTCAAAGCGGAGGTGGATAATATTTCCTCCTCCTCCGCGCTAGTGCTCCTGGGGCCTAAAGAGTTGAGCCCAACCCCTTGTCAAGGTCCTGGACTGGAGCATCCTGCTGCTGGTCCTGTGGCGGTGGGGTGCAGGACAGCGGCGTCAGGGAGGAAGAGGCCTGGGCAGCTGAGAAGAGCCCAGGAGGGAGTGAGAGAGAGAAGACGAGGCCTCACCGCCACCCTGAGCAGCATCCCCAGGGCCTCCCAGAGCCTCCCGCACTCCTTCTCCAAGCTCCTCTTCTCACTGTGACTGTCATGGAACAGGAAGAAAACAGGCTGACCAAGGACGGGCGGGAGGTAGGTGGATTACATATGACTACCCACACAGACAGGGGCTGGGACAGTAGGGACTGCAGGCAGGGCTAGGGGGTCTCTCTTTCCCACCCCCTCTCTTTCTTTCACCCCCTCTCATCCACCCCCGCCTCTCTCACTCATGTAAGTGAGGCTCTCTGGGGACCCTGATGTGTGGGGGGCTCTCTGGGGACCCTGATGTATGGGGGACTCTCTGTGGACCCTGATGTATTGGGGGCTCTGTGTGGATCCTGATGTATGGGGAGGCTCTTTGTGGACCCTGATGTTTTGGGGGGCTCTCTGTGGACCCTGGTGTATGGGGAGGCTCTCTGGGGACCCTGATGTAAGGGAGGGGCTCTTTGTGGACTCTGATGTATGGGGAGGCCCTCTGGGGACCCTTATGTATGGGGAGTCTCTCTGGGGACCCTGATGTATGGGGAGGCTCTCTGGGGACCCTGATGTAAGGGGGCTCTCTGGGGACCCTGATGTAAGGGGGCTCTCTGGGGACCCTGATGTAAGTTGGGTTCTCTGGGGACCCTGATGTATGGGGAGGCTCTCTGGGTCTGGGGACCCTGATGTATAGGGAGGCCCTCTGGGGACCCTGAAATATGGGGAGGCTCTCTGGGGACCCTGATGTAAGTTGGGCTCTCTGGGGACGCTGATGTATGGGGGCTCTCTGTGGACCCTGATGCAAGGGGGGCTCTCTGGGGACCCTGATGTGAGGGGGGCTCTGATGTAAGGGGGCTCTCTGGTGACCCTGATGTATGGGGAGGCTCTCTGTAGACCCTGATGTATGGAGAGGCTCTCTGTTGACCCTGATGTATGGGGGGATCTCTGTGGACCCTGATGTATTGGGAGGTTCTCTGGGGACCCTGATGTAAGGGAGGTGCTCCCTGTGGACCCTGATGTATGGAGAGGCTCTCTGGTGACCCTGATGTATGGGGAGGCTCTCTGTTGACCCTGATGTATGGGGGGCTCTCTGTGGACCCTGATATATTGGAAGGCTCTCTGGGGACCCTGATGTAAGGGAGGGGCTCCCTGTGGACCCTGATGTATGGGGAGGCTCTCTGGGGACCCTGATGTATAGGGGGCTCTCTGTGGACCCTGATGTAAGGGGGGCTCTCTGGGGACCCTGATGTAAGGGAGGGGCTCCCTGTGGACCCTGATGTATGGAGAGGCTCTCTGGTGACCCTAATGTATGGGGAGGCTCTCTGTTGACCCTGATGTATGGGGGACTCTCTGTGGACCCTGATGTATTGGGAGGCTCTCTGGGGACCCTGATGTAAGGGAGGGGCTCCCTGTGGACCCTGATGTATGGGGAGGCTCTCTGGGGACCCTGATGTAAAGGGGGGCTCTCTGGGGACCCTGATGTATGGGGGGCTCTATGTGGACGCTGATGTAAGGGGGGCTCTCTGGGGACCCTGATGTGAGGGCGGCTCTCTGTGGACCCTGATGTAAAGGGGCTCTCTGGGGACCCTGATGTATGGGGAGGCTCTCTGTGGACCCTGATGTATGGAGAGGCTCTCTGTTGACCCTGATGTATGGGGGGGTCCTCTGTGGACCCTGATGTATTGGGAGGTTCTCTGGGGACCCTGATGTAAGGGAGGTGCTCCCTGTGGACCCTGATGTATGGAGAGGCTCTCTGGTGACCCTGATGTATGGGGAGGCTCTCTGTTGACCCTGATGTATGGGGGGCTCTCTGTGGACCCTGATGTATTGGAAGGCTCTCTGGGGACCCTGATGTAAGGGAGGGGCTCCCTGTGGACCCTGATGTATGGGGAGGCTCTCTGGGGACCCTGATGTATAGGGGGCTCTCTGTGGACCCTGATGTAAGGGGGGCTCTCTGGGGACCCTGATGTAAGGGAGGGGCTCCCTGTGGACCCTGATGTATGGAGAGGCTCTCTGGTGACCCTAATGTATGGGGAGGCTCTCTGTTGACCCTGATGTATGGGGGGCTCTCTGTGGACCCTGATGTATTGGGAGGCTCTCTGGGGACCCTGATGTAAGGGAGGGGCTCCCTGTGGACCCTGATGTATGGGGAGGCTCTCTGGGGACCCTGATGTAAAGGGGGGCTCTCTGGGGACCCTGATGTATGGGGGGCTCTATGTGGACCCTGATGTAAGGGGGGCTCTCTGGGGACCCTGATGTGAGGGCGGCTCTCTGTGGACCCTGATGTAAAGGGGCTCTCTGGGGACCCTGATGTATGGGGAGGCTCTCTGTGGACCCTGATGTATGGAGAGGCTCTCTGTTGACCCTGATGTATGGGGGGCTCTCTGGGGACCCTGATGTAAGGGAGGGGCTCCCTGTGGACCCTGATTTATGGAGAGGCTCTCTGTGGACCCTGATGTATTGGGAGGCTCTCTGGGGACCCTGGTGTAAGGAAGGGGCTCCCTGTGGGCCCTGATGTATGGAGAGGCTCTCTGGGGACCCTGATGTATGGGGAGGCTCTCTGTTGACCCTGATGTATGGGGGGCTCTCTGTGGGCACTGATGTATTGGGAGGCTCTCTGGGGACCCTGATGTAAGGGAGGATCTCCCTGTGGACCCTGATGTATTGGGAGGCTCTCTAGGGACCCTGATGTATAGGGGGGCTCTCTGATGAGTCTGATGTATGGGGGCCTCTCTGTGGACCCTGATGTATTGGGAGGCTCTCTGGGGACCCTGATGTAAGGGAGGGGCTCCCTGTGGACCCTGAGGAGGGGAGGCTATGGGGATGCTCTCTGGGGACCCTGATGTATAGGGGGGCTCTCTGGGGAGTCTGATGTATGGGGAGACTCTCTGGGGACCCTGATGTAAGGGGAGGCTCTCTGGGACCCTGATATATGGGGAGGCTCTCTGGGGCCCCTGATGTATAGGGAGACTCTCTGGGGACCCTGATGTGAGGGGGGTCTCTGGGGACCCTGATGTAAGGGAGGCTCTCTGGGGACCCTAATGTAAGGGGGGGCTCTCTGGGGACCCTGATGTAAGGAAGGGGCTCTCTGTAGACCCTTATGTATAGGGAGGCTATCTGGGGATCTTGATGTAAGGAAGGGGCTCTCTGGGGAGTCTGATGTAAGGGGGACTCTCTGGGGACCCTGATGTAAGGGGGGATCCACACACAGATATGTAACGATATATATATATATGTATATATATATATATATATATATATATACAAACACACACATGTATATTATATACATGTGTATGCCCGCCCAAGCGTATGACTTGCTTTACTTCGCTGCTATGGGCCCAGATCTTTTGTAGACCTAGCAACGCCCCTGCCATCAGTACATGTCAGTACATCAGAATCGATCAATTTTCAAATATTTACCGCATATACCACAATTTGTAGAAGCTATAACGTTCACACAAACCAATTAAAATACACTTATTGGAATTTTTTTGGCCAAAGACGTAGCAGAATACATTTTGGCCTAATTTTATGAAGAAATTTGATTTTATTGGATATGTTTTATAACAGTAGAAAATATAGTTTTTTTTCTAAATTTTTGGTCTTTTTTCATTTATATAGAAAAAAATAAAAAACCCCACCAAAAGAAAGCTCTATTTGTGTGAAAAAAGACAGAAATTTCATTTGTGTACAGTGTTGCATGACCGCTCAATTGCCAGTTAAAGTAGTGCAGTGATGATTAGCAAAAAATGCCCTGGTCATGAAGGGGGTGAAACCTTCCTGGAGTTGAGGTGGTTAATACCTAGTTAAAACAACAAAACTTTTGAAAGTGTAGAATGCCTAAAAAAGTACTTTATTACAGATATTAAAATTTTAAATGGATTGAAACAGAGAACCATCACACATTTCTGAAAGAAAAGATAGTAGGCAGAAAATAAATTTAATCAAATCTGATGGAAGCAAAAGATCCCTTTATGCAAACATAAGAACATTATGACTTACTAAAGCTGGCCATAGACAGGTAGTTTTTTTTATTCAGCCAAGGCAAACAAGTTGGATGGAGGAATCCCCCCGCTGGGACATTTTATTCTAACAGCAGGACTCGCTGATTGATAAAAGTTCTCCAGCATGTCCCAAGGACAGAAGTCAATTGAATGATTGACTTCTTTCAAACAGGGATGGCCACACACTAATCGAAAATTGACCGGCCCTTGTTGAACCAATCAAATTTCAGTCAGTCAATGGCCAGCTTAAGAGTGAGATCGCTTGACTGTAAATCTTCCAAAGATGAAGTGAATAGGTCATAGAGAATCTTGCAGATCCTGCACTGTACCTACACAGAAGCTGGGAGACCTTCTAGCAAAGGAACAGTGGTGCAGTGGATAGCACTTTCGCCTAGCAGGAAGAAGGGTCGCTGGTTCGAATCCCACCCACGACACTACCTGCCTGGAGTTTGCATGTTCTCCCTGTGCCTGCGTGGGTTTCCTCCGGGTACTCCGGTTTCCTCCCACACTCCAAAGACATGCTGGTAGGTTAATTGGATCCTGTCTAAATTGTCCCTAGTATGTATGAATGTGAGTTAGGGACCGTAGATTGTAAGCTCCTTGAGGGTAGGGACTGATGTGAATGTACAATGTATATGTAAAGCGCTGCGTAAATTGACGGCGCTATATAAGTACCTGAAATAAATAAAATAAAAATAAATATTCATTCGCATATGCATACTAAGCAGTACTCACCAAAAACCATATGCATTGAGAAGCTTTGATGTTTCACAAAGTTGCTTGTTTTGTTGTATTGGGCATCCAAAGTATAACAAAAAAGAAAAAAAAAACCCCAAATACTTTGTAAGAAAATCCACCATTTTACAAAGAGATCCCATGATAGCCCCATCCAATAAGGAGAGTAGTGGTCTTTGCATGGGACTGCCCTCTGTCCAAGGTGCGAGGTGAAGTAGGTTGATACATTGAGAGGCAAAAGTATTTCCTGTGATGATTGTAAGTAGGGTTGCACTGATACTGGTATCGGTATCGGTACTTGTATGAATGCAAATGCACCGATACCGGAAACCGATACTTTCAGGGTCAGATTCTTTGAGCTGTCAGTGGGTCTTTCCAGTGTTAAAGAAGTCCGGTAATTGGAGCTGTCAAAAAAAAAAAAAAAAAAGCAGCCGACAATGTTTATTAACAACATTGCTCAGCCCTGAAACACTAAAATAAAAAGAAACATTGTGTCTTTTTGTATATTTCTGTGTCTTCATCTGCAGATCAAAGGGATGAACAAATGTTCCTCTGTTTAACCCCTTAATAACCCTTAATTTACTCTAATCAGCCTTAATTAACCCCCTATTCTCCTCCATTTCATTATTATTTTCCTGCTTTTTTTCTTTTGTTCACGTCTATTTTATAAACGATAAACAATTAAAACTTTTTTTTGTTAGTGAATATTTTTACACATATATATTAACATATATTTACACATTTCACATTGAAAAAGCGCTAAATTAAAAAAAAATCAATTTATTATATTTGTAAATAACTTTTCAATGCTTTGTACCATTGCTGACAGCTGATGTTAAAACAAAACAGTTGCGATAGGTACCGGTATTTGGTATCAGAGAGTACTAAAAAAAAGTATCGGTACTTGTACTCATTGTTAAAAAAATGGTATCGATGCAAACCTAATTGTAAGTATACCTATGTAAAAAAGCTCCAATTCTGGGTTGAAGCATATTCTGTGGCTAACATATTATGGGAAGTTCTTTTTACTTTTCAGGGCGATATCTTATACTGTATATCCCTGAGGGAGAGACTGATTCAATAAATCTCGAAACACGTTGCATGCCTGATGCCATCAAACAAGCAACTTTGTGAAACATCAAAGCTTCTCATTGCATATGGTTTTTGGGGAGTACCGCTCAGTATGCATATGCCAATGAATGTCAACCTTTTTTTATTATTATTATTATTATACAGGATTTATATAGTGCCGACAGTTTACGCAGCGCTTTACAACTTGAGGGTAGACAGTCAGGGCCGGATTTCCGACAAGGCCACCGAGGCCAGGCCTCGGGGCGGCAGTAGAGCAGGGGCGGCTCCAAAGCCGCCCCCCTTGCCACATGAAAACCCCCCCCGATCTGTCCCCACAAGTCCCGGCTCCCACGGCTGCCTCCCTGCACAAACATAGCCCCCGGCGCGGCGGCCTGTAAATACAGTAGCGTGCACTGACTTGCTAGTAGGGGCGGACTTGGCCAGGGGGAGGGAGCAAATGATGCCCCCATTAAATGCCCGGCGGTGACTGGCCAGACGGAGTGTATGTCATTACACTGACTGAGGCGGAGCCTAATGCTCCGCCTACCCTCCTCTGCGTGACACATCCCTATTCATGTTCTTCTTGTCCCGGGGGGCGGGGTCTCGGGGTCTCTCTCTGTCACTGTAGGAGGAAACAAAAGAGGAGGATGATGGGAACCCCCACAAGTGGTGGCCAGGACAGCAGGTAAGTTGAATTTATTTTTGTAAGGGGCAGTGCTCACTGCTCATCTTAGATTAAATGCAATTTTTCAGAGCATATTGCAATAAAGTGCTCCATGCATGCTGAAACCCATTAAACTGTCCACATTCAGTGAATTTTCATGTACTGCAAACTTTGCAGTACATGAACTTTCACTGAATGTGGACAGTTTAATAAGTTTGCATAGGTTCCAGCATGCATGGAGCACTTTGCAGTACATGATTTTTCACTGAATGTGGTGGATTGTCAAATAAGTTTGCATAGATTCCTGTAGAGTCCCATAGATTCATGATAGGCGGCACTGATAGGCGGCACTGGTGAGCTGCACTGATGGGCACTGGTAGGCTGCACTGATGGGCATTGATACGCGGCACTGATAGGCGACACTGGTAGGCTGCACTGATGGGCACTGGTAGGCTGCACAGATGGGCACTGGTAGGCTGCACTGATAGGCTGCACTGATAGGCGGCACTGATGAGCACTAATAGGCGGCACTGGTAGGCTGCACTGATGAGCACTGATAGGCGGCACTGGTAGGCTGCACTGATGGGCACTGGTAGGCTGCACTGATAGGCTGAACTAATGAGCACTGATAGGCGGCACTGATGGGCACTAATAGGCGGCACTGGTAGGCTGCACTGATGAGCACTGGTAGGCTGCACTGATGGGCACTGGTAAGCGGCACTGATGGGCTGCACTAATGAGCACTGATAGCCAACACTGGTAGGCTGCACTGATGGGCACTGGTAAGCTGAACTGATAGGCTGCACTAATGAGCACTGATAGGCGGCACTGGTAGGCTGCGCTGATGAGCACTGATATGCGGCACTGATAGGCGACACTGGCAGGCTGCACTGATGGGCACTGGTAGGTTGCACTGATGGGCACTGGTAGGCTGCACTGATAGGCAGCACTGATGGGCACTAATAGGCGGCACTGGTAGGCTGCACTGATGAGCACTGATAGGCGGCACTGGTAGGCTGCACTGATGGGCACTGGTAGGCTGCACTGATAGGCTGAACTAATGAGCACTGATAGGCGGCACTGATGAGCACTGATACGCGGCACTGATAGGCGACACTGGTAGGCTGCACTGATGGGCACTGGTAGGCTGCACTGATAGGCGGCACTGATGGGCACTAATAGGCAGCACTGGTAGGCTGCACTGATGAGCACTGATAGGCGGCACTGGTAGGCTGCACTGATGGGCACTGGTAGGCTGCACTGATGGGCACTGGTAGAATGCACTGATACGCAGCACTGATGGGCACTAATAGGCGGCACTGGTAGGCTGCACTGATGAGCACTGATAGGCTGCACTGGTAGGCTGCACTGATGGGCACTGGTGGGCTGCACTGATAGGCTGCACTGATAGGCAGCACTGATGAGCACTAATAGGCGGCACTGATAGGCGGCACTGGTAGGCTGCACTGATAGGCTGAACTAATGAGCACTGATAGGCGGCACTGATGGGCACTGATAGGCTGCACTGATGGGCACTGATGAGGCTGCACTGATGGGTACTGATATGCTTTATGTTGATATTGTTGAAGTTGTTCTTGATATTTATTTTTGGAACTTAATTCTGCATAAAACATTTAATAGTGTAATTTCATGAGATATGTTTAGGTGTGAGGTGTGGGGGGCGGCATTGAAGGACCCGGCCTTGGGGCGGCAAAGGGAGTAAATCCGGGCCTGTAGACAGTACAAATACAATACAGTAGGAATCAGAGGACCCTGCTGACAGTCTAAGAGGGAAGGTCAAAAGATACAAGAGGTAATAACTGTGGAGGATGTGCTGATGGAGAAATAAATGTACAGTTGTTAGGTGGGGACCATTGTGGCTGTTTTGAGGTTTTAAACCTTTGTATTCTTCTTACATTCTGTATTAAAGTTGTAATTTTAATGAGATATGTTTCTGTTTGTTTGGTTGCCTTCAAAATCCCATAGAGGTTAAAAGAAACAAAAAATATAGTATAATTAGGGATGGTGGCAACCTCTTTCCAAAACAGAGTGAACAATATTAACAACAACAAAAAAAAAGTTAAACTCCATAGGGGAGAAGGATGAAGATCTACCATGGCTCCATTGAACCACCAATTTAAAACAATGCATATGCGAAACCTTTAAAATGTAATAAATATTACACAGTGCAAAATGTTAGTTTTTTTTTTTTTTAGCACTGTGGAAAGCTCATGCTTTTTTGGCTGCAATATTTCCTAAATAGCAGAGCAGTTCACTGACTTGTTTTGGTGGATATCCTCAAAGTTGTTCTACAGTATAAATACCCCCACCCTTCATAACTGCAAAGTTTAAAAAAATATATTTCTTTAAATTCTAATGTTATAGTTCTAACATTTTACTTAAACCCAGACATTGCTGGATTCCTAAAACAATATGATCTCACTTTAAATGACTAGTAAGGTCAGCGGATGCAGGTTTTGTGAATATTTTCAAGGGCTAACATATGTACAAGTTATGTGTAACATGAGACTACGTAGCTTACTGGATGCACGTTTTGTTGCAAAGTATCTCAGATCTCTGATCATTGCTCCCTTGGGGCCCACTGAAATCAAACTGATCTGACGTCGTTGCACAGTGTGAAATGCCTGGAGCTTATCATGAAAAATCGCACAGGTATTCATAAAATGACAGCGGCCAGACAGGCTCTCACATCATCACATAGTGAAATAATAGTAAAAAATACTTGGCCAGGTAATCTGTAAAGTAACATATATATCATCACTAGTAATGCAATAAAGAAGCAGATTAGTTTAAATAAACGCAGAATCGCAGCCAGAGAAGCTCTCACATCAACACTTAGTGGAGTAATAGGAAAAAGTAGTTGGCCAGGTACCATATACAAAATGGATTTGTTGCGCTAACAAAGAATAATAAATAACAGCTGCTAACACAATATTGTTTGGTGCAATAACAAAAAAAATGGGGTATAGGAGTAGCGCTATTAAAAAGAGAAAAAAAAAATTATAACGCAAAAGTCCATATATTCAATAATAAGGAAAATTCCAGATTTGATTAATCAGTTCATGAGGACTCTTGGTTGAGATGAAAAAGGAAAGAACCCATCACCAACACCCAAACACACTGACCCTTATCATCAGCAAATGGGTCAAACAGCACAGCACTAGTAGATGGTGTCCACGTTACCTCACAAGCATAAAAAACTCTTCTCGGTGCCTAAAAATCCTCACTCCACTGATCGACACAGAATTATGTATATGCCTTTTACCAGGATGGTTTAGCCATAGAAGTGCGCTCCAAAGATATAGCACAATGGTCAAATTGGTAATGACCATGCAATATGTAGATGCACATACACATGTGGAGCTTCTCTCAGGGCTGGTGCGACGCTCCTCTCCGTGTCCACCAGGTACCATATGCTTTTATGGGATGGGATGCTACAAAAAAGAAGCAATAAAGGCTGGGAAAATTGTGATTATAAAATATATAAAGGGAGGTAATTCACCCAGCTTACAAGACAGTAAAAAATATTTTAAGCATGAACTTCTGCCTTTTTAGTGCTTAAATGTTTAAAACCCAATTGTACCCTGTGGTTTTTTACTTCTCACGGATTCCGGTTACATAATAATAAAAGACTATGCCCATATTTTTATTATTTTTACTAGTAAGTATGTGTATTGAACTAAAAAAGCTGCTTTGTGTTGGGTCTCCAACACTCCAACACTCCTGCTGCACAGCGCCCCACTCAACAACGCTGCTCAAGGAACACAAGCGTTGTTGACTGGAACACTGTACATATATACTGTATTTATCGGCGTATAACATGCACTTTTTTCCCCTTAAAATCAGGGAAAAATCGTGGGTGCGTGTTATACGCCGATCCCCACCAATCTCCGCTGATTTTTTGCGATCGCGCCAACATACACATCCGAGTGTACAGATTTAAATTTGGCGCCAGCGGACTCGGCGAAGGGCGGAGCCGAGATACGCAAAGCTGAGTGTACTCGGCTCTTTTCAGCTCTGCTCACAGTCCCGCCACTGGGCGTGACTGTGAGCGGCGCCGAAAAGAGCCGAGTACATTGGGCTATGTGTATTTCTGCTCCGCCGAGTCATAGCATGGCAGCGCCATATTCAAATCTGTACACTCGGATGTGTATGTCGGCGCGATCGCAAAAAATCAGCGGAGATCGGTGGGGATTGCAAGGCTGCACTGGGGCAAGGCTGCAATGGACACTGGGGAAGGCTGCACTGACATGGCTGCAAGGCTGCACTGGGGCAAGGCTGCAATGGACACTGAGGAAAGCTGCACTAACAAGGCTGCACTGACATGGCTGCAAGGCTGCACTGGGGCAAGGCTGCAATGGACACTGGGGAAGGCTGCACTAACAAGGCTGCACTGACATGGCTGCAAGGCTGCACTGAGGCAAGGCTGCACTGACAAGGCTGCACTGAGAAGGCTTCAATGACACTGACAAGGCTGCATTGATGGGCATTTAAATGGAAGTTTTTTTTCCCTTAAACTTCCCTCCTAAAAGTTTTTTTCCTTTAAATTCCCTCCTAAACTTGGGGTGCGTTTTATATGTCGGTGCGTGTTATACGCCGATAAATACAGTAATTACAAATGATACACAGAAACTACTAATGCACATTGATGAAATTATTTTTATAAAGCTCATCTCTTCCACGTGTATGAAACAATAACTGAAAGATTATACTTGTCTAAGAACTTTGGCCAGGCCATGGAAATTGACATATCTACAAATTCTTAACAAGCAGTAAATCATTTAAAAAAAAAAACCCTTATTGAGCTCTGTAGCTTCAGGCCCTGTGGAGAAAAGCATCCCGAAAGTTTACAGTAGATTTCAATTTTATTTCAGCAGATCGATTGCTCTCCCAGCAGTAATTAGGCAGCCTGCCATCCTTCTAATATCGGATGTAAGCACAACGCAGGCTCGCAGGAAGAGTGGAGAGCATAACAATGAGAACAGACTCGAAAAACTTGAGTGCTTCTGCTGTGAACGTTGAAGATGAACTATTCCAAGGTGCTTGCAGCTACTTAAGGCCGGGTTCACACTTATGCGAATTAGATGCGGGTTTCCCAGCATCTAATTCGCATAGCAGGAGAACGTGACTGGCTCTCTATGGAGCCGGTTCACATATCTCCGTTGCGGCTGAGAAGCGCACTGCACAGAAACGCTGTGCGTCTTTGGCTCTGTTTCAGGGCCGAATTCAGGCAAAGAATCGGCCCTGATTCGACCCTGAAACGGGGGAACAGGGACGCACAGCGCTCCTGTGTGATCCACAGCGGGTTCCAGTGTGAACCGATCCTTAGTCAGTGAGGGTTCATTTCAAGAATTATTTACTGTTTTTGAAAAGCACATTAATATTTGAATGTCTGTAGCCTGGCCAAAGTTATATCTCATTTGTTGCTACGTGCTAGCAGAAACATTGCTGTTTGCGGTACTTTGTCAAGTTCATTAAGAGGTTAATGGTGGAGTGAGGAGGATACAACATGCAAATGACTCTCAACTCATTGTGTTTCCAGTGTGGCCCTCCCCACCCCTTTCTGGCCCATGACTGGCACCTTTCTCAGGGCAGTTGTCAACGATTTTGACTTCTGTGGGACAGATACTGAATCAGTGTAAAATGAGCCTGATGTGTTTTATTACATACATTCAATACAGTACATTCAACATACTTTTCAGTTGGTCATTACAGTCCAGTTATCAGGAGTCAATGAGCTAGAAGTTAGAAATAACCTTTGCTGCCTGTCGTTTACTACATATCTCAAACTTCCCGCTCAAACGCTACAAAAAAATCGCTAACCAAACACTTGTTGAATGCTGCTAAAGCACTGATCCCCATCCTCTGGAAGACTACATGAGTCCCATCTGTATCGGATTGGTTGGACCGGGTCTTGGAAATTTGTGCAATGGAAGAGATGCTGGCACAGGCCTCTGACAGAGTGGAAAGAGGACACAAAACCTGGTCATCGTGGTTTAAATTTTGTTTTTCAAATGCTTACGACTTGCTGAAGTCTGGTTGATAAAGCCTAACATTCTCTTTACAAGTTTGGGCCTGATGGGCCACTGTATCTCTGAAAGTACCTTCACTGAGGTTATTGAACACCTGATATTGTCGCAACAGTATTAGTAGTAATAAATCTAGTTGCATTTGATAGCTATACTTGTATTTTCTAACTACTTAACAGGGTTTCTCAACAGCCCCTCCCTACTTTCTTTATTAATAACTTTTCTATACTAAGTGCCATCTAATATAAAAAGTCTCAAGAGTAACATATGGAATATATTTGCTATCCGATTAACTGTGAATCACTGCTTTGAAAAAAAGGTCATATATATATTTCGTTCCATGGCCATTTCTTAACACAATGCCCATTAAGGCATGTAGCGCGCTGTTATGCATCTCACAGAATTCAACTTTCATTGTGTATCAAGGTACTAAACAACACTGTATCCAGTGATTGTAAATCAAAGCTTATTGTTTGGAAGCATATCCAGCTAGTTCTATACCTTAGAATAATGTCTCTCTAAGGAGAAATATGCCATCCCTTTCTGTCCTGTTTGGCAAATCTGTCCAATAGGGGCACATAAGATAATAAAAACCTGACAGAAGAATAAAATACTGGACTGCTTGTCACTTCTGAACATATGAACCACCGTACATGCCAGAGCAAACCAAAGATAATGCCTGTTCAAATCTTCATCACACTGTCAAAACTGATGGTGGTAAACAATACTGAAAACTACAGTGCTGGTGAGCAGAATAAAAAGCAGTCTATTCTCTCTAATAGAGATTAGGTTTGTTTTAGCCACTAATTTGGGTTGTGTTTGTGGCGAATTTTGTATGTTTACATTTCCCAGTGAAAACCAAAATTATGCCCACAATGGACCCCACACAGTTCACTGCATAAACTGTGGTCAGGTGGCAGACTATGGCCAATAATGGGGCTTTGGAAATGCACCTGTCCCCTGTTCACTCTCCAATCACCCTTTTGTCAGTAGGTGTTATAGTTAAAGTTGTGAGAAACAGCTGACAGTGATTTCAGGGAAAGATATTTGTGTTAGAGCCACTGTATAGACCTACATGACATGATTAATGACTGATTTACATTGTGGGACATGTTTTTGTCAAAGGTGTGTGGTGTCTTTGTTTACATTTTTTTTACTATGTACCCCTTAAACACTTAGAGAGGGGTCCCTATTATTTTAAAATGGGGTTCTAATTCTGATAGCCCCCACTCAAAGAACCACTGGGCCAGTGATATATTGTATATATTGGCCTCCACAATTGTCTGCTTTGTATCAAGACTAAAATATGTCCTACTACAACAGCTAAAATTGCTGTCTATGTACAGTAGTGTGGTCAACATTTATTCTTTTTTTCTGTGTCATATATACACTTGCATGTGGATGTAATTCTTACATCCTAATCCAACTGATTCAGTGCTGACCATACAATATTTTTGCATTCTGTACCTGACATTATCCAATGCAAATTTATCTGGATCAAAGTGCTCTGTCTCTTCCTGTTCAAATGCAACCTACTAAAAGGACTTACAAGATTTGCAATATTCTCAAAGCAAACATTTTTTCTTAAAATCTGTGTAAAAAAAAAAAAGATTACTCGCATGAGGTTTATCCCACTTTTGGAATTGCAGCCCTTTCTTTACTCTTTACTACTTACAATTTCATTATGCTGAATAGCATTGCGCCGCCTATACCTTTGCCACTGTGATTTTTTGAGAGATGTGGCTCCAACACTGGCACTGTCAATGACCGGCACTGTCATTTATCCACCCCTCTTCTCCCCTTGTCCATGTAGAGAGTGCTTCTATTTTGGGAATGGTTCTCATATATTTTCATGTAGGTTTTTCTGATCTGAAGAGAATAACAGAATTAACAAAGACAAGCAAATATATACGGTGGTGAAAATAATTATTTGATCCCCTGCAGATTTTGTACATTTGCCCACTTACAAAGAAATGAAGGGTCTATAATTGTTATCATAGGTGTATTTTAAAAGATAAATACAGAATATTAATCAAAGATCCAGAAAAACCTGATATAAATGTGATAAATTGAGTTGCAGTTCAGTGAGTAAAATAAGTTCCCACTCCCACAGACTGGCTACAGTGTGTGCCCATGTGGTACACAGATTATTCCTGTCAATTTAAGAAGGTGCTCCTAACGACAACTTGTTATGTGTATAAAAGACACCTGTCCACAGAATCTCTTTCTTTCATTCAAACCTCACCTTTATTGGCAAGACCAAAGTGCTGTCAAAGGACATCAGGGACAAGAGTGTAGACCTGCACAAGGCTGGAATGGGCTGCAAGACCATCAGCAAGAAGCTTGGTGAGAAGGAGACAACTGTTGGAGTGATTACTCGCAGAGGGGGCTCTAGGCTTTGTGAGGCCTTAAGCAAAACATAAACATGAGGCCCCACTCACGCCCATAATGGGAAAAATAATTGAAGTGATAAAAAAATTAACTGTATAAATTACATATATTAAGAGTTTTAAAGTGCTTGTGTCAGTGCTCTCTATCTCAGTGCTGGTGTCAGTGCTCTCTATCTCAGTGCTGGTGTCAGTGCTCTCTATCTCGGTGCTGGTGTCAGTGCTCTCTATCTCAATGCTGGTGTCAGTGCTCTCTATCTCGGTGCTGGTGTCAGTGCTCTCTATCTCGGTGCTGGTGTCAGTGCTCTCTATCTCAGTGCTGGTGTCAGTGCTCTCTATCTCAAAGCTGGTGTCAGTGCTCTCTATCTCGGTGCTGGTGTCAGTGCTCTCTATCTCAGTGCTGGTGTCAGTGCTCTCTATCTCGATGCTGGTGTCAGTGTTATCTATCTCGGTGCTGGTGTCAGTGCTCCCTATCTTGGTGCCTGTGTCAGTGCTCTCTATCTCGGTGCTTGTGTCAGTGCTCTCTATCTCGCTGCTGGTATCAGTACTCTCTATCTCGCTGCTGGTGTCAGTGCTCGCTATCTCAGTGCTGGTGTCAGCACTCTCTATCTCGTTGCTGGTGTCAGTGATCTCTATCTCGGTGCTGGTGTCAGTGCTCTCTATCTCAGTACTGGTTTCAGTGCTCTCTATCTCGGTGCTGGTGTCAGTGTTATCTATCTCGGTGCTGGTGTCAGCGCTCTCTATCTCGGTGCTGGCCTCAGTGAAGGAGATAGCAGCGGAGAAGCCAATCAGCAGGCAGTGCCAGCACAGGATGCGGAGCACCCGGCCCACCATGGCTGAGGATCAGCACTGGACTGGGACCTCCCAACCCACCCCACAGTGGAGCCCTGCATAAGCAGAGGTAAGGGCAAGGCGGAGGGAGGGGTCAGGGGCTGCCAATCACAGGTGGGCACACTGGCACAGGACTGCCATCCTTACTGTTAGTGACACTGATGATCAGGAGGAAGAGAGTGGAGGGTATGGGACAGGGGGTGGATATAAAGGTCAGTCTGTGGCTGAGGGATGCTGGGGGGGGGCTGGCTCTCTCATGCTGGTGGTAGCTGGCTGCAGAAAAGCGTTGTGGCATAGGAGCTGTGCCTCTCCTGGCAGCTGGAGCCCCAGTCGCCCCCCGGCAGTGATTGACAGCCCCAGAGAGTGGCTGTCCGGACACCTCTTCTTTTCTACCTCCCCTTCCATCTGCTCCATACAGCGCTCGTGAGGCCTCCTCCGCGAGACCCTCCTCGCCACTGCATGCCAGATGTGACCTCCATGTGTGCGGGGACCGCTCTGCTGAGCACTCCAGTGGTGGGGTGGTGACGGCTGGGGGCGCGATCTGCTTCTCCGGAGCAGCGGGAATTGTACTAAAATTTTGCTCTGGCTGCTGGAATCTCCTCCCCTTCTCCTCCCCCAGACAACACAGCGCTGGCCCCGCCTCCTCCCCAAGACACAGCCACCCTCCGTCCCCTCTATCCACTGCCTGGTTGTGTAGCTCACAGGAAATCTTAAAAGGCTGCTGGCCTGAGCTTAACGCTGCAGCTGCATTGTTGTCAGCAGGGGCTCTTCAATTAAGCAGTCGCGAGGCCCCTGTGAGTGCGAGGCCTTAGGCGACTGCCTTATTTGCCTAATTAGAGAGCCGCCTCTGATTACTCGCAAATGGAAGAAATACAAAATAACCATCAATCACCCTCGGTCTGGAGCTCCATGCAAGATTTTGCCTCATGGGGTAAGAATGATCATTATAAAAGTGAGGGTTCAGCCCAGAACTACATGGGAGGAGCTTGTGAATGGTTTCAAGGCAGTTGGGACCAGTCACCAAACAAACCATTGGTAACACAATAAGCCACCATGGATTAAATTAAATCCCGAAGCGCCCGCAAGGTCCTCCTCAAGAAGGCACATGTACAGGCCCATCTGAAGTTTGCCAATGAACATCCAAATGATTCAGAGAAGGGTATTTTTGAAACAACAGAGTAGTGGGACTTTAAATATGCCAAATGAGAATGGAACCAGAATAAAAATCTACATAAATTTTATTAAATTACACATACATTTTCACACAGTATTAAAAAACATTGATATACATAAAGAAACTTTGCAATCAATACAAAAATATGAGGATCTGATGGATACATGTAAATGTAACTGGTCTACACATTACATGGGATCCCCCGCTTCTTCAGGACCATACATATATTGCAAGTGTGTTATATATACAGTTTCTTATTCAATATCACAAATCATCAAAACAACAGAGGATAGGATACAAGATCTGTTTCAGATGTTTTGCCTACCAGCCCATGGAATATAGTCCAGACCTATAAAGGTAGAAGAAGCCTTGGTAAGCCTTGCCAGAGGAGCGGTGGATATGTACTTACCACAATACCAGCATATGTGATCATCGCAGAGATGCCTGGTTTTCTCAGTATTTTGGATTTATCCCCTCTATCTTAAATAGATACTGGGATTTATATTGTTCGAAGTATATTGCTATACACCAGTCATTTATCTCCTCCTTGGATATTTATGTTTTCCTATACCTTTATAGGTCTGGACTATATTCCATGGGTCGGTAGGCAAAACATCTGAGACTGATCCTGTATCCTCTTCTTTGTTGTTTTGATGATTTGTGATATTGAGTAAGAAACTCTTTAAATAACACACTTGCAATATATGTATGGTCCTGAAAAGCGGGGAATCCCGTGTAACGCATAGACCAGTTACAAGCACATGTATCCATGAGATTTACATATTTTTGTATTGATTGCAAAGTTTCTTTATGTATATCAATGTTTTTTAATATTGTGTCTATATTAAAAAAATGTATGTGTAATTTAATAAAATTTATATAGATATTTATTCGGGTTCTGTTCTCATTTGGCATATTTAAAGTCCCACTACTCTGTTGTTTCAAAAATACCATATTAATTTATGGGATGATGCCAGATTGGATTTCATGAAATGTCCTCTACTCTATAAATGATTCAGCAAAGGATTGGGAGAAAGTGCTGTGATCAGATGAGAGCACAAAATTGAGCTCTTTTGGCATTAACTCGACTCAAAGAAAAATGCTGACTAGGACCCTAAGAACGCCATCCCTACAGGTGGAAACGTTATTCTTTGGGGCTGTTTCTCTGCTAAAGATACAGGCCGACTCTGCCGCATTGAGAGGCCAATGGACGGGGCCATGTATTGTAAAATCTTGGATGAGAACCTTCTTCCCTCAGCCAGAACACTGAAGATGGGTCATGGATGGGTTTTTCAGCATGACAATGATCCAAAAAGTACCGCCAGGGCAACAAAGGAGTGGCTCAGGAAGAATTGCATTAATGTCATGGAGTGGCCTAGCCAGTCTCCAGATCTTAATCCTATAGAAAAATTTAAGGAGGGAGCTGAAACTTTGAGTTGCCAAGCAACAGTCAAGAAACGTTAAGAATTTAGAGAAGCTCTGTAAAGATGAGTGGACCAAAATTCCTCCTGAAATGTGTGCAAACCTGGTAACTAACTACAAGAAACGTCTTACCTCTGCGTTTGCCAAAAAGGGGCTCTCCACTAAGTATTAAGTCATGTTTTGCTTGGAGATAAAATACTTATTTTACTTACTAAATTGCAACTCAATTTATAACATTTGTATCATGTTTTTTCTGGATTTTTGGTTGATATCCTGTCTCTATCATTTAAAATACACCTATGATAAAAATTATAGACCCTTAATTTCTTTGTAAGTGGGCAAACGTACAATATCTGCAGGGGATCAAACAATTATTTTCTCCACTGTGTGTATATCTAAAATATATATACACTGTGTATATATATATATATATATATATATATATATATATATATAAGTATATATATATATATATATATATATATAGATATACAGTATATATCTATCTAGATAGATAGATAGATCTATCTATCTATCTATCTATCTATCTATCTATCTATCTATCTATCTATCTATCTATCTATCTATCTATCTATCTATCTATCTATCTATCTATCTATCTATCTATCTATCTATCTATCCATCTATCTATCTATCTATCTATCTATCTATCTATCTAAATATATATAAGATAAAAGATATAATAAAATATTTACAAAAATGTGAGGGGTGTACTCATTTTGTGAGATACCGTATATATATATATATATATATATATATATATATATATATATATATATATATATATATATATATATATATTCATATATATACACAGTATCTCACAAAATGAGTACACCCCTCACATGTTTGTAAATATTTTATTATATCTTTTCATGTGACAACACTTAAGAAATGACACTTTGCTACACTGTAAAGTAGTGAGTGTACATTTGATGCAGCGTGCGGCGTATGGTCTGAGCACTGACCCCCCCACCCCTTCAACCTCTGCAGCAATGCTGGCAGCACTCATACATCTATTTCCCAAAGACAATCTCTGGATATGACGCCGAGCATGTGCACTTCTTTGGTCGACCATGGCGAGGCCTGTTCTGAGTGGAACTTGTCCTTTTAAATCGCTGTATGGTCTTGACCATCGTGCTGCAGCTCAGTTTCAGGGTCTTGGCAATCTTCTTATAGCCTAGGCCAGGGATATGCAATTAGCGGACCTCCAGCTGTTTCAAAACTACAAGTCCCATCATGCCTCTGCCCCTGGCTGTCATGCTTGTGGTTGTCAGAGTCTTGCTATGCCTCATGGGACTTGTAGTTCTGCAACAGCTGGCGGTCTGCTAATTGCATATTCCTGGCCTAGGCCATCTTTTATGTAGAGCAACAATTCTTTTTTTCAGATCCTCAGAGCTCTTTGCCATGAGGTGCCATGTTGAACTTCCAGTGACCAGTATGGAAAGAGTGAGAATGATAACACCAAATTTAACACACCTGCTCCCCATTCATACCTGAGACCTTGTAACACTAACGAGTCACATGACACCGGGGATGGAAAATGACTAATTGGGCCCAATTTGGACATTTTCACTTAGGGGTGTACTCACTTTTGTTGCCAGCGGTTTAGACATTAATGGCTGTGTGTTGAGTTATTTTGAGGGGACAGCAAATTTACACTGTTATACAAGCTGTACACTCACTACTTTACATTGTAACAAAGTGTTATTTTTTCAGTGTTGTCACATGAAAAGATATAAAAAAATATTTAAAAAATTGTAAGGAGTGTACTCACTTTTGTGAGACACTGTGTGTGTGTGTGTGAAAAAACTGCAGTCTGTTTATGTGCCTTGTTTTCAACCAAATTTGATCTTTGCTGGTGGTTACTAGAAGAACTCGCAACTATCCTTATAGTAAGAAACAGAAAAACAGTTTTGTTGCCTAAACAACAGTTCACCAGTCTTGTGTCTCAGAATGTTGATTAGGGCTTAGAGACTTTTGTTCCTGTTCTACAACTTTTCTTTTTATAGCATATATAATTGTAGTGAACATGTTCCCTTACCAGGAAGTCAGTGAAAGGTTGAAGAATTGCATCCAGGTTCAGATATTGTCCAGGTGTTGGTCTGATGCTGGTCACCCATAATATTTTGGAGTGGTATCTAAACTGCACATTTCTATTCAATTACAGAATACCACATATCTGTTTTTCACAAATATTTTCTGTCCAATTTCATCCCATTTCATCCACTTTATGGAAAAGTAATGTATGTTTGGACTAATTGTACAATTCCCTGTCTAGCCAGTAATTTCTCTTTAGTGGCCTGTTTAGTGTCACTCTGAAGTTGTTCTATTAGCAAAACTGACCTGCTCAAGATTATATTGGAAAATTCTCATTATACATAGTTTTACATTTAGCTGAAGAAATTTTGCACATACAGTACGATAAGCTGTACCATATTATATTAGGTGTTAGTACATTATATATTATGTTCTTTGTTCTCTAATGTTGATAATAATATGCATCCCTCATATTACTCTAATCTCAATGATTGACTAAATATTTTAAAGTGATAGCAAAATTAATTAAAAAAAACAGCTGCATATGTGCTGCATATGCAACCTTCTTTGTGGTAAAGTGGATCTGAACTCAAAAAGTAAAGATTTAGGGCAGCGTCACACTGATCTCCCGCTCTATGGCTGCAACGCAGTGTACCTGTGGTTGTGGTGTGGGTTAGCTACACATTGTCATAGACTTCTATTATGTCCTGTGGTTTTGGTGTGCTATCAGAAAACGCATGCACGACTTTTGGTGCACTTTCAGAAAACAAAACCAGAAAACAAAACAAATATGGAGAAAAAAAAATCTGACAGGGGTAATAAGCTCAAAGCGCAGCATTTACTTATTACTCACCATCTGTTCTTGGAGCTGCCTTTTGTTAGCAGAAAACCCCTGCCTCAGTGAAAGAAAAAAAGCTAACTGCAACAGTGTGCACATAACCCCCCTCAAATTTTATTGCACATTCCCTCTTCCTCATAGTAAAAATAAAAGATAGGCATACTCCATTTACTCCATTTAGACCTATTATCTTAATTTTTTGTAGTAAAAACCCTGCCTGTGCTTTGTCTCTAGTACATTTGGGCCTAGTCTTGCTCATGAAAAATGTCCTCCTTTTGGCCAACATTGCGCTGCTGTATTATCTTTGGTCTCTCAATTCTTGTAGTAAAACATTTGCCTGTGCTCTATTTTTTCTAGTTCATTTTGGCCAATTCAACCTCATTAAAAACATCCTACGGCTTGCCATAATTACACTATCGTATCATCTGTGGTCTTGAATGACAGAAATTGGCCAGTGGTGGGACAGTTTTGCATAATCAAGAACAGAGAATTAGCAATCTACTGGCTAATTTCTATAAAAGCATGCCTATTACTGCTTAATAAACCTCAACACAGCAACAACACAAACAAAACAAATTATGTTTTACAGGTAACAGAGAATACTCAATACCGCAACCATGAGTTATTAGCTTCACAGGATCATTGGTTCACAAAAAGGCACCACAGTGAGGGTTCATGTAGATGGACACTGGACAAAACAACAGAAAAACACAAGACAAAAACACACATATAGATCTGGTCGTCCGGATGCCAAATGGCAATACACAGATGTGGTGTCATGCGATAATTATCGCTTAAACGGTCAACATATATGCAAACATCATATATATATATAAAAAAAATCCTCTTTGTGTATGGCCCCAGGGGACTAAGGCTGGATCATAACCCAAACATTTGCTGGATTTCATATAAGTCACAGCTGGATCCGTGAAGTTTCCACAGCAGGAAGAAAGTATCTCAATATTGACAAAGCAAGAAAGGGTTCATAAATTCCAGCTCAAAAGAGCCATGGATCAATGATAGAATCACTGTTAATGATATAGATTGATAGGACACCATGAAATATTCAAAAAATTGGAATCCAGATCAACAAGCAGTTTAAGTGAAAGACTTCATAGTATGCGGTCATTAAGTCCAACAACAGTGTTTTTGTGGTTATGGTAGATATGCATGCAGCGATGTATTTGCTATCTTTGCTGTCTACATAAAGCCAGTAAGGTTGTGAACTGGATTGACTGCTAAGTGGAGGTGTAAAGTTCCCAAAGTACCGGTAAGCAAGTGAAGCACATTAATAATCCTCTCAAACTATGCATTAGCTGTCCTTAAGGGCCCATTATATCCGTTGGTTAACTCAGCACAGTGAAAATACATGCAGTACTTTACTATAGCCCCGGATTATGTGCAAGTTCCGGAACTCCTGCTGTTCACTAGGCATGTGCATTTCGTTTCGTTCCGAATCGAAATTCGGACAAATTTTTCATTATTCGGAAATTCGGATGCATCCGAATTTCCGAATTACAAAAGTAAAGAATTTAAACGAATCCGAAAAAAAACGAACGAATTCAAAAACATATTCGAATCGAATTTGAAAACATATTCGAATCGAATTTGAAGACAAATTCGAAAACAAGTTTGAATCGAATTCGAAAACAAATTCAAATCGAATTAGAAAAAAATAGAAAACGGTTTTCTAAAAAAACAATATGATAGAATATAAAATAATAAAGCAATAGAATATATATATACATATACATATACATACATACACATATATATATATATATAATATAATATAATATATAATATTTCTTTCTATTCTGTTCTACTGTTCTATTGTTTTTCTATGCTATTCTTTTATATTTTCTATTCTATCCTAATCTTTTCTATTGGAATTCGATTTCATTCTATACGAATTTCAAATTTCGCAAAATGGTTATATATAGTTTACTTTTTCAAATTCAGTTAATGTTTTTTTCGAATGCGGTAGAATTTTTTCGAATTTTATAGTTTTTTTTCGAATGTGGTAGAATTTTTTCAAATTTGACAGTTTTTTTCAAATGTGGTAGAATTTTTTCGAATTTGATAGTTTTTTTTCGAATGTGGTAGAATTTTTTCGAATTTTATAGTTTTTTTTCGAATGTGGTAGAATTTTTTCAAATTTGACAGTTTTTTTCAAATGTGGTAGAATTTTTTCGAATTTGATAGTTTTTTTTGAATGTGGTAGAATTTTTTTGAATTTGACAGTTTTTTTCGAGTGTGGTAGAATTTTTTCAAATTTGACAGTTTTTTTCGAATGTGGTAGAATTTTTTCGAATTTGATCGTTTTTTTCTAATACAGTCTAATTTTTTCGAATGCGGTCAAATTTTTTCAAATGCGGTCAAATTTTTTCAAATGCGGTCAAATTTTTTCGAATTCGAATACGAAACGAAACAAATTCTGAAAACGAATGTAACGAATGCAACGAATTTAGTTAAATAACGAATGGAAACGAAACTAAACTAAACAAATTTTTTCATCCTGCACATGTCTACACTCGCTTGGAGATTACTGGACACAATATTGCCATGCTCCAGAGGGTCATAAGTTGGACAAGTCCACAGCATCCATCGCCGTATTACGCAGCAGTCAAAGACATGTAGTGATTCCTAGTCCTGGTTACAACGGGGAGCATTCCCCGACTGGCGTCACATGACACTTCTGACATCAATGCATTTCGCTAGAGAAGATATTGTAGCTCAGGGATATGCAATTAGCAGACCTCCAGCTGTTGCAGAACTACAAGTCCCATGAGGCATAGCAAGACTCTGACAGCCAGAAGCATGACACCCAGAGGCAGAGGCATGATGGGATTTGTAGTTTTGCAACAGCTGGAGGTCCGCTAATTGCATATCCCTGGTGTAGCTGCTCAATGAAAAAGAATGTACGGTTGATAAACAAATCTTTTTTTTCCAATTTTAAATAAATTAGAATTGGGATGCTGCTGCTGTGTGCAAGCTAAGCTAATTATTCTGTTGCTGAGGTTGTCTATGAGGGCATTTTGGTCTCTATGTGCAGTGGGGTCTGGAGGGGTGTCCAGGATGTTTGGAGTTAGTTAACCATTTAATTTTTGTGAAAAGTTGAGCTTAACCTTTAAGGCATCAGCCAAGCCTGAAAGTTAAAGGAATTAGTTTATTTTCCATGTTGCCTTTAAACCCACGTGAGAAAAGCCTGTCCCTGCTGTACGGTATTTAAAAATGGCATTGGCACATGTCCCCCATGGTAATGCCCACCCAGTTTGCCTTTTAGCCCTAAAAATGGTCAGAATTTACTATCAGGATTCACTCTTCCACTCCTCCCCACATAGACTTTAATAGGATTTGCCACTAGGTATGGGTTCTCCAAATCTCAAACAAGATTCAACGAACCTTCAGCCATTCTAATCCAGGAAGATTTGCTCAGCTGTGTTACTGGCATGTCACTGTACATACAGGTTCACAGCTGTATATCTGTAATATGAGATTTAGGACATTGCGTCTCTGACAGCCAGTTTCAAGAGATATGGAATAAAAATTTGGTAATGTAAATTCTGTGCTGCTCACTGTTCCCTTGTGGGACTGGAAGCTGTACCTGAGGCCCATAGTGCAAATATAACATCAATAATCAGGATTAAAAATGATATTATTAACAAACTGTTGATGGCATTTGTTTGCCACCATAAACTTGTAGCAGGCATGTTGTAATACAATTTCTCCTTTGGGCCACAAGATGGAGACAGAGAGATGCTGACTGGTCCTTCAGCAAAGGTGTATTCATCAATTGACATATCAAATGGCTATTTTTCAATTCCTGTACATGAGGATAGCCAACACAAACTTGCCTTTACGTTTCAGGGGAAACAGTATGCATTCTGTTGACTAGCCTAGGGGTTCAAATCCAGCTCTACATACTTCCACATCTGTATGGTGGACATTCTGAAGACATTTTTTGAGCCAGAATGCATCATTCAGTATGTGGACGACACCTTGCTTCAAACAGAGACAAAAGAGCAGCATTAGGCTCTGCTGGAGGAGCACATGACACTAAGTGAGAATGCAGGTATGAAATTAGACCCCAAAAAGGCACAATTGATGAAGGATTCAGTATGTTTCTTGGGTGTGATAGTTTCACTGGGGATGGTCGGTTTCTGAAGGGACTTCATTGAAGGCTTTGCGAAAAATGCAAGGCCCATGTATGATTTTCTTAAAGGAGACAAGAAGGAAGCAGACCCTTTAGACTGGTTGGGAGAGCATGAGCAAGCTTTCACCAAGTTAAAGGGGAGTCTGATGCAGGCCCATGCCTTAAGCAATCCGAATGCCGATTTGCCCTTTGCACTACAAGTGTATGCCTCTGCAGTAGCAATAACAGCAGTGTTGCTGCAGGAGAAGCAGGGCAAATGAGTACCTGTTGAATACTGGTCTAGGGTGGTCCCCTGATGATGACACGTGATCCCTGTGTCGAAGACGCGTAGGGGAGGGGCCAGGATGGAGAGACTGACACAGACTTTACACCAGCGTTGTCCCAGCACAGCATACTGCACCAAACATCCAATGATTTTGCATAGAAAGCCATTATAGTATGGTGCACTGACGCACCAGTGCCATGTGAGTACCCCGGTGTGGGGAGCGTTTTCTTTTAATAAAAGTAATTTGACTATATTACACTATATAGTTTCGTTTTCATTTATATGTATGGAGCCACATTGTTTCCAGCTGGAGGATTGCAGCAGACACTGAGACTGAGCCCAGGGGTGGCTCCAAAGCGTATTTGGACTCAGGGTAGCAGCTGAGCCACACGCCCTGAGGTGAGCACATTAGCTTAAGGGGGTCACGAAGGAGCACCGAAGCATGTTTTGCAGCACTCAGGATATCTTCGGCATGATGTTGGATTGTTGTCACAGCTGAACACCACCTGCATGCATTGTTTTATTATCACCATTGGACATTATTTGCACGCACTATTTAGAGTGCTAAAGAGAACTTTTTATTTATTTATTAATTTATTCATTTAGACAAGAAGGATACTTTATATTGAGCACTAAGCACTTTTTATGTTGATTAAGACACTATGTATGGTGTAACAAGCACTAATTAAGCACTAATTTATGGTGTAACAAGCACTTGTTTTTTCACACCTTGTTTATTTATTCAACATTCATATTATTTGTATTTAATATTATCGCATTAGTAAGCACAGAGTTGATTATTATTAATTTTGTTTTTGGGGTCACCCAAACGCAGCGCATAACTTGTAAATTTAGGGTACTAAGCCCGACAGAGAGGGGATTTGATGAATGTGTCAAAAAATGTTGGCAGTGCACTGGGTGGTTCTTGCCACAAAGCATGTTGTGGAATTTGGCAAAATCATTCTACAGACACCCCATTCTCTGATTAAAATGCTTTTGGAATGTAACCCTCAGTGGAGTATCCTCCCAAAGGAAAAAAAAAATGTGTTTATGGACTGCGCAACTATTAGAATAAATTTGTGTACCACCACTTCTATTTATAACCATAGGCCTTAATAATGTATATTCATTTCAAAATACCCTCTCAGTGTGCTCTTTAGAAAACATTTTGTTCGGTGATTAATAAGCCCTCAGGCACTATTAATTATGCTTTTCAAAAAATTATATATACGTGCTCGTGTGCCCAAATGAAAAAAACATATAAAAGTACGTGTCCTAAGCCATGGTGTTCAAAACCATATGTCCAATGCCAAAGTGAAAATATGTAGAAAACAGACAACAATAAAAAGATAAAACTGCTGCTGTGAAATAAAATAAAAACATTCAATGTATATCTTTAGTGAAAAGTTCAATACACTCAGTGTATTGGACGATTCCAAGTAACTAATAAGTCCCAGATGAGTCGTCTCAGTGAGTGATCAGCCAGCTCCTATAGATTCATCTCTTAATTGTGCAGCTAAATACCACCATTTTGTGATTCCACCACCACTTATAGATTGGCCACTTACCAGATACAGGTGAATGTGCGCCTTTGGTTCATTAGTTGGATAACCACTCCACACAATTGATCAATCTGCACCCTCTTCAGACAATGTATTAATGGATTTGGTTTCTCTTGCTCTACCAGTTCTCATGGAAAATAAATGGCCATCATGGTATAGTAAATCTAAACTTGTTTATTTAAAAAAGTTATAAAAGACTATTGCACTCACATGTTGATGTGCCCATAAGCCAGCACCAAGCTGTTCCAGCCCTGTATGTGGGGTCTGGAATGCCGGTGTGCGTTCCCCTCTATGTTTCCTGCTCCGTGTGTGTTCCAGGCCTCGCTCTCACTAGGCAGGAAGTGACATCAAAATCTCCCAGCAGCCTCTACGTGTTTCGCAAATTTTGTTTCTGTCATCAGGAAGGAGCTTTACCATCTAAAGCAGCTTTACCATCTCAGAAGATAAAGAGCCTCAGCCACAAATACCACAAAAGACTTCAAACTGTTATTGATGTTAAGGGAGCAATACACGGTATTAAGAACTGGGGTGTGTAAACTTTTGATCAGGGTCATTTGGGTAGTTTCTGTTGCCATTATGATTTAAAAAGAGTAAACACAGTTGATTGATAATAAATGGCTTCAGTCAAACACTAACCATGAGTGAAAGAAAAGTTTTTGTGTTATCATTCATATTCTATTCTATATATAATATTCTATTCATAAATTCTGCCAGGTTATGCAAACTTATGAGCACAACTGTATATGCATATATTATGCTAATGGGTTGATTTGTGTGATAGTAAAGTGTGACATATGTGTATTTTAGGTTAGTAATATGGGTGAGTAAGGCCCTCCTCGAAGTTCTGTATCTAAAAGCTGGTTGATATGTGGCTCTGAGTGTGTGCTGGTGAATGTTGAGTGAATGGACACCCCTGGCCTGTATTGCACCCCGTCATGAAGATACCGAAAAGGAGAAGACACAGAATGGTGCCATGAAAGTTGTCGCTGAAGAATGGTGGTGGTGTGTCACTCAAAGTGGCAAACTGGCACATGTTGGGAAGCACAACATGTTGAGGCGGTTATGGACTGTTTCATAAGAGCTGTTTCTGAAGAAGTGTGATATGCGCCCTTTAGGCACAAAGCAGAATATGTTGGAAGGCAACATGTTTTATTTAATAATTCAAGATGTGTTTGAATATGAAATATGGATACACCTAGCCTCCTCTAGCCTCATCATTTTTGGGGGTTGACTGGAATGTAACAGGTTACCCATCAAGGCTTTGTAACATATCAGAACCTTTATCTGAAAGAAGAGTCATGCCCCCTGCCAGGGGGAGTATGTGAACAAAAGCTTGGCTCCAGACCACCTGATGTAATGAATAATGAAGTGCTTGATTAACACAGTTGCAAACAAAACTTCAAAGAAAGCCATTGCTGCCAAGATGACTGCTGGGTTGAGCTACAGAAGATCAAAGACCAAGATGTCTATGAAGATTTGACCCATGCTTCCTGGGGGATGGACAGATATTAAAAAGGTCTGCCTCTTATCTCTTTTCCATTGTATAGGAGGCTAGATGGATGTGGTGTATGAGGGGGTCTGAATGCAGTTTAAAAGTGCTCACTGAAAGGAAAATTCTCTCTCTTGCCATTTTGAGCCCAGCTGACGAGACAACATCTCAAGGACGACCTTCCGTAAAGTATCATTGATGTTCTTTTGTTTTATATGCTCTGTAATATTTTTCTTTAGTGTTTTTTTTTTTTTAATTCTTTATTTATAATATTTTCAATATACAAACAAGGGTCGGCAATATTATGAAACCATGATTACAAACATTGTCATAAAAAAGTACAAAAAAAAAAAATCCCCCTGCGATACTATTACCCCCCTCCCCCCATTACCCCCCCTCCCCCCGCCTGCAGGTCGTTTCAGCTGAACTAACCAAGTTCTGCATCTCATGCCTTACTCTCCCTCAACCCGAACTCGGAGATTTAACTAGTAATCTCCGCTAAATAGCTCCATGATTTTTTAGAGTTCATCCACCCTGTCCACTTGTCCCTGCCCTCTGTCTCCTCTTCTGCCACGTCTCCTAAGTAATCCTTAGATTCTATATTATATATTTCATTTAGACGTAGGAGCCAGTCCCGTTGGTTTGGAGTCTCCGGCCGAAGCCAGGACCTTGAAATCTGTTTTTTTGCTACATCCAACAAGATTGGGATAATTGATAATTGGTACTGCTTAATCGGTTTATCAGTTCCATGGAATAAACATAACCATGGGTCTTCTGCCAGAGATTCCCCGGTTATTTCCTTAATTAATGATAGAATATGCTTCCAAAAAACATTGATAACCGGACACTCCCACCATATATGAGCCATTGTTCCCAGGTTGGCGCACCCCCTCCAACATCTGTCCGAGGCATCAGGGTCTAGCCTGCTAAGTCTGTCCGGCGTGGCATACCACCTTGCTAAACATTTGAAATTGGTCTCTGGCTGCATAATATCGGCTGAAGAGCCGTGTACCATTTTTAAAATCCTCTCCGCTGTGGATAAACTACAATGTGACCCCAACTCCCTTTCCCATTTTTTAATATATGGAGGCACATCCAGCTCCTCCCCCGCAGAGAGAATTTTATAGAGATGAGAGATAATACTGCCCGGTTTGTCTCTCCTGCATAACAGTTCTAGTGGCCTGTACTCTTCCTCTCCTCTAATTGGTTTAGGTATTCTCTCGACGAAGAGCGATAACTGCATGTACCTCCAAGCGTTGACCACCATAAGGTCCGTTTCCGCTTTCAATTCCCGATAGGGGCGTAATTTCCCATCTTTAATAATGTCTTTCAGTTGCATACTACTATTCTTTATCCAATTCCCTCCCACCTCCCGCATCCCTGGTTCAAAAATGTTATTATCCTTAATATAAATCAGGGGTGAATTATAACTCCATTTATTCTGTGTGTGTACCTGATCCCATAATTTGAGCGTGTTTCGTGTAAGTGATGCTGTCTGTGAGCTAAGTGTCCTAAATTTTGGCGGGTTCCAGATTATGTGACCTAAAACAGTGCTACTTAAATTGTGTTCAATGCTCACCCACCTCCTATCTGATACTTCCTTTGACCATTCTACCACACGTGAAAGCATTACTGCAGTGTAGTATCTATTGAGGTCTGGAAGAGCCAGACCTCCTTTTTTTTTCCCCCTAATCAAAACTGAGTGAGCTATTCGTGGCTTTTTGCCACGCCAGACAAACCTCGAAACCAGACCTCGTAAAGCTCTTAAGAAATAGCGTGGCAGGGGGATTGGCAACATCTGAAATGTATATGTTATTTTGGGGATTAACAACATTTTTGCTGCATTGATGCGACCAAACCATGAGATGGAACGCATCGATACCCTTCTTGTTTCGTGTCTAATTTCATCTAACATGGGGACATAGTTGATCCGGTACAGCTTTTTCAATGAATTGGCTAGTTTAATTCCTAGGTAATTTATTTCCTTCCTCCAGGGGAAGGGGAAGGACATTGATAAACTCTCCGCTTCCTGTTTACCCACATTTATATTTAGGATCTCTGATTTGCTCAGATTTATTTTAAAGCCCAAGACATCTCCATATCTCCTCAATATTCCGAGCAAATTAGGTATTGTTATCCTGGGGTTCGTTATGTAAAAAATCACATCGTCGTCAAATGCCGCTAACTTATGTTCATCTTGCCCTATCGTCACCCCTCTGCAATCCATATTATTTCGTATGGTCGCCAAAAGGGGCTCCAGGGACAAAATGAACAACAATGGGGACAGGGGACACCCCTGCCTCGTCCCCCTCTCCATCTTAAAAGGAGTGGAAAGAACCCCATTGACCCGCACAGAGGCTGAAGGGTGATTATAAAGGATTTTCACCCAGTCTATGAACCTAGGGCCGATCCCCATCGCTTCCAAAGTTTTAACCATGAACCCCCAGTCTACCCTATCAAACGCTTTTTCGGCATCCATTGATAGGAATAGAGCTGGGGGTCCCCCTGATTTTATAGATTCCAGCAGGAGCAGTGTTCGTACTCCGTTGTCCCTGCCCTGTCTGCCTGAAACAAATCCAACCTGGTCTGGATGTACCAAAATACTCAATTTATCCCTAAGTCTGTTAGCCAACACCCTTGCGTACAGTTTCACGTCAGCATTTAACAAGGCAATAGGTCTGTAGTTTGAGCAAAGCATGTTGTTTTTCCCCTCTTTTGCAATCAGAAATATAGTAGCCAGAAGGGCCTCATCCCCCATTGGGCTATCTGGGCCTAGTTCATTCCAATACCGACAAAGTTTGAGTACTAAGATGTGCTTGTATTTTTTCAAATAGATATTGGTGAAACCGTCCGGGCCAGGGCTCTTCCCCAATGGCGATTTATTCAGAGCAGCATGTATTTCCTCTTCAGTTATAGGACTATCTAGAACTAATTTTTCCTCTTCTGTAATCCCTTTTATCTCTACTCCCTTCAAAAATTCCTCTATCTTCATACTTTTTAGTTGGTCCCCCCCCTCCCCTTTGTCCGATGGTGTACAGGGCTTCAAAAAATTTCCTAAACTCCTCTGCCATCTCTTTAGTTGCCACCACTATTTCTCCTTTTTTATTATGTATTTTCTCGATGAAGTTCCGATCTCTTTTCTTTCTCAATATCCTTGCTAGATGTTTGCTAGATTTGTTACCATTATAGTATCTTTCTCTTGTTATTTTAGAAAATACCCTTCTTACATCCTGCTTCATGCTGTCCTTTAACTCCTCTCTTTTAGACACCAAGAACCGATAACTGTCCTGACTTTGTCCCTTTGACTCTTTATGGTTCCATTCTAGCGTAGCAATTTCATCTAGCAATCTTGCCCTTTTTTCTTTTCTCTTTTTTTTCTCTCCTGCCCCGATGGAAATAAGAAGACCCCTAATGTATGCCTTATGTGTTTCCCATAGGGTTGATGAAGAAATATCACTAGTATCATTAACCTTAAAAAAGAAATCAATTTCTTCCTGCAGCTTGTCAGAGACTTGGGGAATTTTAAGAAGGTTTTCATTTAGTTTCCAGGAAAATGGCTGTCTTTGTAACTCGGGAAATCTAACCACCATCGTGACCGGGGAGTGGTCAGATAACCATATAATCTCTATTCTGGTATTCACTACATAGTCCATCAAACTATGATCTATCATAATGTAGTCTAGTCTAGTGTATGTCCCGTGCACAGGGGAGAAGAAGGTGAAATCTTTTACTTTTGCATGCTGTATCCTCCAAACATCCATCAGATGACATTGGTGCAACCTTCTCCCGATCCTTCTTAACTGGGCCCCCCCTGTCCCCTGTGCCCGGGAGGTACTATCCAGTGAGGGTTCTAAACAGAAGTTAAAATCCCCCGCCAAAACCACCTCCCCTTCTTTAAACTCCATCAATTTCCCCAAGACCTGCTCCAAAAAAACAGTCGGATTTCTATTCGGGCAGTACACATTCGCCAATGTAAGCGTTTTACTCCCCACATTGCCCTTGAAGAACAGAAAACGCCCTTCTGGGTCAGAAACTCTACTAACTAGAGAAAATTTTGATGTTTTGGAAAAACCAATAGCTACACCCTTCGATCTCCTAACTGGAGTATCACTGTAGAACCAAAAGGGCAGATTTGGGGAGTAAAGTTTAATATTTGATTCCAAGGTCAAGTGTGTCTCCTGAAGAAATACTATATCTGCTTGATAGCTTTGGAGTTCCTTTAAAATTTTATGCCTTTTGCTCGGTGAGTTCAGGCCCTTCACATTATAAGATAAGAACTTTAACTCTGACTTTGTACTTTCACCACATTTAGCCATGGTCAATAGTCAACCAATATACAGCTGTCATCTCCCCTGCAGGTTTGAATCCCCCCCACCCCCCTCCCAACCTTCCCTCCCCCCTCCCTCCTGCCCTACTACGGCCCCAAGTCCGCTAGTCTGGAACATATCAATTCCCAACTGCAGACTTCTAAATATTATTTTATGGGGGTGAGACTCCAAAGGTAGCCACCTATGTCCCCCTACCTCCAAAACGGAGGCAGTAGGGGCGGGAGTACCGGAGACAGACCTCCCCACCCTAAATTACACCCTCCCCCCTATTCACCCTACTAGAGGGACAATGCCCTCCTTCATTGCTCCTAATTATAAACAGCCCCCCTCCCCCCTCCACATCCCTATAACCTTTAATTATTAGCCACATAAAAGAGAGAAAAAAAAACAAAACTCCTCCACTCGGACGCTCTTCGGACCTAGGGAAAGAGAAAAAAAAAAAGAAAAAGAAAAAGGCCAAGTCCCCAGTCCCTCATTTCATTTAAAGAGCTCAGTCCTCAATTATCTTCTTGGGGTTACTCTGTTAAAGTGGGATGTCCGGGGTGGGGATGCCAAGCTTTTCGCAAAAGTCCTTTATCTCCTCCGGGAACCTCATCCTCAGTGATCTACCCTCCTTCATCACTAGTAAGGATGTTGGAAACCCCCAACTGTATTTTATATTGGCCCTTCTAAGTTGTTCCAGTAGCGGTCTAAGTTGCCTTCTCCTGGCCAGAGTGCCTGCTGAGAGATCTGCAAAAATCTGGAGGTCTCTATTTTCAAAGCGAACTGCTGGGGTACCCCGTAGGTTAATCCATATCTTCTCCTTATCCTCAAATGAATGGAATTTTACTATAACATCATGGGGAATATCTGCCCTTAAATTGGGGGGTTTACTGATCCTATGTACTCTATCGATCCTTAATGTCGCTTCATCCTCTTGACCCAATATAGGGTTAAAAAATGTTTTCATTTTGGAAAACAAGTCCTCATTTTGCTGTTCTGGAAGGGACCTAATACGCAAGTTCTGGCGGCGGCTTTGGTTCTCCTGTTCTTCCAGCTTAAATGTCAATATGCAATAATTATTTTGTACTTTAGTCAGCTGCGATTTGAGTTCCAATATTTCCTTAGCGTGATTAACCGATGTCTCCTCTACCTCCTCAACTCTGCGTAATAGGAGACCCATATCCGTCCTCACGTTTGTTATTTCTGACTTTATAGCAATTTCAAGATTTGAAAACATCTCCAACATTTCAGCCTTGGTGGGTAATGCGTCCGTATTTTTTTTGCCCTCCATCTCACTAGCACCAGGGCCACCTCTACTCTCCAGGTTTTCTCTAGGCCTCTCTTCCTGCGCCCCCTTTTGCTTCAGCTGTTCTTTCTTTTTATCTTTCGTTCCCCCTTGTTTCGTATCAGTGCCGGGGCTTTTCACACTTGTCTCCTTGAGGTATTTTTGAATCGAACTAGAATTTAAGCTCTCCCTGGGGGTTTTAGGTTCGGAAGCTTTTTGGTTGCGACTTCTCATACTTGGCCCAGTGTCTTGACGCCTGCTGACTTGCAACCTGAGTCTGAAGCCCACTGAACTTGTAAGTTATATACTGGAAAATGTTATAGTTAGTTTAAAGGCCCTCTCTCCTGAAACCCACCAAGGGGGGTGTCCACATCTGTGTGTAGTTGTACTACCTCCGGTCTTCCTGGGATTTACAATACGGACCGTGCTTATGGCCCTCCAGCTGCGCTTTGGTAGGAATGACGTATGCTCTCCCCAGGGCTCACAGTCCCCTCTGTTATCTCCTCACTTCTTTCCTTCCTTCCCCCTGTCCCCTCCTTCTTTTCTTTCCTTCCACCTTCCTCCTTTAAATGCCAGTTTTTTCTCTTTCTTGTTTCTTTTCTCCTTTTCTTCTTACCTCCTCACCTTCTCTTCCCCCTTTCTCCTCTCTTCTTTTCCTTTTTAAGCTTTATTAGCTCCTAGCACCACATTTCTTTACAGGTATGGTAAACAAAAATATGTATGGCTCCTACCTGCAGGAGATGTCTTCTGTTTTTCCAGCCGGGAAGTCCAACAGATAACTTACAGGTCCCGGATTGCTGCAGTCCTGATTCTTCAGGCTCCGCTCACCTGTTGCATCCTGTGTTCGAGCAGAGCTGGTGGGGGGAAACGGCTAGGGGGGTGAAGGGGGGAGAGCACTCATTCAGTATCCCAGAGAGGGGGCGGGTTAATGTAAGTGGAGGTCAGAGCGATACCGCTCAGGAACCGGTGGAATAGTGTACAGCTGGGCTTCTCCTTCCTTTACACATGCTCCATCCTTGAACGCTTCTGCGGCCGCTCGTAGCACCTCGAGAGGGGGGTGGAGAGACTTCACCTTTGATACCAGCAGGGGTGAAACAGTGGGGGAATCGGTGCGTCCAACACTCGCCTAGCTTTGGAGCGGCATTGGGCTCTCACCCCGCACCGCTCTTGTATTTCCCGGGGCTTTTAGCCTGCCTCCTCTCCCTCACACCGATGCTGCCGACAGGCCCCTCCCCCCGCTACGACGTCTCACGTCAGCATCGTGAGCCCCTTTAGTGTTTTTATGTTAGTGTTCCTATTTTCTTGGGAAATAAATAAGACCCTGGTTTATATAAGCAGTTTGATTATTGTCAATAGCTAACCTTATTATTGTACTATCACCAGTATCTATACTAGAGCTTTACCAGAATAGCTAACTATAGGAAAAGCCAAGGTAATACATATATATAGAATAAATAGAGGGAATCCATAACCACCTAATATTTATTTCAGTACCACAATGGCCTGCAAGATGCTGCTGCATTTACTATATGTGTATAGATAGCAACTGCTTTTACCAAGGTGTTGACAAATCCATTAATAGAGTAATTAAAGAAATAAAAAAGGTTAAAGAGGAAAAGCATTACTGACATTTTTAGCTGTCCATGTTATTGCTAGTATTTGTCGCTTTATTCATTTTCAGGACAACCCTCTTTACTCGAAACCTATCTCTAGTTATAAGTTTGATCAGCTTACATTAGACCTTTTTTAGTTCATGTTGCCTTAGAAAAATGTGTTGGGAAATCTTGTCGAAGCAGCAGATAATAGCATTAGGACAATTTTCTTACAGTGCTTGGCACAGCTAGAATCAATATTGATTTACACTACCTTCTCCAAAAATCTCTATTTTGTCGTTTTAAAAAATGACAACCTTATTTCTGTGTTTACCAGTTTTGCAAACATTTGTACATATTCTGGCAAGCCTGTTAAATATTTGAAGATGGGGAAGTGCTTGAGTGTTTATTTATGACTGGAAAGGGAACATAGCAGTAGTGCAAAATGACAAGTGAAGCAAAATACTCATGTCTGTTCTGATTCATACTTCATGTTGAGAGATGTTTTTAAATTAATTTTGTACTGAGAGAATATATTGTCTACAATTGCTGACCTTTCCTGGAAATTCTAGCTTCATAGCTTCATGAATTCAGTACTTTAATCGATATTCCAATTCAAGTATGTAAATAAGAAATTCAGACTTCATTTGTTGCATGCTTGTTCTGTGTCAATGACTCAGATGGTGCTGAAACCAAAGACTGACAGACTAACATTTATAAAGGATAGTAAAAAATTGCATTCTACAGATTTCAGGTTTCCTTTAACCACTTCCAGCCCACGCTATAGCCGATATATGGCTATAGCACGGCTCTCCAGTTCTGGCAGGATGTCCTCCCATGTGCCCCCTGGGGCTTGCTTTGGGTAACACAGCTTGGGGTAAAAGGGCCAAACCCAGCAGCCCTTTACCATGTGATCAGCTGTGTCCAATCACAGCTGTCATAATGTAAACAAACTTGCCGGTTATCGGCTCTCCTTTACTCACACAGAGACAGCATGTGACGAAAGGAGAGCCAATATGTGAGTGTCACAGTGAGTATATTATTTACACTTACAATCATTGATTATCAGTGCCCATCAATGCCACCTATCAGTGCCCATCAGTGCCATCTCATCAGTGCAGCCTCGTCAGTGCTTCCTTATCAGTGCCCATCAGTGCTGCCTCATCATTGCCAATCAATGCCACCTCATCGGTGCAGCCTCATCAGTGTCTATCAGTGCAGCCTCATCAGTGCACATCAGTGCAAATCAGTTCATCCTCATCAGTGAACATCGGTGCAGCCTCATCAGCACACATTAGGGAAGAAGAAATATTTGAAAAAATTTATAACAGAAACTAAGAAAAACTTTATTTATTATTATTTATTACCCAGTGGTGATTAAATACCACTAAAAGAAAGCTCTATCTGTCTCAAAAAAATGAAAACATTTTAATTTGGGTACAGTGTTGCATGACTGAGTAATTGTCATTCAAATGGAAAATTGGCCTGGGCAGGAAGAGGGTGAAAGTGCCTGGTATTGAAGTGGTGAAACAAAAATCTCCTTAAATATGCATTACACAATACAGTAAATGCTGTAGGAAGAGAGGAAGAGGGTATTATTTGTATGATTTATTTATCATTAATAATAATTAATGATAATGTAGTGCATTAAAAGACCTTTTCTAGGTAAGGGAGGGATCACAGTGCAACAGGTCAACCCAGGGTTTCCTTTTTTGGGTCATAAAACCAAGTCTGGTCATTTGGAAGGTATAGTCTTGCTGGTAGGTTAAGCAATGAATGAACTTCATTTAATGCATTAAAATACCTTTCTAGGTAAGGGAGGAATGAAAGCGCAACAGCAAAACCAGGGTTTCCCTTGTTGAGTCAAAAAAAAAAGTTATTTCTGGAGATTCTATCATAACCTCTGGTCATATGGAAGGTATAGTCTTGTTAGTAGGTTAGTCACTTATTGCGCTTAATTTAACCACTTGCCGACAAGCCACCGGTATTATAATGTGGCAGGTCAGCTCGTTTCGAATCATTGTACCGGTACGCCGGCTCCCCTTTAAGAGGCACGGGGGAGCTGATGCGCGCGGCCAGCGGTCATCACCCGCGATCGCTCCACAGAGAGCCAGAACGGGGATCGGTCAATGTAAACAAACAGATCCAAGTTCTGACAGGGGAGTAGAGAGAGATCTGCTGTTCTTAGTGATCAGGAACAGCGATCTCTCTCCTCCTCTAGTCAGTCCAATCCCCCCACAGTTAGAAACACCTCCCAGGGAACACATTTAACCCCTTTATCACCACTAGTGTTAACCCCTTCCCTGCCAGTGTTATTTATTCAGTAATCAGTGCATTTTTATAGCACTGACCACTGTATAAATGTCACTGGTCCCAAATAAGTGTCAAAAGTGCCCCACTAAAAATTGCTGATCACTGCCATTACTACTAAAAAATAAAAAAAAAATAATAAAAATGCCGTTAATCTATCCCCTATTTTGTAGATGCTATAACTTTTGCGCAAACCAATCAATATACGCTTATTGCGATTTTTTTACCAAAAAAATGTAGAATAATACATATTATTATTATTATTATTATACAGGATTTATATAGCGCCGACAGTTTATGCAGCGCTTTACAACATTAGGGCAGACAATACAAGTACAATACAATTCAATACAGGAGGAATCAGAGGGCCCTGCTCGTTAGAGCTTATTGGCCTAAACTGATGAAGAAATTCGTTTTTTGGTTTTTTTTGGATATGTATCATAGCAAAAAGTTAAAAATACTTTTTTTTCTCAAAATTGTCGGTCTTTTTTTTGTTTATAGAGCAAAAAATAAAAACCGCAGGAGTGATCAAATATCAACCAATAGAAATCCCTATTTGTGGGAAAAAAAGGACGTCAATTTTGTTTGGGTACAGTGTCGCACGACTGCGCAATTGTCAGTTAAAGTGACGCAGTGCCGTATCTCAAAAAATAGCCTGGTTATTAAGGGGGGAAATCTTCCAGTCCTTAACCACTTCCCGCCTGGCCTATAGCAGAATGACGGCCGGGCGGTGGTTTATTTATCCTGACTGGGCGTCATATGACGTCCAGCAGGATAACAGCCGCCTCACGCCCGTGGGGTCGCGCATTGCGGCGATCGGTGGTTCGGTGTGTCAGTCTGACACACCACTACACCGATCTCAGTAAAGAGCCTCGGGCGGAGGCTCTTTAACATGCGATCAGTCGTGTCCAATCACGGCTGATCACGATGTAAACAGGAAGAGCTGTTGATCAGCTTCTCCTCACTCGCGTCTGACAGACGCGAGTAGAGGAGAGCTGATCGGTGGCTGTCTTGACAGAGGGGGTCTGCGCTGATTGTTTATCAGCGCAGACCCCCCTCGAATGCCCACACTGGACCACCAGAGAAGCCACCAGGGAAGCCCCCAACATGTGGATGGCCAGGTACGTACCCTATGCAGCAGATCAGACAAGTGATGCCCAGGAATGCCACCCATAAGTACCCATCAGTGCCGCCTATGAGTGCCCATCAGTGCCGCCTATGAGTGCCCATCAGTGCCGCATACCAGTGCCACCTATCAGTGCCCATCAGTGCCTAGCATCAGTGCCCATAAGTGCCACCTCATCAGTGCCACTTCATTAATGCCACCTCATCGGTGCCCATCAGTGCCGCCTTATCAGTGCTCGTCAGTGCAGCCATATCAGTGCCCATCATTGAAGGAGAAAACTTACTTATTTACAAATTATTGTAACAGAAACTAAGAAAAACTTTATTTTTTTCAAAAATTTCAGTCTTTTCTTATTTGTTTTGCAAAAAATAAAAATCGTAGAGGTGATTAAATACCACCAAAAGAAAGCTCTATTTGTGGGAACAAAATTATGAAAAACTTGTTTGGGTACAGTGTAGCATGAACCCGCAATTGTTATTCAAATTGCAACAGCGCTGAAAGCTGAAAGTTGGCTTGGGCAGGAAGGTGTCTAAGTGCCTGGTATTGAAGTGGTTAAGTGGTTAATACGTTGAAAGACCTTTCTAGGTAAGGAGGGGATGAAAGTGCAGCAGGCAAGCCCAGGGTTTCCCTTGTTGGGTCATAAAACCAAGTTCTTTCTAGAAATTCTATCATAATCCCTGGTCATATGGAATGTATAGTCTTGCTAGTAGGTTATGCGTTCATTCAATGCAATAGAAAACCTTTTCTAGGTAAGTGAGGGATCACAGTGCAACTGGTAAGTCCAGGGTTTGCTTAGTTGGGTCATAAATCCAAGCTGTTTCTGGGAGATTCTAACATAATCCCTGGTCATCTGGAACATATAGGGGGAAATTTACTAAAACTGGAGCACTTAGAATTTGGTGCAGCTATGCATGGTAGCCAATCATCTTCTAACTTTAGTTTGTTCATTTAAGCTTTGGCAGGAAAGCTGATTGGCTTCTATGCAGAGTTGCACCAGATTTTGCCTGCTCCAGCTTTAGTAAATAACTCATATAGTCTTGCTAATAACTTATTATTCAGCATTGTTAGACCTTGTACACAAATAACTATATAAGAGCACCATGTACAGAAAGCTTTAAAGTGACCTGTGCTGAACAAGTGTACCTTGTTTGAGAGAGGAAATACATACCTGTTTGGATGCCCATATGGCAGAACGTCATTAAAAAACCAACACTTCTAGGAATATCTCCTGGGATCCCATCAGCTCTTGCTGGTTCCTCCTCCAAAGTTGCAGGAGGAACACGGCACTCTCAAAGTTGTTGCTTTTCCTGCAGACTTAAAGTGTATTTCGACTTATGCAGCCAAATTGAGTTAACACCTACATTATATTTGTTATGTGTTCTCATTCCCTTAGTATAACTTAAAAAAAATGGAATTTGCTGTTTACATTTTACTTGCTTTTTTCTGATAATGAAAATGAAAACATATTGGGGTTTTCTCTTAAAGAGAAAGATTTGTACTAATCAGAGGGTATATTGTGGTGGCACAGGCAGTAGGAAAGGTATTTCCTCTTTTATGTTGTACCCTGTTTCCCCGAAAATAAGACCTAGCGTGATTGTCGGTGATGGCTGCAATATAAGCCCTACCCCCCAAATAAGCCCTAGTTAAAGTCCTTGTAGGTCTTATTTTCAGGGTAGGGCTTATTTTCGGTGAAACAGGGTAGGGCTTATTTGGGGGGTAGGGCTTATATTGAAGCCATCACTGACAGTCACGCTAGGTCTTATTTTCAGGGAAACAGGGTAGATACTTGTTTAGCGCATTTTTAATTTATGACAGTGTCACTTTAACAAACCATTGCAAAGCTTTCAGCAAGCTTCAAGCAGCTTTCTTTAGAAGTTTAACTTTTCACCCTTGATTTTTTATTTTTTCATTTACCTGTTTAAATGCACAATATTGACACCATTTCACAATTGGGAAGGGCTATTTTTTAACACCTCGGTCCTCTTCATGGCAACGTTGCTTTTAGAAACAAGCATGATATAAAATTAATAAAATTGACCAAATAAATTAGATAGTAAAAATACAATTTTCCCCTCACACTGACGTTCAGTGGAAAAGTGCCCCCCCCCCCCCCCCACACACACACATTGGTAGTCAGTGAAGAAGGGCCTATTATGCCCCGTACACACGGTCGGACTTTGTTCGGACATTCCGACAACAAAATCCTAGGATTTTTTCCGACGGATGTTGGCTCAAACTTGTCTTGCATACACACGGTCACACAAAGTTGTCGGAAAATCCGATCGTTCTGAACGCGGTGACGTAAAACACGTACGTCGGGACTATAAACGGGGCAGTGGCCAATAGCTTTCATCTCTTTATTTATTCTGAGCATGCGTGGCACTTTGTCCGTCGGCTTTGTGTACACACGATCGGAATTTCCGACAACGGATTTTGTTGTCGGAAAATTTTATCTCCTGCTCTCCAACTTTGTGTGTCGGAAAATCCGATGGAAAATGTCCGATGGAGCCCACACACGGTCGGAATTTCCGACAACACGCTCCGATCGGACATTTTCCATCGGAAAATCCAACCGTGTGTATGGGGCATAACAGTGGTGCCCAGTGTAAAGTTATCCAGTTACAGTGATGGTAAGTGGATAAGTACTACCTTACAATAATGGTGAGTATAATGTCCCCCCTTACATTGGTAACCAGTTGAGAAGTATCCCTTTACATTGGTAGTTAATTGGACAAGTGCTCCCCTACATTGGTAGCCAGTGGAAGAAAGACCCCCACCTATATTATTATTATTATTATACAGGATTTATATAGCGCCAACAGTTTACGCAGCGCTTTACAACATTAGGTAGGACAGTACAAGTACAATACAATTCAATACAGGAGGAATCAAAGGACCCTGCTCGTTAGAGCTTACAACCTATATAGTTAATATGTGGGAAAAATCCCCCCCCCACACACATTGGAGTTTAATGGAAGGGGTGCTCCCTTGCAGAAAGGGAAAATAAAAAGATTAGTGTCAGGGGTTACTTACCTCAGGGATGAGAAAGGAAGAAAAGATGTTTCAGGTGGAGGATCACTCTACCTGAATGGCCTGAATCTATCAGGCCTGCATGCAGCCTGTGTAACCCCCAATGCAACCCCCAATAACCCCTTTGCAGATTGTCTTTTTCCAGGGCCAATCACTCGCATTGGATCACTGCTTGAGAAATCAAAAATATCAAGAAAGTTCACCACCACTGGTCTACAATCATAACAGAGAGTTGTCACCCCATAACACAAAGTGCCCAAACGAGGACCTTTTATTTTACTATCAGCATCTGTTAAAGTTTTAAAATACTGGTTGACTGGCTGTTTCATACTTTGTGATTCACTGACCAGAGTAGGCTTTCTACACTTTCCTTTCATAATGCTAAGTGTTCACGTATTAGTCTTTTTTTAATGTCACACATGTTGCCCTCTGTTTCTCCACTCATCATGTTAACACAATAAACTAAACAAGGGAAGTCTAGCAATAAGGCACGACTCTTTACAGATGATGAATAAATGCACTTAGTCTGTTTAATGTCAATTCAGTTTTTGATTTTGTGATATCTTGATACTATGCTCACAAATCTGCTCCCAGGTAAAGCTCTTTGAAGCTCTTGTTGCCATGCAAAGCATTTCATCTGGCCATCAGATGTGTACTACCAGAGTTGGCATATATAGCCACATGTGTGTGTACATATGTATTAGGGGAGACAACAGAAGAACCTTCCCACATTTTAGCTGTTAGTTTTCACTATAAAATATGTTCAGTCATCCAGCTAAGTAGCAAGTTAGTTTCGACACAAAACCAGTAAAGAAGCAAATGTGTATGATGTGGGAGTGAAAAGTGGAGTATTATTCCCAATATATATACTTTTGTAATAACACTGTTTTCTACCTATACGTGGATTAACTATCAACATTTTACCGGTTCCTTGAATGGCTGAAATGTATAGAATGTATTCATTCACATTTGGTCTAAATATGGCAGTGTCATATTATGTAGTTATTTGAAAAACAGCACTGTCGGTATAAATCAGTTAGAAACACTGGAGAATTCAATGTGCTTCATGTTTACAGCATGAGTGGTCGTGTCACGTACCTGGTAGAAGAGCCTGATACAATTAGAAAGGCCTCTCTTACATCTCTGACTCGGGGCTCCTGATAGAATAGACAAGTAGCGCAGGAATGCAGTGTGGCACCAATGCCTGATGGTCTTGCTAGCCGCAGGGCTGGACAGGATCTCCAAGTCAAGCAGCCGATGGTTATCAGCATGCACAGGTAGCAGCTGATAAACAGTAAACAGGAACAGGCTGTCACTGGAGGAAGCAAGCAGGTGAACCGCTGGCAGATAGCAGGCAAATGAAAAACAGGCACCAGTGGGTAATAGACAGATGCTTGCACCTTGGAAATCCAGTAAAGACTGAAACATAAACGGGGTCAGAAGAGCCAGGGTCATACACAGGCAGAGAAATCAGGTACAGATGTGGAAGCAGGAGCAAAGTCACGGTACAGGCCAGGTCAGTAACAAATCAGCAGTGTTGCAGTAATGGGCACAGGCAGAAGCAAGGTCAGGGACAAGCTGGGGTCCGAGTACAGGAGTTGTCAAGGCAAGCCGGGCCAATAACTGGAGACAGATGCAGACTTGCAGAGTAACAGCAAGACAGCATTGATCCTGAATACTGGCTCAGTTTAAATAGTCCATTTGGCGCCAACATCTGTCACAGGGTGTGCGTGCACATGCACATACCTATGAGCTTTCCTATGCACATTGGCAAGCATATGTGTGCACAAATGCACACACATGTGAGCACAAGCTCGTGCACATTTCCTATGTGCATGTGAAGAGCCATGAACAGGAATCTGCCTGAGGGAGGCATCTTGTCTGCTTCCATGCCCTTCCTGACAGGTCATTTTGCTCAGAATGCCCCTGGTAGTGACTGGGACATTGTGCAATGTAATCAGCATGTCCCTAATAAAACTTTTTTTAGTGTTATGTCTTCAAGGGTGTCTTCACATGCTTAGCATGTCTTTAGTAGAGGGTCCCTTATGTGCTGCTTCAGTCCCTTCAGTCCATGCTTTACTTCTCCAGCATGCAGTGGCAGGGACTGGAACATAATAAGAACAGAAAGCAGCAGCTGAAGAGCTTTGGAATGGAGCCCCTAGGATCATGCTGAAATGAATGGGGTAATCGGCCACAAACGTGAACTGCATGAAACACTCCAAGCCAGGTCAAAGACTTGCTTAGCAAAATGAATATTCTTCCAGGGACATAGTGGGCACTTTGCACACCTTGCTGTAGACATAAATCAGTGGCTTGCAAAGGACAAGAATATCAGAACCACTTGAAGGAGAGCAATGCCATGCATGGCTGTAGCACCAACAGACATCTCTGCCAGGACATATAGCTATACTAATTTCTCTATGTACATAGCAGAGAGAAAGAGATGCAATATTTGTGTTTAAGGAAGTGCAAAGTTAAAAAAAATTGTTTACATTGTATGCTAAATTCCTTTTAGATTCATTCCTGGGCAGGTGGCATTAGTATTACCTAGATTACAACTACTATCGGTTAGTTATTTACTGGGAGTAGGTAATATTTAAAGCGATAATAAACCTAAAACAAGTATTTATTATATTGCAGCTTTCCAGTTCCTAGATCTGCATTAGTTTAAGACCCCTTTCACACTGAAGGCAGTTTTCAGGCGTTTTAGCGCTAGAAATAGCACCTGAAAACTGCCTCTCATGCCTTGCCAGTGTGAAAGCCTGAGTGCTTTCACACTGGGGCGATGCACTTGCGGGACATTACAAAAAGTCCTGCAAGCAGCATCTTTGGCGCAGTGTAGGAGCGCTGTATACATCGCTCCTACACTGTCCATGCTTATTGGAATGCATGGGCAGCGCTTCCAAAGCTCCTGAAAAGCGATTCGGAAGTGCTGCAAAACGGACGCTTTTAACCCCTTCTTCGGCAACTAACGGGGGCTAAAAGTGCCCCGCTAGCGGCCGAAAAGTGCTGCTAAAATGACGGTAAACAGCATACTACTTTAAAAAACAAAATATTAAAACAACTATACCCAAAAGTTTTGTGTGGTACACATGACTTACTGTATGTTTGGGGTCCCTGCTTTTAGAGTACATAGGACAATGTATTTTGTTGCAGTAGTATTAAAATAATGTGTAAAATATGTGTAAAAAAATGCACTTTTTGTCTATTTTTCAGCTTACAGTAAAAACACGATCAGGGCATTTGTTAATACAATGTACCAACACTAGGGGGAGATTTACTAAAACTGGTGCAGCTGTACATAGTAACCAATCAGCTTCCAAGTTTTATTGTCAAAGCTTAAATGAACAAGCTGAAGTTAGAAGCCGATTGGCTACCATGCACAGCTGCACCAGATTCTGAGTGTTCCAGTTTTAGTAAATCTTTCCCATTATTTCCTTAAAAACAATGTAAACACAATGAAACAATGAAAGAGAAAAAAAAAGAAGAAAAAAGAAAGAAAAAGGAGAAAAAAAGAGAAAAAAAAGGAAAAAAAAGAAGAAAAAAAAGAAGAAAAAGAAGAAAAAAGAAAAAGAAAGAAAAAAAAGAGAAAAAGAAAGGAAAAAAAGAAGAAAAGAAAGAAGAAGAAAAAAGAAGAAGAAAGAGAAGAAAAAAAAGAAAAAAAGAGAGAAAAAAAAAAAGTAAACATTTTTTAAGGTACAAAAATTGGAGTTATTGTCAAGTCAACTGATTCATACTAAAACTACTACATTTAGTCTCGGTATGTAGGCTTCAATGAACTCTGGTCTAAGCAGGTTAAGAACCCATCAAACCATCATTCAAGAGATATAAATACATGCACTGCTACAAATCTCTCTATCTTGTATCATCTTTTTTGATTATTTTATTATTTTTTGTATTTTTGTTCTTTATTTCAAATCATTTAAAAATATAATTATTAGATCTAAGTAAAGAGTAAATTGTTTTACAAGTTTGATCAAAATCTATACGCTGACATTGTAGATATGTCCTTAACATAAAAAAGTCAAACAATATGTCTCAGCTCTGTGGATGTATACAAAGATGAATATGGATATTCAGAAGAGAAATCGTCATTTAATTCTTTATTAGTGTCTACAAAAAATGATATGTTTGCCAGGTTTTTAGATTGCCCCCTTGTGGAAGTATTACACATTTTTTAGGATTGATGGAGAAAGTATTCAGAAAATGTCTGTCTTTTTTAAATCCTTTGAATATCATCTTCAGTTCTTACATTTAGGTATGTTAAACAGAACAACCAGCAGCATTTTGTCAGATGTGATGTAATTTAGAAACTGACTGAAACAGTTTATCAAAATGAGTCAACAGGCCTAAACGGATGGGGGTAAGGTAAATGCTGGTGTTTTTATATGATTTATCTTCATGTAACTCTCAGAAGTCTGGCACAATAGACCTAGGGCCAGTTTTAAATAAAATGAGCCCTGGGAAAAGATCATGAGGGGGACCATATGCAACATAGCGTTACATCACGAGTACCTTCACAGCAATGTTCCTAGAGTCAGTATGACTATTGACTACTATATTACTAGAGTTACAACATAAGGGAGGACAGAGAGAGGAGAGAGAGAGGGGGTGAGACATGGAGGGGAAAGAGAGAAAGATAAAAGAGAGAGAGAGAAAGAGAGGGGGAGAGAGAAAAGGGAAAGGAGAAAAGAGAGAGAGGACAGAGAGAGGGGAGGAGAGAGATAGGGAAAAGAGGGAGAGAGGGAGGAATAGAGGAATGTGGGGTCTCTGGCGGCTATGCGGGTCTCTAGTGAACTGTGGAGTTGTAACCCCCTGCTAGTCTGCCACAGTGCTCCCCCCAACCTCCCTATCTAGCCTGCCACAGTGCTCCCTACAATCCCCTCACTAGCCTGCCATGGTGTACCCCCCTCGCTAGGAGAAAAGGAGGGAGTGAGATGGGGACATGGAGGAGAAAAATGGAAGAAGGGGAGAGAGGAGGGGGGAAAGAGGCGGGTGAGAGAGAGGTAGGGAGGGTGAGAGAGAGGGGGTGAGAAAGAAAGGGGGTGAGAGAGTGGGGGGTGAGAGAGAGGGGTGAGAGAGAGGGGGGTTGAGAGAGAGGGAGGGGGAATAAGGTGAAGGGTGAGAAAGAGAGGAGGGTGAGAGATAGAGAGGGTGAGAGAGACACCCCCAGTGCCCACACTCATCTCACACCCTGACCCTTACAAACCCCATACACCTCCAGTGCCAACACTCACACTTCTCCAGAGGAAATTGTCGGCTAGGTGATGTAGGTGAGATGCTGTAGAAAAGTACAGCCCCCCCCCCCCCCCCGGGGGGAGATAGAGAGAAGGGGAGAGTAAGAGAGAGAAGGGGGCGAGAGAAAGAAGTGGGAGGAGAGTGAGAAGGTAGAGAGAAGGGGAAGAGAGAGAGAACAAGAGAAGGGGAGGAGAGAGAAAAGGGACAGAGAGAGAGAAGGGGAGGCAAGAGAAATTGGAAACAGAGAGATGTGTGGGAGAAAGAGAGAGAGAGAAGGGGGAGAGAGAAAGAGGAGAGAGAAAGAAATAAGTGGGGGGAGAGTGAGAAGGGAGCGAGAGAGAGAAGGGGGAAGAGAGAGAAAGAAAGAAGGGGAGGAGAGAGAAAAGGGGGAGAGAGAGCAAGAGAAGGGGAGGAGAGAGAAAAGGGAGAGAGAGAGAGATGTGTGGGAGAAGGATAGAGAGAAGGGGAGAAAGATGGAGAGAGAGAAGTGGGGGGGGAGAGGAAGTGGGAGAAATATAGTGATAAGGGGGAAAGAGAGAGAGAGAAAGATGTGGGAGAAGGACAGAGAAGGGGAAGGAGGCAGAATGAGAAGTGGGGGAGGGAGAGAGAGAAGGGGGAGAAGGAGAGAGAAGGGGGAGCGGGAGAGAGAAGGGGGAGAAGGATAGAGAGAGAAAGGGGAGAAGTAGAAAGAGAAAAGGGAGAGAAAGAGAGAGGAGGAGAGAGAGAGAAGCATGAGAGCAAGAGAGAGAAGGGGGAGAGAAAGAAGTGGGAGAAGGAGATAGAGAAGGGGGAGAAAGAGAGAGAGAAAGGGGGACATGGAGAGAGAAGGGGGAGACAGAGAGAAGGAGGAGAGGGAGAGAGAAGGAGAAGAGGGAGAGTGAGAAGAAGTGGGAGAAGGAGAGAGAGAGAAGGGGCGAGAGAGGAAAATGGGGGAGGAGAGGGAGAAGTGGGAGAAAGAGAGAGAGAAGAGGGAAGGGGAAAGCAAAGGGGAGAAGGATAGAGAGAGAAAGGGGAGAAGTAGAAAGAGAAGGGGAGAGAAAGAGAGATAAGGAGGAGAGAGAAAGAGAGAGAGAGGCAGGAGAGGGAGAAAGGGGTGGGAGAAAGAAAGAAGTGGGAGGAGAAGAGAGAGAAGGGAGAGAAAAAGAGAGGGGGAAAATGGGGGAGGGAGAGAGAGAGAAGGGGGAGAAGGGAGAGAGGGAGAGAGAAGGAGGAGAGGGAGAGTGAAAAAGATGGAGAGAGAGAGAGAGAGGAGAGAGAGAGAGAGAGAGGGAAGGGGGAAAATAGAGAGAGAGAAAGAAGTGGGAGAAGGAGAGAGAGAAGGGGAGAGAAAGAGAGAGGGAAATATGGGAAGAGAGAGAGAGATAATTGGAAGAGTGAGAGAAGGGGAGAGGGAGAGAAAGAAGAGGGAGAGAGGAGAGAAAAGATATAAAGAGAAGAGGAGAAGTGAAAGGGGAGAGAGAGAAGGGGGAGGGAGGGAGGAAAGGCAGAGATGGGGCATAAGAATGGGGTAAGAGAGAGAGAAAAGGGAGAGGGAGAGAGAGAGAGGGAGAGGGAGACAGAGAAGGGGTTTGAGAAAGAAGGGAGAGAGATAACAGGAAGAAGAAGGAGAGTGAAGGGAGAAGAGGGCGGGAGAGAGAAAGAGAGAAAGAAAAGAACAGAGAGAAGGGGGTGGGGTGGAGAGGACAAGGAGGGGGGCAGAGAAAGAGAGAGAGAGGTGGAAAGAGGAAGTGAGAAGGGAGAAAGAGAGAGAGAAGGAGAAGAGAGGAAGAGAAATGGGAAAGGAAGAGTGAGAAGGGGGAGAGAGAGAGAAAGGGGGAAAGAAGTGGGGAGAGAGAGAAAGAAGTGGGAGAATGAGAGAGAGAGAGAGAGAGAGAGAGAGAGAGAGAGAGAGAGAGAGAGAAGAGAGAGAGAGAAGGGGAGAGAAAGAGAGAAGAATAAAATGTGGGAGGGAGAGAAGAAAGGGGGAGAGAGAGAATGGGCAGAAGAAGAGAGAGGAGAAGAGAGAGAAGGGGAGAAGGAGAGAGATAAGGGGGAGAAGGAGAAAGAGAAGGGGGAGCGAGAGAAAGAGAGAGAGAGAGAGAGAGAAGGAGGAGAGAGAGAGAGAGAGAGAGAGAGAGAGAGAGAGAAGGGGAGAGGGAGAGAGAGAGAACGGAGAGGGAGAGAGAAGGGGGAGAGAGAAAGGGGAAAAGAGAGGGAGAGAAGGGGAGAGAGAAAGAAGTGGGAGAAGGAGTGAGCGAGAGAGAGAGAGGGGGGAAATGGGAGAAAGAGAGAGAGAGAAGGAGGGGAGAGGGAGAGAGAGGGATGGGGAGAGAGAAGGGGGAGAAGTAGAGAGGGAAGGGGAATAAGGATAAAAGAGAAGAGGATAGAAAGAAGAGAAGGAGAAGTGAGAGAGAAGTAGGAAGGGGAGAGTGAGAAGGGGGGAGAGAGAGAAAAGGAGGGGACAAAGAGAAAGAAGTGGAATGAGAGCGAGAAGGGGAGAGAAAGACAGAGAAAAAATAGGGGAGAGTGACAGAGAAGGGGAGAAGAGGAGAGAGAAGGAGGAGAGGGAATTGAGAGAGTATGAAGCGGAAAAGAGAGAGAGAGGTGGGAGGAAAGATAGGACAGAGCGAGAGAAGGGGGAAAAGGAGAGAGAGAGGGAGCGAGAGTAAGAAGTAGGAGAAGGAGAGAGAGAAGGGGAAAGGAGAAAGGGAAGGGGGAGAGGGAGTGAGAGAAGGGGGAAAAAAGAAAAGGGAGAGACAAAATGGGAGAAAGAGAGAGAAAAGGGGAGAGGAAGAGAGAGAATGGCTCCCTGCCCCCTCTCTCTCTCTCCCTGCCCACCTCCTCTCTCTCTCTCTCTCCTTGCCCCCTCTCTCTCTCCCTGCTCCCCCCCTCTCTCTCTTCCTGCTCCCCCTCTCTCTCTCTCTGCCCCTTCTCTCTCCTGCTCCCCTCTCTTCTATCTCTCTACCTGCCCCCTCTCTTTTCTTTTTTCCCTTCCGCTCCTCTCTCTCCCCTACCCCCTCTCTCTCCCTGCTCCTCCTTTCTTTCTCTCTCACTCCCTGTCCCTCTCTCCTCCCTCTCCCTGTCCCACTCTCTCTCTCTCCCTGCCCCTCTCTCTTCCCCTGCCCCCTCTCTCTTCCTCTGCCCCCTCTCTCCCCTCTCCCCTGCCCCTCTCTCTCTTTCACCCCACCCTCTCTTTCTTCCTGCCCCTCTCTCTCTTCACCCCACCATCTCTCTCTCCCTGCTCCCTGTCCCTCTGTCCCTGCTCTCCTCTCTCTCTCTCACACTGCCCCCTCTCTCTCCCTGTCCCCCTCTCTCTCTCTGCCTTTTCATTGTCTCTGCCCCCCCTCTCTCTCCCTGCCCCCCCCCCCCCCGCCAGCAATGGAACTAGCCTTACCACAGTCTGTTTATAAAACAGAATGGGGTTACTAACTTTATCCACTTAAAGTGGTATTAAACCCCAAAGCAAGCATTTATTATATTGCAGCTTACCAATTTTTAGATGTGGTGGCTGCATTCGTTTTCTTTTTTAGGTTTTCTTTCTTTTATTTTCACCTGGTGATCCTGCTAGTAAGTCTATTGTTTTTCAGAAGAATAAGCTGTCTTGCAGATGTAGCAGTTGGAGGGTTGAGACAAACCATTTGACACTGGAAGAGGTGCTTACAATGATCAGTTTTCATTTATTTATGTAAAACCTTTATCCCAAAAGGAAAAAAAAATGTTGGCTGTAACTGATTATAAAGTGTGAGCTGAAGTTTGGCTACAATTTGTTTAGTGTACCTAAATCTGCTAGTACAGCTAGCTAGCTCCCTATCCCTCAGACTATTGTCCAAATGTGTCTCTGTTGCTCCTTCATCCTGAATGGGGGCAGTCTAATATAAGAGATGTGTTACTGACCAGATCATCAGGGGAAAACAGAAAAAAAGCCTAAAAAAAAAGAAAATGAATGCAGCCACACAACCTAATTATTGGTAGGCTGTGATATAATACATTTTTGGTTTTGAGTTTAGTTTGTTCCATGATGTTGTTAATATTTGCACTGGAAATTGTATTTCTCTCCATTCACAGCCTGGGACCATTGTAACTCCAATGGCTCCAAGTGAGAGAGTAACAAAATATGAGAAAAAGAAGGGACATGCCTCCCCTCCTCCCATCCTCAGGTGTCTATTCTTTAATTTCCCCTACCTTATGTCCGGGTTATTATTGGCTGTCTGCTCTGCTGTATATAAGGGCTCCTCGTTATTTTCAGCCTGAGCCTCTGATTGGCTGCCCGCAGCTTTTTTTTATTATTGACTACTGTAGTCAAAGAGATAGCTCAGATTCAACCAATAATAAAAGAAAAGGCTTGTGGGCAGCCAATCCGAGGCTCAGGCTGTGACTGGAGGAACTCTTTGCATTTCCACGGCTACAGTTTAATACTGTACTAGTGGATGGGACTCAGGGAGTGCTAAAAGTCCACGGGTTATGGGCGCAAATGACTTGCCTTGCCCCAGGCGCTGACAACCCACACTATGCCACTGATGGGAAAAAGCAATGCTAGGACCTGTATACTATAAGGTCCCATTAACCACTTAAGGACCGCCTCACGCCGATGTACGTCGGCAAGGCGGCACGGGCAGGCAAAATCACGTACATGTACGTGATTTGCCTCCCGCGGGTGGGGGGGTCCGATCGGACCCCCCCCCCCCGCCGCCCGAGGCGGTCCCGTTTTGTTTCCCGGCGATCGGAGACGAGGGGGAGGCCATCCGTTCGTGGCCCCCCCCTCGCGATCGCCGCCGGCCAATGGGAACACTCCTTTGCTGCTGTATGCTAAACAGCAGCAAAGGAAGTGATGTCATCTCCCCTCGGGTCGGTAGTTTCCGTTCCGGCCCGAGGAGAGACGACATGTGAGTGAGTGCACCAACACACACACAGTAGAACATGCCAGACACACCCCGATCCCCCCCCCCCGATCGCCCCCCGATCCCCCCCGATCACCCCCCCCCCTGTCACAAACTGACACCAGCAGTTTTTTTTTTTGTTTTTTTTTTTTCTGATTACTGCTAGGTGTCAGTTTGTGACAGTTACTGTGTTAGCACAGTTACTGTTACCCCCCTGTAGGTCTAGGGTACCCCCCTAACCCCCCCTAATAAAGTTTTAACCCCTTGATCACCCCCCGTCACCAGTGTCGCTAAGCGATCATTTTTCTGATCGCTGTATTAGTGTCGCTGGTGATGCTAGTTAGTGAGGTAAATATTTAGGTTCGCCGTCAGCGTTTTATAGCGTCAGGGACCCCCATATACTACCTAATAAATGTTTTAACCCCTTGATTGCCCCCTAGTTAACCCTTTCACCACTGATCACCGTATAACCGTTACGGTTGACGCTGGTTAGTTTGTTTATTTTTTATAGTGTCAGGGCACCCGCCGTTTATTACCGAATACAGGTTTAGCCCCCTAATCGCCCGGCGGTGATATGCGTCGCCCCAGGCAGCGTCAGATTAGCGCCAGTACCGCTAACACCCACGCACGCAGCATGCGCCTCCCTTAGTGGTATAGTATCTGATCGGATCAATATCTGATCCGATCAGATCTATACTAGCGTCCCCAGCAGTTTAGGGTTCCCAAAAACGCAGTGTTAGCGGGATCAGCCCAGATACCCGCTAGCACCTGCGTTTTGCGCCTCCGCCCAGCCCACCCAAGTGCAGTATCGATCGATCACTGTCACTTACAAGGCACTAAACGCATAACTGCAGCATTCGCAGAGTCAGGCCTGATCCCTGCGATCGCTAACAGTTTTTTTGGTAGCATTTTGGTGAACTGGCAAGCACCAGCCCCAGGCAGCGTCAGGTTAGCGCCAGTACCGCTAACACCCACGCACGCACCGTACACCTCCCTTAGTGGTATAGTATCTGATCGCATCAATATCTGATCCAATCAGATCTATACTAGCGTCACCAGCAGTTTAGGGTTCCCAAAAACGCAGTGTTAGCGGGATCAGCCCAGATACCTGCTAGCACCTGCGTTTTGCCCCTCCGCCCGGCCCAGCCCAGCCCACCCAAGTGCAGTATCGATCGATCACTGTCACTTACAGAACACTAAACGCATAACTGCAGCGTTCACAGAGTCAGGCCTGATCCCTGCGATCGCTAACAGTTTTTTTGGTAGAGTTTTGGTGAACTGGCAAGCACCAGCCCCAGGCAGCGTCAGGTTAGCGCCAGTACCGCTAACACCCACGCACGCACCGTACACCTCCCTTAGTGGTATAGTATCTGATCGCATCAATATCTGATCCGATCAGATCTATACTAGCGTCACCAGCAGTTTAGGGTTCCCAAAAATGCAGTGTTAGCGGGATCAGCCCAGATACCTGCTAGCACCTGCGTTTTGCCCCTCCGCCCGGCCCGGCCCAGCCCACCCAAGTGCAGTATCGATCGATCACTGACACTTACAAAACACTAAACGCATAACTGCAGCGTTCGCAGAGTCAGGCCTGATCCCTGCGATCGCTAACAGTTTTTTTGGTAGCGTTTTGGGGAACTGGCAAGCACCAGCGGCCTAGTACACCCCGGTCGTAGTCAAACCAGCACTGCAGTAACACTTGGTGACGTGGCGAGTCCCATAAGTGCAGTTCAAGCTGGTGAGGTGGCAAGCACAAGTAGTGTCCCGCTGCCACCAAAAAGACAAACACAGGCCCGTCGTGCCCATAGTGCCCTTCCTGCTGCATTCGCCAATCCTAATTGGGAACCCACCGCTTCTGCAGCGCCCGTACTTCCCCCATTCACATCCCCAACCAAATGCAGTCGGCTGCATGAGAGGCATTTTTATGTCCTCCCGAGTACCCCTAGCCAACAAACCCCCCCAAAAAAGATGTCGTGTCTGCAGCAAGCGCGGATATAGGCGTGACACCCGCTATTATTGTCCCTCCTGTCCTGACAATCCTGGTCTTTGCATTGGTGAATGTTTTGAACGCTACCATTCACTAGTTGAGTATTAGTGTAGGGTACAGCATTGCACAGACTAGGCACACTTTCACAGGGTCTCCCAAGATGCCATCGCATTTTGAGAGACCCGAACCTGGAACCGGTTACAGTTATAAAAGTTAGTTACAAAAAAAGTGTAAAAAAAAAAAAAATATATAAAATAAAAAAAAATAGTTGTCGTTTTATTGTTCTCTCTCTCTCTATTCTCTCTCTCTATTGTTCTGCTCTTTTTTACTGTATTCTATTCTGCAATGTTTTATTGTTATTGTTATTGTTATTATGTTTTATCATGTTTGTTTTTCAGGTATGTAATTATTTATACTTTACTGTTTACTGTGCTTTATTGTTAACCATTGTTAACCATTTTTTTGTCTTCAGGTACGCCATTCACGACTTTGAGTGGTTATACCAGAATGATGCCTGCAGGTTTAGGTATCATCTTGGTATCATTCTTTTCAGCCAGCGGTCGGCTTTCATGTAAAAGCAATCCTAGCAGCTAATTAGCCTCTAGACTGCTTTTACAAGCCGTGGGAAGGAATGCCCCCCCCCCACCGTCTTTCGTGTTTTTCTCTGGCTCTCCTGTCTCAACAGGGAACCTGAGAATGCAGCCGGTGATTCAGCCAGCTGACCATAGAGCTGATCAGAGACCAGAGTGGCTCCAAACATCTCTATGGCCTAAGAAACCGGAAGCTACGAGCATTTCATGACTTAGATTTCGCCGGATGTAAATAGCGCCATTGGGAAATTGGGGAAGCATTTTATCACACCGATCTTGGTGTGGTCAGATGCTTTGAGGGCAGAGGAGAGATCTAGGGTCTAATAGACCACAATTTTTTCAAAAAAGAGTGCCTGTCACTACCTATTGCTATGATAGGGGATATTTACATTCCCCGAGATAACAATAAAAATGATTTAAAAAAAAAAATATGAAAGGAACAGTTTAAAAGTAAGATTAAAAAAGCAAAAAAATAATAAAGAAAAAAAAAAAAAAAAAAAAAAGCACCCCTGTCGCCCCCTGCTCTCGCGCTAAGGCGAACGCAAGCGGCGGTCTGTCGTCAAACGTAAACAGCAATTGCACCATGCATGTGAGGTATCACCGCGAAGGCCAGATCGAGTGCAGTAATTTTTCCAGTAGACCTCCTCTGTAAATCTAAAGTGGTAACCTGTAAAGGCTTTTAAAGGCTTTTAAACATGTATTTATTTTGTTGCCACTGCACGTTTGTGCGCAATTTTAAAGCATGTCATGTTTGGTATCCATGTACTCGGCCTAAGATCATCTTTTTTATTTCATCAAACATTTGGGCAATATAGTGTGTTTTAGTGCATTAAAATTTAAAAAAGTGTGTTTTTTCCCCAAAAAATGCGTTTGAAAAATCGCTGCGCAATTACTGTGTGAAAAAAAAAAATGAAACACCCACCATTTTAATCTGTAGGGCATTTGCTTTAAAAAAATATATAATGTTTGGGGGTTCAAAGTAATTTTTTTGCAAAAAAAAATAACTTTTTCATGTAAACAATAAGTGTCAGAAAGGGCTTTGTCTTCAAGTGGTTAGAAGAGTGGGTGATGTGTGACATAAGCTTCTAAATGTTGTGCATAAAATGCCAGGACAGTTCAATGACCCCATTTTGGAAAGTAGACACCCCAAACTATTTGTTGAGAGGCATGTCGAGTCCATGGAATATTTTATATTGCGACACAAGTTGCGGGAAAGAGACAAATTTTTTTTTTTTTTTTTTGCACAAAGTTGTCACTAAATGATATATTGCTCAAACATGCCATGGAAATATGTGAAATTACACCCCAAAATACATTCTGCTGCTTCTCCTGAGTATGGGGATACCACATGTGTGAGACTTTTTGGGAGCCTAGCCGCGTACGGGACCCCGAAACCAAGCACCGCCTTCAGGCTTTCTAAGGGCGTGAATTTTTGATTTCACTCTTCACTGCCTATCACAGTTTCGGAGGCCATGGAATGCCCAGATGGCACAAAACCCCCCCAAATGACCCCATTTTGGAAAGTAGACACCCCAAGCTATTTGCTGAGAGGCATATTGAGTCCATGGAATATTTTATATTTTGACACAAGTTGCGGGAAAGTGACACTTTTTTTTTTTTTTTTTTAGTGAGTATTTTGCAGACCTCACTTTTTGTAACAAAGTTTTGAAAATTGAAAAAAGAAAAAAAAAATGTTTTTTCTTGTCTTTCTTCATCAAAACAAATGAGAGCTGCAAAATACTCACCATGCCTCTCAACAAATAGCTTGGGGTGTCTACTTTCCAAAATGGGGTCATTTGGGGGGGTTTTGTGCCACCTGGGCATTCCATGGCCTCCGAAACTGTGATAGGCAGTAAAGAGTGAAATCAAAAATCTTCACCCTTAGAAATCCTGAAGGCAGTGATTGGTTTTCGGGGTCCCGTACGTGGCTAGGCTCCCAAAAAGTCCCACACATGTGGTATCACCATACTCAGGAGAAGCAGCTAAATGTATTTTGGGGTGCAATTCCACATATGCCCATGGCCTGTGTGAGCAATATATCATTTAGTGACAACTTTATGAAAAAAAAAAAAAAAGTGTCACTTTCCCGCAACTTGTGTCAAAATATAAAATATTCCATGGACTCAATATGCCTCTCAGCAAATAGCTTGGGGTGTCTACTTTCCAAAATGGGGTCATTTGGGGGGGTTTTGTGCCATCTGGGCATTCCATGGCCTCCGAAACTGTGATAGGCAGTGAAGAGTGAAATCAAAAATTCACGCCCTTAGAAAGCCTGAAGGCGGTGCTTGGTTTCGGGGTCCCGTACGCGGCTAGGCTCCCAAAAAGTCTCACACATGTGGTATCCCCATACTCAGGAGAAGCAGCAGAATGTATTTTGGGGTGTAATTTCACATATTTCCATGGCATGTTTGAGCAATATATCATTTAGTGACAACTTTGTGCAAAAAAAAAAAATAAAAATTTGTCTCTTTCCCGCAACTTGTGTCGCAATATAAAATATTCCATGGACTCGACATGCCTCTCAACAAATAGTTTGGGGTGTCTACTTTCCAAAATGGGGTCATTGAACTGTCCTGGCATTTTATGCACAACATTTAGAAGCTTATGTCACACATCACCCACTCTTCTAACCACTTGAAGACAAAGCCCTTTCTGACACTTATTGTTTACATGAAAAAGTTATTTTTTTTTGCAAAAAAATTACTTTGAACCCCCAAACATTATATATTTTTTTAAAGCAAATGCCCTACAGATTAAAATGGTGGGTGTTTCATTTTTTTTTTTCACACAGTAATTGCGCAGCGATTTTTCAAACGCATTTTTTGGGGAAAAAACACACTTTTTTAAATTTTAATGCACTAAAACACACTATATTGCCCAAATGTTTGATGAAATAAAAAAGATGATCTTAGGCCGAGTACATGGATACCAAACATGACATGCTTTAAAATTGCGCACAAACGTGCAGTGGCAACAAAATAAATACATGTTTAAAAGCCTTTAAAAGCCTTTACAGGTTACCACTTTAGATTTACAGAGGAGGTCTACTGGAAAAATTACTGCACTCGATCTGGCCTTCGCGGTGATACCTCACATGCATGGTGCAATTGCTGTTTACGTTTGACGACAGACCGCCGCTTGCGTTCGCCTTAGCGCGAGAGCAGGGGGCGACAGGGGTGCTTTTTTTTTTTTTTTTTTTTTTTTTCTTTATTATTTTTTTGCTTTTTTAATCTTACTTTTAAACTGTTCCTTTTGGGGGGTTTTGTGCCACCTGGGCATTCCATGGCCTCCGAAACTGTGATAGGCAGTGAAGAGTGAAATCAAAAATTTACACCCTTAGAAATCCTGAAGGCGGTGATTGGTTTTCGGGGCCCCGTACGCGGCTAGGCTCCCAAAAAGTCCCACACATGTGGTATCCCCATACTCAGGAGAAGCAGCTGAATGTATTTTGGGGTGCAATTCCACATAGGCCCATGGCCTGTGTGAGCAATATATCATTTAGTGGCAACTTTTTGTAAATATTTTTTTTTTTTTGTCATTTTTCAATCACTTGGGACAAAAAAAATAAATATTCAATGGGTTCAACATGCCTCTCAGCAATTTCCTTGGGGTGTCTAATTTCCAAAATGGGGTCATTTGGGGGGGGGTTTGTACTGCCCTGCCATTTTAGCACCTCAAGAAATGACATAGGCAGTCATAAACTAAAAGCTGTGTAAATTACAGAAAATGTACCCTAGTTTGTAGACGCTATAACTTTTGCGCAAACCAATAAATATACGCTTATTGACATTTTTTTACCAAAGACATGTGGCCGAATACATTTTGGCCTAAATGTGTGACTAAAATTTAGTTTATTGGATTTTTTTTATAACAAAAAGTAGAAAATATCATTTTTTTTCAAAATTTTCGGTCTTTTTCCATTTATAGCGCAAAAAATAAAAACCGCAGAGGTGATCAAATACCATCAAAAGAAAGCTCTATTTGTGGGAAGAAAAGGACGCAAATTTCGTTTGGGTACAGCATTGCATGACCGCGCAATTAGCAGTTAAAGCGACGCAGTGCCAAATTGGAAAAAGACCTCTGGTCCTTAGGCAGCATAATGGTCCGGGGCTCAAGTGGTTAAACAAGGTAAGAGTACAACTGGTGGTTTGTGGGAATCATGGCGGAGAGCATATAAGTCTAATTGCAAGGTTTTATGACAATTTTGGATAAATTGAAGCATGGAATACACATGGGCACCAAATTTTTGAACATTTCTTTTGGATTTTTGGACTCACGGTTTATTTATGCTATATGCACTATATATTAAGTGGGATAAATTTATGTTTTTCTTATGTGATTTATTCAGATACTATCATAGATATGTGTTAGAGCGTTTATGAAAATTTATATTATATTGGCATTCATGGATTCATTGTTGGCTACCCCCCCTCTCTCTCTCATCCTTCAGGACCACCTAGTCACATTGCTGGCACAGTCTACTCTCCCTGGGCTTGTAGGTCTGTCTGTGCCGTCCTAATTCAATTTCCAGGCTGTGGGCGCTCAGTCTCTCTCTTTCTCTCCCTCCGTCTCTCTCTCTCTCCCTCCGTCTCTCTCTCTCTCTCCGTCTTTTTCTCTCTCTCTCCCTCCATCTCTCTCTCTCTCTCTCTCCCTCCGTCTCTCTCTCTCCCTCCGTCTCTCTCTCTCCATCTCTCTCTCTCTCCCTCCGTCTCTCTCTCTCTCTCCCTCCGTCTCTCTCTCTCTCTCCGTCTTTTTCTCTCTCTCTCCCTCCATCTCTCTCTCTCTCTCTCTCTCCCTCCGTCTCTCTCTCTCTCTCTCTCCCTCCGTCTCTCTCTCTCCCTCCGTCTCTCTCTCTCTCTCCCTCCGTCTCTCTCTCTCTCTCCGTCTTTTTCTCTCTCTCTCCCTCCATCTCTCTCTCTCTCTCTCTCTCCCTCCGTCTCTCTCTCTCTCTCTCTCCCTCCGTCTCTCTCTCTCCCTCCGTCTCTCTCTCTCCATCTCTCTCTCTCTCCCTCCGTCTCTCTCTCTCTCTCTCATACTTATGGAGTAGAATAGCTGATCACAGCGCAGGAGTTTAATAATATAATTTTTACTTAAAGGCAGCCACCGTTGCCATCTTATCCTGAAAATGCTAGTTGCCTGGCTGTTCTGTTGATCCAATATTAGTATTATTAGTATTTCTGAGTTACTGACCTAAAGCAAGCATTCTGTTTGTGAATTCTGACTTTATTCTGACTTTACTTGCTGCATGCTTGTTACAAGCCAGTACTGCAGCCAGAGTCAACCAAGTAACTAGCATAATTAAAGAGAGGTCAGCGAATGGCAGTGTCTATATTTCACTCTGCACAGATTTCCCTTAGTACAGCAAATCTGACAGGAACAGCTCTTGTTCATTTTAATCAAGGCTGATGTGTAAATACCAATACACGGTAATAGTAATGTAAACACAGTATTTCCTAGTCATCAGATCTAATGTTCAGTATTAATTAATTGACGTGCCATCCTCTAGGGCGCCAATGGGGGTTTGCAAACCGATTGTTGCTTGTCAGCTAGAAAAATATTTTTTTTTCTGTACTTTTTACATACATATTTTACATATCCTGGAGTTGTAGCTGGAAGTTTACTCTATAGACCAAACAAAGATATTTTAGACTTATTAAAACGTTGAATTAAATTTGTCTGTGGCACTTAGAGAACGTCTCCCATCAGTCCCTATCATAGAAAAGTGCGTGACCCACTGCTCAAGTGCACAGTGACACAGAGGGATTTCCCGGGCTAAAGAGTGTGAAATAAAAGCGGTAACATGTATGCCCTGCAGGTTGAAGAGGGCAAGTCCTGTCAGGTGAATAAGAACAAGGCCTGACCTATCTGAATGTTGGCACAGGAATACCTAAATGGCTGCCAGTGTGTTCCCTCCAAAGTTTAACCCTTAACAACAAGTATTAATAGGACTCATGAGTAGGTGTTGCATGGATTTACAGGGATGGGTTCTGAGAAAGTTTACAAGGAGCATAGGGAGGTGACATAAGAATATACCATAGTAATCTGCAGATATATAGTTTGATTCTATGACACTTGTTTATTCATTAAGCACTGGATTAGTCCGCTCAAATAATTGATAGGATTATGTTTACTCTATCTATCTATCTATCTATCTATCTATCTATCTATCTATCTATCTATCTATCTATCTATCTATCTATCTATCTGTCTGTCTGTCTGTCTGTCTGTCTGTCTGTCTGTCTGTCTGTCTGTCTGTCTGTCTGTCTGTCTGTCTACCTACCTATCTATCTATCTATCTATCTATCTATCTATCTATCTATCTATCTATCTATCTATCTATCTATCTATCTATCTATCTATCTATCTATCTATCTATCTATCTATCTATCTATCTATCTATCTATCTATCTATCTATCTATCTATCTATCTATCTATCTATCTTTCTGTAAATAAAACATGTGAATTCATTTACTCCTTTGCTGTGCGTTAACGCATGTGTGCTAAAACCTGTTAACCTGTGCTGTGTTAAGGCAGCCCATTGAAAATAATTGGAATAAAAGGACATCTATGGTCACATCATACACTTTCATATTAAAAAATCAACATTGTAATAACAATATAAACAATAGTTATATTTGACAATCCAATATAAGATTACTTAAAAAAAATCTCCTTTCATGTTGTGAGTTCTGCCTGTCCACTGGTCATCTCTTTCCACAACTTCCTGGATTCCTTGCATGCTTTGCAGCTTCTTCTCTGCTGTTTACTTTCAATTTCTAAGGACTACATATCCCATGGTACCTTGCTGCCTGCAAGCAGTGATTCCTGTACTGACTCTGCCTCCTAAAACGCCTCCTCCCAGCACCTCTGTAGTTTAGCAGGCAGGCTCCGTGAAATGTGTGACACAGCAGTGCCTTCTCACAGGCCAGGCTAGAAATAATCAAAATACAATGTGGAAAAGATTATATGATTTTAAATTTGATCATAGATGCACTTTAAAAATCATAAGAGCACAAGGTCCTACCATGCAGTTGTGGCACACTGTATCCCAGGCGCTCTGACGTAGTGCGTTGGAGTGCACGATGTGGAAGTGTAAATGAGCCCTACATTTCTGGATTTTTAGGATTATAATTATCAATAAAAACTGTAAGGAATTTTTAGTCTTTTTAGTTAGCATGTTTTTTTTTTTGTTTTTTTTTAAGGTATCCAAAAGATAAATATAGTTTATGCATTAGAAACAAATTCAGTTTAGATAGTAAAATATTATACTTGTTTGGTACTTCAGCATTTCATGTAGGTATTTTTACAAAAAGTCTGAAGAAAGCGGACAGTGGTATTAATACTCAAAATAAAGAAGCCACAACCACTATACGTGCTCTCTGCCTAATAAAATTGTTTTACATTTTGTATGGTCAGGTTATGATAAACCTTTGATAGGGTTGCCTTCTTGCAGCACTTTGTGTTCTGTTTCTTCAGTAATGACATGAGCGCAGTGCTGTATAAAATGGTCATTTACTGTATGGCTCGTGGCACTGAAGACATATGTATGTAGAGCAGATCCCTTCCTTGTTCTCAGGCTTGGTCTGCAGTCGTTCTGCTTACGAAACTGTATAGTTCCGACTAATGACATTCTAATTATAAACAAATCTATGTGTGCATGATATTTGCATTGGTCCATGCCTGTTGCAACATCTCTTTAAGCACAAGTATTGACTTGGTGTCCCTGATTATGCTAAAAGAATTAACAGCATTAAAAAGTAATGCATATAAAAACATCAAACGTTCTTTAAAACAATATTTCCACACAATTTTCACCAAGGATTCACATATTTTTCAATGGAATTTGTTTAAAAATTGTGTGAAATAATTTATAACTAGATTAACAATGATAACAATAACATTTGCTTTTTATGTCTGAAAATAATGTTATCATTTCACTAAAGATTTTAATGCATGGATCTACTTTAATATAAGTATGTATTCTAATTGATTTTTCACTAATTTGTATGTATAGATCAATTGGCAAAGATTATCACACTAGCTTTCATTCCCAGAATACACCTTCTGGTTGGTGTTAACTGTGAGGTTTTATTAGGTGTCTACTGAGGAGAGCAGAAAAAAGGTGCTTTTCCAGGTGGTGCTAAAATTACAATAATGAAACAAAATAACAATTTATGAGCAATAAAGGCTTACAGTGATTACGTGTCTATTTCATATAAAAAAATATATATAAAATTCCACACTTGTACAAATTTTTGGTATGTAAACTAGAACATTTTGATGAGAAAAATGTTTGTTCTAAAATTATAAACGCAATTTAAAAAAAAACCATAGTGAATTTACCCTACTGTGTGTTACAAGTACTGGTAGCCTTTAAAATAAGCTCTCATACAGTGTCCATGCAGTGGCCTCTCAATAAAGTTTGCTTAAAATTTATTGTAATATTTTTGAAAGTAGAGTGAAATTGTTATCCTAGCAGAGTATAAGGCTAGGTTGACACTAATCTGCACTGTAAAATGCAGCATTTTACTGTGGTGGCTACTGCAGCTCTGGCAGAGAGCTGAGCACCTCATCACACCGCTTGTTTGTTTTTTTTCAAATTTATTTGAAGTGTCACCTAGTGACACTTCATTCATGCCACCGCTCAGCAACACAACACACCATGGCATTCAATGTCATCCTGTGCAATGCGGAATATTGCACACATGCTGTATTTTTGCACACTACAACTCACCGTACAGTGCATCACCATTTTGCTGTGAATATGTATTGTTTGAGGTATGAAGGGTAACCATGAAACCACATCCCTAACCATCAACGATCCAGCATACTATCTAAATGGGACTTTGAAGGTGCCAAATACAAAATATAAGACTAATGTTCCAATAATACCCTTGTACTTTATTCCATATACAATTGTTTTCTATGTGTTCTAGCGGTAACCTGCATTTATCCAGTGCTGAAAAACCACAGGTCATTATTATTATTATTATTATTATACAGGATTTATATAGCGCCAACAGTTTACGTAGCGCTTTACAACTTGAGGGTAGACAGTACAAATACAATACACTTTAATACAGTAGGAATCAGAGGGCCCTGCTCCTTAGAGCTTACAATCTAATGCCCCGTACACAAGGTCGGATTTTCCGACGGAAAATGTGTGATAGGACCTTGTTGTCGGAAATTCCGACCGTGTATAGGCTCCATCACACATTTTCCATTGGATTTTCCGACACACAAAGTTTGAGAGCAGGATATAAAATTTTCTGACAACAAAATCTGTTGTCGGAAATTCCGATCGTGTGTACACAAATCCGACGGACAAAGTGCCACGCATGCTCAGAATAAATAAAGAGATGAAAGCTATTGGCCACTGCCCCGTTTATAGTCCCGACGTACGTGTTTTACGTCACCGCGTTCAGAACGATCGGATTTTCCGACAACTTTGTGTGACCGTGTGTATGCAAGACAAGTTTGAGCCAACATTCGTCGGAAAAAATCCTAGGATTTTGTTGTCGGAATGTCCGAACAAAGTCCGACCGTGTGTACGGGGCATAAGAGGGAAGGTCAAGAGATACAAGAGGTAATAACTGTGGGTGATGTGCTGATTGAGAAGATAAATGTACAGTTCTTAGGTGGGGGCCAGATAGGCTTCTCTGAAGAAATGAGTTTTCAGGGATCGTCTAAAAAAGGATAAAGTAGGAGAAAATCGAGCGGATTGGGGTAGAGCATTCCAGAGGATGGGAGAGACTCTGGAGAAGTCCTGAAGGCGAGCATGAGATGAGGTCATAGGTGTGCGCACAGGGTGTGCCAGGTGTGCCCAGGCACACCCTAATCACCCCGTGCAGCACAGAATTCCCCCTAAAGCCCTTCCTCCCACAGTGCTGCCAGCTTCCCTTCTCTCCTCTCCCACCGGCTGTTGCTAAGGGGATGTTTTAGGATGAGTGGGGGAAGGGGCCAGTAAATATGTAATTTACTGGTCCCTTCACTTTATGAATGAACATTGTGATTGATCGTTAGTGTGTGTTTGAGCTTTTGGGGTGCACACCCTAATGCAATAGGCTGGGCACACCTATAGATGAGCTGACAAGGGAGTTTGAGAGCAGGAGGTCTTGGGAGGAGCGAAGAGGTCATCACACATAGTGTAAATGAGCCCTAAGAAGTAAGATGGTTTTATGTGTGCATTACACAGTTTACGGAACAGTTGGGGATATATTTACTAAAGAGGAATAGGCTGTCCATTTTGCAAGAGAATTTTCCTTTAGCTTGGTGAATGAAATTAAGCTCTGCTGGCTTCCATCACACGTGCAAGGAAAAATATAGTTTTTTAAAAAAAATTATTTCCCTTGCACATGATTGGTTATTCTTTGCAAAGCCAAGCTAAATGAAAATTCCCTTGCAAAAGATACTCAATCAACTGCAAAGGAAATATAAGTAAATAAATCAATATATATATATATATATATACTATATATTGCTTTAAACAAAAATGTTCCCTTGCAAAAGATACTCAATCAACTGCAAAGGAAATATAAGTAAATAAATCAATATATATATATATATATATATATATATATATATATATATATATATACATTGCTTTAGACAAAAATGTTCCTACAATAGAAAAGACTAATTTCAAATGATTCTCTCTCCATCACTAGGTCAATTGCTTTCATGTAAAATCGATCTGGTTTTATTCTGTGCATATTGGATTTTTCAGTGTAGCAATAGAGTGAATAAGCTAATTTTTCTTAAGCATCGATAAGCAATACCTTAAAGCATATATTCCTCTAATAGTCAATTATGTCGCTGATGCACATCAGACATAATTAGGCAATTCTGCAATCCATTAAGCATGTCAATGTTGCTATTGCTCTTTGATGTTTAGGATGCATTTAAAAGAAGCACCATAGTTATTGGAAACTGACTTTCAAGCACAGTGAGTTGCAGGACACATAAGTGGCTCAGGGGTTAAAATGTCATATTTTCTGTAACATGATATTGGCCAGCAGGAGGAGTTAGTGAGAAAGATTAAAGTTGCGGGGAAAAAAGTCAGGAAGGAACCTTACACACACAGATACACACTTACTATACACACACACACTCACCCTCCCACCTCCAGTCCTCCCTTCAAGAGAAACTCTTTTTCTCCTTCCAGCAAGGTTCTGGGTGGCTGAGAGAAGGAGGAAGATTAAACGTTAGACTACTGCTAAAAATAATTAATCCTACAGCAAGGGAGGCTGACAATCATAAGGAGGAATATTCCTAATGTCTTTGGCATGCCAATAAAACCAAATTACCCAGAAGAAGAAATTAAGAGGGATTTATAATGAGCTTATTACAGGATCTTTTCTATTGATGGTTGAACTTAATATTTGGGGCATTTCTGCAGAGCTTCAATTTCATGTGAAGGATAGATCAGCTTAAGAGGGAGAAGTGAGTGTTGCTTAATGTGTTAGACACATGACATGCCTCCAGAGACACGTATGCTAATCAGCTGCACTTATATAATGAAGCTGCGATAACTTCTGACAGCTCTTGGATGGAAACAGCAGACCGGAGAGAAAATATTCACTGGATTTACTAGGAGTTACAAGAAGACTAAACAAGGATTTAATATATACCACGAAACAGAATTGCTGATCGGATTTTAAGAAAAAAAATATCCTTGAGATTATTCGGCTTTTATAGAGTCTTGCATCAAAGGCAACGTTGGAGATGATGGGCAGTAAGTGGCTGTCATGATGAGAGGTTTCTCCTTCAAGATTTTATAACCTCTGTAGAGGTGCCCAAGAAACCTTTGCAATTGCTCACTTGACTGTCCCAATGGAAGATACAGACCTATCCAAAGTCACTCCATCTCTATGGCTTGGTGCTTACAATGTTGGATCTGATATAAGTACAGGAGATCCCGATATTCAATAGCAGTCTGGAGGGTCCAGCCTAAAGGTAAGGAAAACTAGAAGAGAGGCAAAAAAAAAAAAAAAGCACACTGTTCCCTTTTAATCTTGTGCTTTCACACTAGGACTATCCTAGCAGCTCTGCAAACAATAAGTTCTGCTTAAGAATGTGTGTATGTTTAATACAAACCATGTCCTAGCTATATATATCAGGTTTCTGTGTGCACGTAATAATTTACAACATGAAAGGACTGAAAAACATCTTTGCATTCTCCAAATATTCAACGCAAATGCTGCTGTCTTAAGAGGATTTCGCTTAAAGCTTTTTATACATCAGCCTACAGAGTTGGTCTGTTTGTACTCCAAAAGGCATTGCGGTTTAGGCTGATTATGTGTAGTGTACTATTAATTATTGTAAATCTCATCACCTTGTAACCAGTCTTATAATTACTCCTGACAAAGTGTACTGATTTAGTGGTCACTTGTCATCATGCAATATGTTAAACAGTTGTCTTGTCCTGTCTTGTGGCATCACTTGTGTTCTCAGTAAAAACCCATTTTCTCAGTAACTATACATCCTTTACCTACAATGACCTAGGTGATAATCTTCACTTTACATTACGTAAATTTACTTAAGCACAAGTATCAGGGAAAAGCTAATTCTACCCTCATACAGATAGTGAAAAGAGATGGACAAAAGGTACATGATTTATTTAATAGAATTTCATAACAAATACTTTATTTATTTTTTCGTTCAATCACATTTCTAATATTTCTTAAAACTGAACGCAAGGATACTTTAACCAAGGTATTGTTATGTTTGCCAATATTTGTGGAAATAATTCTTAAAGACACTTAGCAGCTGAGCCGATGCATGTGGGCTTGTTGCATGCAATAGTCAGAGGATCACAAAAAAATGTCATCACTGGCTGTATATGTTTATTAAAATATAAACATTTTCTTCAAAATGTGCTTTTTAATAGATCTAAAAAAATGAAAAAAATTATAGATGTTAAAAATGCACATACAGAAAGTAGGGTATATTTGGCCCATGAAACCAGGGCTAGCATTTACAATTATGATATCCCTCGGAATTGAGAGGAGTTTTAGATATTAGTCGCTGTTTTTACTAATGGCAGAGCTGACACAATTATTTGAGTCATACTAAACTGTTTTATTTATTTAGGCAAATCCATATTCCACTCATCAAATAGTAGAAATTAGGGAGAGTCTGAAAATGTAAGTCATTAAAACCAGCAGATCTAAGAAGATGTCTTGTCACAAAATTTATGATGTCTAGGGAATTAGATGAGACACAATCAGAAGATCAATATTGTTAAATGAATAGGCATAAAATACATCTATCACTTCACATACAAATATGGGTATAGTATAGTATATCCTTTTGGGTATGGCAGAGTTAAAAACAGTTGTATAAAGGTAGGTAGCAAATGCTGGTTCATCTCTCTATGATTTCTGCATTGACTTCACCTTCAAAGATTTTATCCTTTACATATGTTACCAAAATGAAAAGAAACAACATGAAATATGGCATTGAATATGCATAAACTTTGGCTAGTAAAAACTTAAAATTACTCTGCCATATTAAATTTCTAAACCAACCCAACCTGATACACCTGCGATATGCAAATACTGACTTTTATGTAAGTCAAAGCTGTGGTACACACCAACGCAACTACAGTGCAATGTTCCTTATTGAAATACAAACACAAGTCATGCATAATTCAAAACTGAACCTCAAACTTAGAATGAAAGTAAAACTACCAGACTATGTACAATATTCTCAAAAGACTACACGTGGTTAGGCCAGCTGTTAATATTTGATCTTGCAACAATAAAAACTACTTGTGTTAAATGTTGGGTGCCTCCAGCAATTTTCACGGTGTTGTGCTCGTAGTGAAAAAGAAAAATATCTCCCAATGAAAGTGATTTCCCGGCATGCTGGTCAAACTGAGTAACATACACCTGTGTCCCCTATGTGACTGTATTATAGCCAGCATTGGTCTAATCATTTGCCTCACTGCATGGCTAGCTAAATGGTTAACACATTGAATAAAAAAAAAATATATATATTCTACAAATGGAGCCATTAATAGTTTTACCAAGTATAGTATCTTTATTAATGAACACATTGTGGCTCAGTGCTTCTATGACTGTATGTGGTATCATTAGCACCTACAGAGTATGAGAATGGCATCAAGCAGAATAGGGAGACTTTTACAGAAATAAGAGATTGGATAGGGCTAACATACAGTACTTTGGCTTATCCCCTGATAATATTCAAAAAACAAATGCAAACTAGTCTTGTTCCTGTGTTTGCAAACCTGTTATGGTTTAGAGATGTGTGCTACAGGTCCACCTTTTAAGTTGTAAACGTCCATTCACTACAGTAAAGGAATTCTAGAATAGCGTGAGTCTGACAAAGTGCATCCAGATAATTTGGATACAGGAGATGTAATGGTAGCATGCTTTGCATCTGTCCTGATAATCTGTAGCAAGAGGACACATTCCATGGAAAACCAGCAGACTCTCAACCTGCCCTGATCATCAGAGTCAAATTTTCAAACAAATGTACAATATCCTCAATGGAAAACATCAATGGAATAGTCATTATGTTGCTTAGAAAACCAGCATTTTTAAGGAAAAGTTTAAAACAAATGGAAACATTCAAAGAAATCTGTTTCTAACAAGTGTTCACTAGTTAAACAACATAGGTGTTCCACTAAGAATATTAGTATTTGGATTAAAGTTAAAGCCCATCTAAGGGAAAATATTTGTGCCACCCCATTTCCTCCCAATCATTTGCATTTAAAATTCCTGAATCAACCATCCTAATCAGCCATGTGCAATCAATCTGTGTCTAGGAATAGACATCTGTACCTAACCACAGGTGACCCTTGGAGGTGCAGATACATGCATATAGATGCTTAAAGCATTGGAGAGCTACGGCTCCTGTTAGCTTGTCATTCAGTTGTACACGCTGAACACTGACTTCTGATCGAAACACCTGGGGTTCCAGCCGCAAGTATCCACAGCATACTTTCTGCATGAATCTGTAGGAGGACACTTTTTCCTAGCTTTTTTTTTTTTTTTTTTTCAAAGGAATTAAAGGGTAGTAGGGAAGGGGGGTCTGGCATCCCCAGATTCCGGAAAAGAGCTTTCAAATTTGGCGCTAATTTACCTCTGGCTACAGCCACGGAGAATAATTACCTTAAAGTGGAGTTCCAGCGAAATGTTTCTTTTTTGTGTACTATTTTTAGTCTTAACATAATTTAAATAAAAGTATATAATGATCTAGATCAGTGTTTTTCAACTCCAGTCCTCAAGGCGCCCCAACAGGTCATGTTTTCAGGATTTCCCTCAGATGAAACAGCTGTGGAAATTACTAAGGCAGCGAACCTGATCAAATCATCTGTGCATAATAATGGAGAGCCTGAAAACATGACCTGTTGGGGCGCCTTGAGGACTGGAGTTGAGAAACAGTGATCTAGATTATGTATTTAAATAAATAAATTCCTTACTGTAAAATTTTTATCCTCCTTATTCAGCCGTTTCCATCGTTGATGTGGGCATTTGAAGCCCAATCGCGATTGCTCCCTGGAATGTGCATGGAGAGGTGCATGCTGGGTAACCAGCATGCACCTCTCTATCCCGCGCATGTGCGATTTAGCGGCGGACATAGCGCCAATCGTTTTTAACGTTGCCATAACAACGGGCGGCGATGGAGGAAGGTCCCGCCCCATTGTTATGACAAGGTAAAGCGATAACATTCCCTCGGTGCTGCCCAGTGACTCCTGGAAAATGATGACAGACATCTCCCAGCAGCACTAGAGAGCACGGGCGTAGAGGGAAATTACATCAGGCGCCAGGAAGAGGCAGATTACGAGGGATCCCCTAGCAACAGACAAGAAAAGGTGAGTAAAAAAAAAAAATTCCACAGGTTATTATTTAGATTTAATGCAGCAGAATAATGTAAAAACAAAATTATGACTGGGACTCAGTTTTAAGCGTTCCAACTGTATCTAAAATCAAAAACTGAACATTTTTTTTTCTATAGGAAACTTCTAGAAATGTTAATTGAGCCTACCTTATATACTTTTTGTCTGGAATTACAAGTATCAGTGCACTATCTCTGCCTAATGTTTCATAGCTGTACATCCGCAGTGTGGAATCATCTCAGGCATTGTAGACCGTGAACATACTAGTCGTTGTGCGAGATTTGGAGTGAGATTTGGTGATGTCACTGCTGTGTTGCTCATTGTTTTCCTGAGGAGTTGCTGGAGAGGAGGCTGTAACTGAAGACCTGCAGTGGTTTTATTCTGTGGAGCTATGCTTTATGCTTCTCTTCTACTGCTTCTTGATCATTGCTCAACCAGTCATCGAAGAGCAGTTCTGACATGAGGAAGCAGAGCTGTGCTCCTCTACCAAGATGGCTTCCTAGGTACAGATACACAACTTAGAACAAGGCATGATATGGTTAGTAAAGAGATGATGATCAAATGCAGGGAGTCTACAGACAATGCTGGTGACTGTTTCTCTGCTCTATGTTTGCCATCTTTAGACAACTTTATTAAAACGAGTGCCTCTTTATCAAAACACTGAGCATGTAGCTTCCATGCAGTTTATGAAAAACGGTTAGAGATTTAAATAAATCATGGCTGAACCTGTACATGTTTGGCAATGGCTGCATAACCGTTTGTCACATTGTGCCTGATCACTCAGTTGAAATGGCAATTCATCTTAAAGAGGATATGTAACAGGTTTGCTTGATAGCAGCCTATACATACCTTTGTCCTGCTCCCTACCCCACAACAATACCCCAGAATTCCTGTGCAAGCCAAAATCTTCTCAGGGATGTGTACGTTTCCCATGGGACCAAGCTTAAACCTAGTGGTTGGCACCAAGCACTGTACTGTGGAAAGCAGGGGGAACATATTTCTCCATACTGAGAAGTAACAGAGATTTGCTAAGCTCTAGTGGCAGTGGTATCTCGTATCAAGCAATGGAATACTACGCTTGTGTCGGGTCCAGGAGAAGATCATCACCCAGAAGCCAGAAGTAGAGATCAGGATTGGTCTTTTTGGTCATACAGAAGTAAGAGTGAAGGGTAAAGCTGTGGCAGAACAAAAGCATTTTCTGATTAGGATTCCCCTATGTTTATCTGGAGGATTAATCGAGTGATTGCTGGAAACTCTTCTTGATTGGAATGATGCCCAGTGCTGTTTATCAATAGCGTTCTGGTGAGCGCATACTGGTGAAGGAAGTGCACTGGAGTCACTTCATATGTTTTCATTTCCGCACTGGGAAGTGTTACTACCAGTGGACTTTTTTTCAATTGCTGTAACAATTTTTGTACTTTGTGGACTTTTTGATTTGTATGGGAGTTTTTCTATGGACACTATATAAACACTGTTATGGTGTGTATTAATTCATATTAACATTTACTTTTTCATGTTCATTTAAGATATATTAAATGATTGCTAAGAGTTTTTAGTGCTGAACTTGTTTGAGTTTTATTATTATTTATTAGGTTGGCCACTTTTTGTGCTAGCGGCTCTACCTCCCAAGCGCTCGCTGATCTTTCACCATTTTGTCAACCATGTTTCTTTTTCTAGCCCAGGGAAAATACAGCTTCACATTAATGGTTTTGCCACTCAGAAGCACACACTCAGCTATTTTTAATAATCTGTGGTGCTAAGCTTTACTACGAAGAGGGGTTAAGTAGGCCAGATTTAAATTTTGCATCATTTTGTTATATTACACTGAAAAGTTTATCATTTTATGTATACTTTTTTTGTATTGATACAGTGCATGTTTGCTGTAATTTTTTAATTTCCGAAACCTGCAAAAAATGGTGCTTTGCAATAAGGATTGATTATGATGGGTATCATATAAGATACTGGATAGAAAATCGGATGAGCAAACTGAAATATACACTATATTGTCAAAAGTATTGGGACACCTGCCTTTACACGACGCACATGAACTTTGATGGCATCCCAGTCTTAGCCCGCAGGGTTCAATATTGAGTTGGCCCACCATTTGCAGTTATAACAACTTCAACTCTTCTGGGAAGGCTGTCCACAAGGTTTAGGAGTGTGTCTATGGTAATGTTTGACCACTCTTCCAGAAGCGCATTTTTGAGGTCAGGCACTAATGTTGGACGAGAAGGCCTGGCTCGCAGTCTCTGCTCTAATCCATCCCAAGGTGTTCTATCAGGTTGAGGTCAGGACAGTGCAGGCCTTCAATCCAAACTCGTTAATCCATGTCTTTGCAAGTTCCAGTCTCCATTCCAGTCTCCAAACAATGCAGTTCCAGTCTCCATTCAGTTTTCCATCCTTTTTTGTAGCTTTTTTTCCTGCTCATAGCACAAAACTAGTAAAGCTAATTGAAACGGAATGAAGACAGATCTTATGTTTTCCATCTGACTACACTGTAACAATGTAAAAACCAACATAAATATTTTGTGTTTTAGAACGGAAGAAAAAGAATGAAAAAATATTGCTTATGGTGATGTGAACAAACAGAAAAAAATACTAGTATACTAATTTTTCTTTTTTTTTAAAGAACAAGGACTGAAAATGGATTAAAGACCGAAATAAAAAGAAATATTGGCACATACCCTTCATTTTTTTTAATTTTTAGGGTCTCTGAATATCAGTTTGTTATTGTTATGTCCCCCTAGAAGTGTGTCTGACAACTACCCAGTAGATTAAGGAACATGTCTGACAACTCTGGGAGATCTCAATATTGGATCTGGCCCTAAAGGTCAGGTCTTGTATTTGTAAGAATCACAAACGATAATAGTACAAGAAAATTAATATACATCATAAAAATGGTACCCCTTTCACACTGAGGCAGTTTTCAGGAATATTAGCACTAGAAATATGCCTGAAAATATGCTGTCCGAGTGTAAAAGCCCAAGTGCTTTCACACTGGGGCGGTGTAGAAGATAAGCCAGAGAAAAGGTGGCCAGAACAGGGACAGACGTTGACTAGGAGGGTGGAAGGTGGGGTGGGGTCGACAGGAGGGAAATGGAGCAGGGTGTAGAGAAATAAAGTGAGGGAAAAGAAAAAGGGTGGAGGGAATGGGAGGTGGGGTCTTTATCTGGGGGAAATAAACCAGTGATATAAGGGATAGCAAGGTACACCAACATCCTCAGGCGGCTAGAAGGGCATGCTTCTATGTGGTGGAACTATTCCATGAAGTGGTTGGAAGTGGTTGGTAGTCAGAGTCTATATTGAAGGGAGAGTTTGTAGTCTATCCAGTAGAACTGAAGTGTTCTTCCCCATCCTTCAATTAAGACATACGTTCTTTGATTATAATAAATTCATTAATTATTGCGAGCCACTTTGTAGGCCTAGGGGCTCATTAGCATATCAAAAGGGGAGCTCACATGTGCAAATTTATATGGATTGAAAAAAGTTTGCTTTCCTAATCAAAGTGATACTGCTTTCAAGCTGGAGTAGCCTTCCATAGGAACATAATGGCAAATAGGCGAGAGGATGCCATTTAGAGTCCTGCAAACTCTCATGCACAGCTCTGATTGGCCCAGGTAGGTGGGAGGGGGCACTCACAGAATTGTGCGCATTAATTGTCCCAGGCATTAGGGCTTCATCAGTATGCCTACATTCTCCCAAGCACAGTATGTAGATGTGTTCATAGCATAGACAAATATTCCTGTTAGTTAGCATGAATGTAAATACTCATTGGCACCTTACTCTGTGCTAAATGAACCTTGGCTTTTGCCAAATACAAAATTGGTTATATTACATATACAGTATCTCACAAAAGTGAGTACACCCCTCACATTTTTGTGAATATTTTATTATATCTTTTCATGTGACAACACTGAAAAATTACACTTTGCTACAATGTAAAGTAGTGAGTGTTCAGCTCGTATAACAGTGTAAATTTGCTGTCCCCTCAAAATAACTCAACACACAGCCATTAATGTCTAAACTACTGGCAACAAAAGTGAATACACCCCTAAGTGAAAATGCCCAAATTGGGCCCAATTAGCCATTTCACCTCCCCAGTGTCATGTGACTCGTTAGTGTTACAAGGCTTCAGGTGTGTATGGAGAGCAGGTGTGTTGAATTTGGTGTTATCGCTCTCACTCATTCATACTGGTCACTGGAAGTTCAACATGGCACCCCATGGCAAAGAACTCTCTGAGGATCTGAAAAAAAAGAATTGTTGCTCTACCTAAAGATGGCCTAGGCTATAAAAATATTGCCAAGACCCTGAAACTGAGCTGCAGCACGATAACCAAGACCATACATGGTTTAACAGGACAATTTCCACTCAGAACAGGCCTCGCCATGGTCGACCAAAGAAGTTAAGTGCACGTGCTCAGAGTCATATCCAGAGGTTGTCTTTGAGAAATAGACATATGAGTGCTGCCAGCATTGCTGCAGAGGCTGAAGGGGTGGGAGGTCAGCCTGTCAGTGCTCAGACCATACGCCGCACACTGCATCAAATTGGTCTGCATGACTGTCATCCCAGAAGGAAGCCTCTTCTTAAGAAGATGTACAAGAAAGCCCGCAAACAGTTTGCTGGAGCCAAGCAGACTAAGGACATGGATTACTGGAATCATGTCCTGTGGTCTGATGAGACCAAAATAAACGTATTTGGTTCAGATGGTGTCAAGCGTGTGTGGCGGCAACCAGGTGAGGAGTACAAAGACAAGTGTGTCTTGCTTACAGTCAAGCATGGTGGTGGGAGTGTCATGGTCTGAGGCTGCATGAGTGCTGCCGGCACTGGGGAGCTACAGTTCATTGAGGGAACCATGAGTGCCAACAGGAAGATGGAGAAGCGCAAGGTCTCTAACATCCACCAGCTCCGTGATGTCGTCATTGGAGGAGTGGAAGAGGACTCCAGTGGCAACCTGTGAAGCTCTGGTGAACTCCATGCCCAAGAGGGTTAAAGCAGTGCTGGAAAATAATGGTGGCAACACAAAATATTGACACTTTGGGCCCAATTTGGACATTTTCACTTAGGGGTGTACCAACTTTTGTTGCCAGCAGTTTAGACATTAATGGCTGTGTGTTGAGTTATTTTAAGGGGACAGCAAATTTACACTGTTATACAAGCTGTACACTCACTTCTTTACATTGTAGCAATGTGTCATTTCTTCAGTGATGTCACATGAAAAGATATAATAAAATATTTACAAAAATGTGAGGGGTGTACTTACTTTTGTGAGATACTATATATATATATATATATATATATATATATATATATATATATATATATATATATACATCATGTTTCAATGAGTATTACTCCTATAGCAACACATTCCATATTTATCCTGATTGTATGTTATGCGATACTGATTAAAATAACTGTGTTATAAACACACACTTGTGTTGAGTGAATGTACATGTTTGTGCTCTGGTGCTAGACTAATCCCATAGCCATTGTTCAGGTAATTACTGGATGTGAGTTTCTTCCCCCTTGAGCAGTTAGTCAAAGATTGATTGGTAGCTAGAGGTTGCTCATAGCCATATGATCACTTTTTCTAATCTAACCATAATCAGCCAAGACAGATGATGATCATTTTACATCTAGGAGTAACTTCGAATGTCATACTCCATCATAAAGAATATCAGTCGTTTGTTCCCTTCTTGATCATCTATAGTGAAACAATTACACAATATTTGTTAATTAAAGCACCACCTAAGGGGTCTGATGAAGCAAGTGAGTTCATGTATTTTGTTTGTCTCTGAAAGATGGTTTGTATGAAAAATGATTGAAATGCCACCAGTCAAATCTTTAAAAATATTTTGTCAAGTATATGGTTATTTAAGACATTTACCCTTCCATATTAATATGAATAACTGATCATACACAATACAAATTTCCAGTAACTTGAAGTATATTTCTGTAATACCCAGTATCATCACATATGTGTGTATAAGTAGTGTGTTTAGTAGATAAGACCATTATTGTTTATGAAAAGATTGTTCAAGAAATTGTTCACAATTGCAGTAATCGCATGGCTGCTGGTGTGCGCTGGGATGACTCAGTGCCAAAGCGTAGATAATGGCACATTGTACTTTATACTTTTTTTTGTTAGAACTTTATTGAAGTGTCACAAGTAACATTTCCTTAAAGTGTATGCTGCCCCAACATTTCATATTCCTGATATGTGTCTGTTGTACCATGTACTTGATGTAATTGTTGTCAAATGTATCCTGTTCTCTTTGTATTTCTTCCTTTGTGTGAAATTCCTGGTGATCCTGCCAGTGCCCCTGCTTTTCTATTTTAAACTGACTACACTAAGCATAGAAGCACATCCTTCCCAGCATGGTCAGTTGTCTTGCTGTGCTGGGAGCACAGACTGCCTGTCCTATAATGGCCAAAACTTGTGCTTACACCCCCCCTGCACAGATCTCTGCATGGGCAGGGATTTTCTTGGGTCCCTTGGCCTGCTGGGAGAGCCTATTTATTTGGACGAGGTCAGGTGATCGGGGTTCTGTGCCACCTGGACGACTGTCTCGGTGGACGTGTGTTGTACTGCCCGGCTGCTAGGCCGGAGTTTGGGCCCATCCCGGGCACATCTGGCTGCTAGGCTGTCTGAGGGCCTATCCAGAAGCAAGAGAGCAGCGTAGCGTTGGGATTGCGGCTTGCAGTCCAACCAGAAGTGACAGTGGTCAGAGGGGAAACTGTCGCCACTAAGGGACCGACCACCTTGTTACCAGGCACCACAGTGAGTAGCTGAAGCAAGTACTGGAGCAGTATTCCCACCAACCGGGGACAGTGAAGAATTGGGAAACTTCAGCAGGTGCCAAGCCAGGGGCCCAGCCAGTGGGGTGACGCTTGAGGAGTATCTGGAGTGCCAAGCCAGGGACCCAGCAGGGAAGTGGGGGTGACGCTTGAGGAAGATACTAAAGTAAGAAGATTAGAAGAGCTCACGGGATTCAGTAGCAATGAATCAGCAAATCTAGTGAGAGAGACTAGGACTGTGATGGCGAACCTTGGCACCCCAGATGTTTTGGAACTACATTTTCCATGATGCTCGACTACACTGCAGAGTGCATGAGCATCATGGGAAATGTAGTTCCAAAACATCTGGGGTGCCAAGGTTCGCCATCACTGGACTAGGAGCTTAGTGGGCTGAGAGTCTACAAGAAGTGACTGTATCAAAGTAAAGGAGTTTGTTACAATCTGTGTTAAGAACTGTTCTAAGACTATTGACATAGGAGACAGTGCTTCTGCACATGCAGATGTGGTGTCTTGCTGGATACCTTTCCCTGCATGGCTGTCTACCTGTAGAAGTCTCGGAGTCCGCTAATTGACATTGCAACTACCTAAGGGTATCCTGGCCATAAACCCTCTCTCCCACTATTCTGTTTTACGAGAAAATAAATCTTTTTGCATTCAAGAAGTGTCTGGCGCCAATGAATCTACCTTACATTACACACACTATGCCTTGCAGCCCACTCTATACAGAAGGATGTCAGCTGTCCCTGGCTCTGGAGGTTCTCATTAGACTAAAAGAGGCCTGGGATCTTGCTACATATATATATATATATATATATATATGCACACACAAGTTATTATTATTATTATAATACAGTATTTATACAGCACCAACAGTTTGCGCAACGCTGTACAACATGGGACAGACAGTACAGTTACAATACAATTTAATACAAGAGGGATCACACACAAATGTTTTGCCTTGCATTTATATCATTTATATTTTAAATTGAATGGGTTGTTTTACAAAGTAAGGGTTCATATATACTTTAGGTTTTATTCACACAGTAGTGTTGGGATGTGATCCACCTCAACCTACTGTGCTAAACAAAAGGACTCCATGCAGTACTTTTTTTCAGCACACACCACCGCAATGCAGTGGTGTGAACTGACACCATAGGAAACAAGGCAAATTGTTTTGTCTTTGCATCAAGAGTGCACTGGGCAACACTGTTTAGCTCATTCCAATGCAAATGGTGTAAATTGACCCTGAATTAGCTGAAAATATTACACAATACAGAATGAAGTGCTCCTAATAAACTGACCATTTTGTCATAAAGATGTTACTGAACATAGCATCAAAAGTTCCAGGAAAAATGAGAACATGTGCTAAGTTAAAAATTGTTTTACTTTATTTTGGGTTGAGAACATTAATCAGGGATTTAGTGCAGCCTAGAGAAGAGTATGATAATTGGATGAGAAGTTCAGTAATTATTTTTCTACTGACCACCCAGTGAGTGGAGTTGATCATCTCACGCTATATTCAGCCTAGGTTTATATAAATGTATTTATACAAAGAGTTTAAAGGAATGAAAGTTAAGGCAAATTTGTGGCTGTCTCTCGACCAAGTCAGTAAGCCTGGAATACTGCCAGTCAGGACAGTTATGCATATGCAGTGAATATTAAAAAATAACAACCTAGCTAACAGGTGATGAAAATAACTTTTACAAAGCTAACTTGTCTACCTGAGTTTGGGTTGTTACACAAATTTTGCACAACACAGAAAACTGAAAATGAATATGAAATCATAGTAAATTGTATGTATTATACTTTTGATATGTAATAATAGTAGTTCAATAATTAGAGGAAAACTCTGTTAAAATGTTAAAGCAGTTTTTCATAAGTTTCTGGTTTATGATCATAGTGGACATCATTGCCTCCAAAACATATAAAAAGCTGTTAGGCGTTTCAACCCAGTGGCTCTCAACTATACCTGATTTAGATTAACAATATTTCGTAAATGTAACCTTTAAAAATTCTGTAATGCAAGCAGCCATTGCCTGATTTCAGAGGTACATGCTAGTTCCAAGGTAGCGAAGATAGACCTAGCCATCTCTACAATCAGTGAACTTTCTTCTCTAGAAATGCAATACAGTCCAGGAGTCAGAGGATGGCTGTCCGAAATTTGGGGGATAAACCACTCATTCCTAAACAACTGATCATATAATCTAATTTATTATCATATTTGAAGAAGATTTGAAAGTTGTTTGTGATATGGTTGTGTATAAAAGATTGCTGTTGTTTTGGGCTCAATGTTTTGAATGTCTTTGGTTTGAACCACAGTCCATTCATTGAACCCATTGTAAAGTCCAAAGATTGCAAGCTTAAATTCAAACCCCTCTGAAATCAACAGCATTGTGAATCTGTGACTGAGAAGCTTCACCATAATAACCTGGGGTGAGTGTAGTGTTTTGGATGTTTTACATTTTTTGGAGGGAGGGAGTTACAAAAAATGCAATGTGGTGCTGGAACAATAACGGCAGCTCTTGAACAGATTACCAGCAACACCTGGCAGATTTGGTCAAAATAATTCAAAGCTAAAAGTTTTAATATAAACTATAATTTAAAAATACATAAAATGATATAAATAATTTAAAAAATATAAATAAAAACTACAGTGTATTATTTTACAGAAAAAAATCCAGAAAAATTTCACAGACTCGCTTTACACTAAATAAGCAGCTTTACGAGGCTGGAGTTTCAGTGGGAGACACCAGGCAGGTTTTATTCAAAAAATTAACTTCAATTTGTATTTTGTTCACAGAAAAATGACAGCAAAATATTGTAGCAGCAAATCTGTACACATTATTTAACCTGTTGTCGCCCTTGCAACACATACTTTAACACCTACACATATGCGTAACTGGGCTGCTGATGTTTCTGTGTTCACAGTGGTCACCTGATTGCTAAGCACTTTTACTGGGCTGCATTTTGAATAGGACAGACATCAGCCAAGTTTTTATCAAAAATCAACACAAGAGTGCATTTATGCCACTGAGAAAAGACACCAAAATATTTTAGTGACTACTTTCACAGTATTTGAGCATGTTCAATAGGCTGCATTTGGAACAGGACAGACACCAGCCAGCTTTTGATAAAAAACAAGATTAGAGTTTATTTTACTGAAAAGAAGCCACCAAATATTTGTAGTCTCTATGTGCACAGTATATCAGCACTGCCACTAGGTCACATTTTAATCAAGAATCAACATTAGAGTGTATTTATGCCACTGAAAAAAAGACAGCAAAATAATGTATGGGCGTCATACACAGTATTTAAGAACTTTCACTAACTAGTTACTAGTTAGAAATAAGACAGCAAAATGTTGTAGTTACTCTATTCGCAGTATTGAATCACTTGTACTAGGCCACATTTGAAAGAGGACAGACACCAGTCAGCTTTTAACCCCTTACGGACCTCCTGCCCGCAATGTACCGTGGATGGACGACCCGCACAGGCAAGACGATATACCAGTACATCGCTGCCTACTTTCCTCCAGCACCCACTGTGATTGTACACAGCAGGAACCTGTTAGTAAGACCTGGCCAATGATTTACCGCTGGGAACCTGCTGCGCGGCTGTGTACAATCACAGCCCAGAACTCTGTGTTTACAATAAACACAGAGCTCTGTACCGAAGGAACGATCTCTCTGTTTCTCTTCCCTGCAGGGATGAGAAACTAGGAGATCTATTAGTAAAAACATCACGCTTTACACATATTACACATAGTTGGGCACACATTTAACCCCTTAATTGCCCTAGGTGTTAACCCCTTTCCAGCCAGTGTCATAAGTACAGTGACAGTGTATATTATTAGCACTGAATACTTTATTAATGTCACTGGTGATTTCAGTAGCACTTAGTCAGTTTCTCCACCAGTGTAAGTCAGTGTCAGATTGACCTCGCCGCACCATTAGCAGCATAAAAAAATACATTAAAAATTCCAGTATATATACCATAGTTTGTAGGTGTTATAACTTTCCCCCAAACCAATCAATATACATTTATGCTCCATACACACGGTCGGATTTTCTTGCGGAAAATGTTTTATGGGACCTTGTTGTCGGAAATTCCGACCGTGTGTATGCTTCATCGGACATTTTCCATTGGAATTTCCATCACACAAAATTTGAGATCTGGATCTCAAATTTTACAACAACAAAATCTGTTGTCATAAATTCCAATCGTGTGTACACAATTCTGACGCACAAAGTTCCACACATGCTTGGAATCAAGCAGAAGAGCCGCACTGGCTATTGAATTTCATTTCTCTTGGCTCGTCGTACGTGTTGTACTTCACCACGTTCTTGACGTTCGGAATTTCCGACCAACTTTGTGAGACCGTGTGTATGCAAGACAAGTTTGAGCCAATATCCGTTGGAAAAAAAACATGGATTTTGTTGTCGGAAAATCCTATCGTGTGTACAGGGCATTACTGTTTTTTTTAAGTACTATACTAAATATTACCCCCCCCCCCCCATGTTTGTTTGTTTTTTTAAACCTAACTGAAAGAAAAAATATGAAAACATAAAATAAGACTAAAACAATAAAACACCAAAAAACGAAAGGAGTGGGGAACAAACAACTAGACCGCAATTGAAGAAGTTGCTGACACACGCACACACAAGATAGTATAAGATGTATGTGAAATATCCCCATTTTCTCTAAGTGCCCCCAACACACACTGACTGTAAACATAGCATTTTTTAGTGGCATTGTATAGGTTGCCAGAAACTTTCTCTCCCTACACAGACTCAGTAATCCCTATCTGCTCCAGTACTGTCCAACACATAGTGAGTGTGTCTGTGTCTCAGTGTAAATATGGTGGTTTTCAGCAATTTTTAGCAGTTTTCAGCAATTAACAGCAACAGATATCTCCCTCTGCAAAACTCTGATCTATCCCTATCTTCTCCAGGACTGTCAAACACACAGTGAGCGTGTAAATATAGCAATTTTCAGAAATCAGCTACTAGTTCTCCTGCAAATGCTCTCTGATCTTGCCCTATCTACTCCAAGTCTCCTCCAACACACATTGTGACAAAAGGTTGCTGAGAATGCTAATTTTATAGGGGTGGGGCTGGCATTAAAGAAAACTCCCATGATTGGTGCTTCTAAATCTAAAATCTTCTAAACCTGGTCACAGTTCAGAATCCATGTGCATTGTTGGTAATTATCTGCTCTAGATGTGAATGCCTGCATAAGTTTTCCATTTTCGTAAACCACAAATCAGTTCGTTTTGGGTCAAATTCATATTCTTCCTGAAGCTCATCCCTATTGGAGTTATGTTATACCATTGTATTAAGTATATTTACAGCAGTAACATTTTAATGACTATGTGACCTAAAGCTGCAAAAAAATTAAAGTGGTGGCTTAAAGTACTTGTATATTAAGAATTTCTAGCAAAGTAAGTGTTAGCAGCGTGCCCTAAGCATCTCCTAGCTTGCCAGGTCTGACTGTATGTTTCACATAAAAAGTTGCTAAGAGAAATTAATTAATGGCTGTTGAGAGTTAAAAAACAACACTGTCACAGAAAAGAAGTTGAAAAAAAAAACCCATTGTAAAGACAAAAAACGGTGTGGTTTAGTGATATAGGGGCTGTCAGGTGAAACCACAATGTGCATAAAGGGACCAGACATACTGAAAGGGTGTTGGATGCTGAAGATGCTTAAGTCAAGAGACCTAACATCCAAGGCATGGGTGTTGGGTGAACAGGTAAATCTAATTACTCTTTTTTTTTGCTATTTTTGTGACAGAGTCCCTTAGGAGACTTACTTAAAAGAGAATAATGAGGTTAAAGGAGGAGAGTGGTGCTACAATTTATTGACATATCTGAGAGCATGCTGATGACTGTATAGCTAATCACAAATCTCCATGTTCAACAAACTTTGTGTAATTTTATGGCATAGCATTGGCTACCCCAGCAGACTCCATCATGTAAGAACATTTTGAGAGGAAGTGAAGTACAAGCTAAAAAAAGGCATTAAATGCTCTGCTTCCGCATCCATCTCTCAGGGAGACCTAAAAGTAGAAGTCAAGTCATTTTTTTTTTTGTTTTGTAATTGATAAGACGGATAGGATGAGAAGATGGGTTAGAAACTCTAGGACAGCAAGCGCAGGGAAATACAATTAAGCAATTAGGAACAAGCTCTTTTCTATTGAGGTTAGTAAGGGTCAAGGCTTCTACCAGGTGTTTTTTCTGTGGTTTGACTTTGGTTAGAGATTTTTCTGTACTTCCTGCCCAGTTATTGGTGTAACTTGGGGCAAAAGATAAGTCAAAATCTTTCAAACATTTTAGGTAGGCATTTACCTTAAAGGATAACTGCCTTTCGTCCTTTAATACATTTCTTCCCCTCCCTTTCCCCTAAATGCACACACAACCTTTCTCCCTGAAGTGTTCCTCTTCACCACGGCCTCATATACTTTTATGGAAAAACGTATTCCGAGAGAGTCTCCCAGTGGGGCCCGCCCAGTAAATCAGGGCTAAAGGTATGTATTTGTCCCAGTGAGATGCAGTCAGGGGCATGGGGGAATTATCATACCCGTGTACCAGTGTGTATTTTCTGCTATGCTGTAAGCTAAACTGTACCCAACATATCTTTGAAAGCTAAAATTGTTGATATTGTACTGTAGCTGTGGTGGGCTTTGGTCTCTTCCTCTGAATTTTAACTGAGATCTCTGGCTGAGGCACAAAAAAACTGCATGACTAAGCCAGTCATAGTGCAATATGTCAATGACCAGTCCATGGAGACAGTTGTCAAGGCTGAATAGGGAACATAAAACACAGACGTTGCTGGATGGTGATGTTGAATGCCATCCAACAGTTGCTTATACTAAGAGACACTCTTATTTCTAACCTTGAGTTAAACTCTCATTTTAAATGTAAAATATATATTTTTTTAATTCCTGCAGGGATATTTTAATCTTGACTTGCATTCCTCATATACTTTGTTTTACTTTTAAAAATACAGTTTATGTGTAAAAATTAGATTAAATTGAGACACATATTTATGTCTAAATGCGTTCTCTTTTGCCAGCATTTGTCCTCACTATTCACAGAATTTCTATACTGTAGTTTATTGCCACAGGGTGCAAGGGGTAAAGACTGCCATGGTAGAGCATACATATGCAGCAGTTGTCTGTGGAAATAAACCAGTAGGATTTATTGTAACTAATGTGAATACTCCATGGAGTTAATGGTGATGAAATCAACATTTGTCATGTAAAAATTACAAATGTTAAAACTGGTTTGGGCTGGTGGATATAACATTAGCTGCATTATAAATACTTGGCAGTAAATTTTTTAAGAAGCAAGAAGTCTTCGAAAAATGTATAAAATAAAATTGGTAATGATTGACAATGATTGCATATATAATAGAAACCTGAAATTCATGATTGGATAAAAAAAATGTTATAATATTTTTAAAAAGGACAGAAAGACAAAAAGGAGGGGTTTTTAACATTTCGTTTTAGACCAGCTATGAATGAAGATATCTATGAAGATTTTAGGTATCTATAAAATATCAGACAAAAGAGCTGAAAAAATTTGAATCAAAGTCAAAGTGTTTTTTACCTAACTGTATTCCCTGCATTAAGGTAAAAAATGCTCCACATTCTGTCCTAGACACCCCCCTTCCCCTAAACACGTACCTGGCTCCAGTCACCATTCCAGCCTTATCCCGGTTGCAGCACCGCTCCTCCAATTCCTGGTCTCACAGGGGACAAAGGCAACAGTGGGAACCATTGGCTCCTGATGCTGTCAGTCAAACTCCTGTGAGGAGGGAGCAGGGGTGGGGCCTCTGGCATTGTGTGTGTCTATGGAAACATACAGCCCAGCTCAGCAGCACGTCCACACAGGTGTCTCCTAGCACACGGCTTGCTGAGGGGGCACCCCAAGGAAGGAGAAGTGGATAGCGCTGGTGGGGACTCCAGAAGAGGAGGTAAGGGATCACTCTGTGCAATATTATTGCACAAAGCAGGTAAGTATAACATCTTTTTTATTTCAAAGCAAAAAAAACAAAAAAACTTTAGTATTACTTTAACCACTTGCCGACCACCCCATAGTAGATTTACTGCTACAGGGCAGCTGCGCTGTACAGAATCACGTATATATACGTGATTCTGAACTGCTGGCTTTTGGTCACAAATGCACGCCACTGCTGCCGCCAGTGCTCTCCCACTGTGATTTTACACAGCGGGAGCTGATCAGCGGGTCCCATGGACCCGATCTCCGTCGGCACCCGCTGATCATTGGTTACATTGACAGAATGCCAGTCTGCCTATGTAAACAAGGCAGACTGTCAATCTGTTAGTACAAAAGACATGGATCCTGTGTTTCTGTAAAGCAGAAACAACGATCCATGTCTTCCAGTCTTCCGACCGCCCCATAGCAGATTTACTGCTACAGGGCAGCTGCGCTGCGCAGAATCACGTATATATACGTGATTCTGCACTGCCGGATTTTGGTCACAAATGCACGCCACTGCCGCCGCCAGCTCGTTCCCACTGTGATTTTACACAGGGGGAGCTGACCAGCGGGTCCCATGGACCCGATCTCCGTTGGCACCCGCTGATCTTTCGTTACACTGACAGAATGCCAGTCTGCCTATGTAAACAAGGCAGACTGTCTTTCTGTTAGTGCAGAAGACATGGATCCTGTGTTTCTGTAAAGCAGAAACACAGATCCATGTCTTCCAGTAGTAAAAGCATCTCCCCCACAGTAGTAAGTCACTAAGCTAGGCACACAGTTAACCATTTCATCTCCCCTGATGTTAAAGTGGTGTTCCGGCCGAAATTATACTTTTTAAATAAAAAAACCCCTATAATATACAAGCTTAATGTATTCTAGTAAAGTTAGTCTGTAAATTAAGGTCTGTTTTGTTAGTTTATAGCAGTAGTTTGTTATTTTATAAACTTACAGCAGGTCGTGGCCATCTTAAGTGTGGGCATCTGAAGCCAGACTGTATTTCTTCCTAGATCTCATCCTTGCAGATCTCGCACATGCTCAGTGCAGCACAAGCAGTGTAATAGGTTTCAGGTCAGGTTTCCATAGCAACGGCAGTTTCAGAGGAAGTTGCCGCCCCACATGCTCAGTGCAGCACAAGCAGTGTAATAGGTTTCAGGTCAGGTTTCCATAGCAATGGCAGTTTCAGAGGAAGTTGCCGCCCCTTCCCAGAAGGCATTGCAAACAGGAAATGATGTGATGGGCCGCGGCCAGGGAGGAGGAAGTGAAAAATAAACACAGCAGATATACAGTAGGTGCTGAGAAAAAAAATAAAAAATATCCAATTTGTTTACAGTGCACAGTTTAGTGAGGGATGCTGAAGAGTTGTAAAAGTGGGTGGAACTCCACTTTAAATCCTTCCCTGTCAGTGTCATTAATACAGTGACAGTGCATATTTTTTAGCACTGATCACTGTATTAGTGTCACTGGTCCCCAAAAAGTGTCACACAGTCCTGCTATAAGTCGCTGATAGCCGCCATTACTAGTAAAAAAAATTTAGTAGTTTATAGACGCTATAACTTTTGTGCAAACCAATCAATATATGCTTATTGGGATTTTTTTTTTTTTTACCAAAAATATGTAGCAGAATACACATTGGCCTAAATTGACGAAGACAGTTAATTCTTTCATTTTTTTACATTTTTTTAATTTAGTATAATATGTAAAAATTATTGTTTTTTTTTCAAAATTGCCTTTTTTTGTTCATAGCACAAAAAATAAAAACCACAGAGGTATTCAAATACCACCAAAAGAAAGCTCTATTTGTGGGGAAAAAAAGGACAACAATTTTATTTGGGTACAGTGGCCCACGCAATTGTCAGTAAAACTGACGTAGTGCCGTATCGCAAAAAATGGCCTGGTCAGGAAGGGGGTAAAACCTTCCAGAGCTCAAGTGGTTAAAGCACAACCTAGAGAAGAACTTACTTCTGAAGATTGGGGCTGTGTGTGGAAACTTTGAAACCAAACAGGAAAATTTCAAACAGATACAGTAACAAAGTACAGTACATTCTCTATGAGCCTTACACTTCTAAGAATAATAAAAAAAATGGTTACATTGTAAAGTTTTTAAAATGTTATGGCAGAAAAAGAAAGCACTTAAATCTAAAGTTAAAGCTACTGACTTTTTTAAACCTGGAAGAAGTGCAGTTACATCTATATATGATTAGAATAGAGTAACCACTTCAGCCCCGGAAGGATTTGCCGCCTAAATGACAAGGCCATTTTTTGCGATACGCCACTGCGTCGCTTTAACTGACAATTGCGCGGTCGTGCAATGCTTTACCCAAACAAAATTGACGTCCTTTTTTCCCACAAATAGAGCTTTCTTTTGGTGGTACTTGATCACCTCTGCGTTTTTTATTTTTTGCACTATTAACAAACAGAAAGCGACAATAAAAAAAACAAAACATTTTTTAAACTTTTTGCTATAATACACATTCCAAGAAATAAAAATAAATAAATATATTAATCAGTTTCGGCCGATATATATTCTTCTACATATTTTTGGTAAAAAAAAAAAATGCAATAGGCGTATATTGCTAAAAGTTATGGTGTCTACAAAATAGGGAATAGATTAATGCCATTTTTATTATTTTTTTTACTAGTGATGGTGGTGATCTGCGTTTTTTAGTGGGACTGCAACATTGCGGTGGACAGATCAGACACTTTTGACACTTTTTTGGGACCATTGACATTTATACAGCGATCAGAGCTAAAAAATAACCACTGATTACTGTATAAATGTCACTGGCAGGGAAGGGGTTAACACTAGGAGGCGATCAAAGGGTTAAATGTGTTCCCCCAGCATGTTATAACTGTAGGGGGATGGGCTGGCAGGGACATGACAGAGATCACTGTTCCCGATCACTGGGAACAGTATATCTCTGACATTTGCCCTGTCAAAATGGGAATCCGCCTTGTTTACAAAGGCAGATCCCCATTCTGCCTCTGTATAGCTCAATTGCTGGTCACTGGCAGACATCGAGTCCGCCCGAACCCACAGGCACGCTCCTGCTACCGCGCCTGGGAGCAGGAGAACTGGCCTGCCACCGTATAATGACGACGGCTGGACAGCAAGCTGTTAAAGGGGTTGTAAAGTCAGAAGGTTTTTTATCTTAATGCATTCTAAAAACCTTCTGTGTGTAGCAGCCCCCCTCAGCCCCCCTAATACTTACTTGAGCCCATCTCTATCCAGCGATGTCCACGAGTTCCTTGGCCATCAGGGACTCTCCTCCTGATTGGCTGAGACACAGCAGTGGCGCTGTTGGCTCCCACTGCTGTCAATCAAAGTCAGTTAGCCAATCAGGAGAGAGAGGGGGCAGGGCCAAATCAGGGCTCCATGTCTTAATGGACACACAGAGCTGTGACTCGGCTCGGGTGCCGCCATAGCAAGCTGCTTGTTGTGTGGGCACTCGACATATATATATATATATAAAAAAACAAGACTTTACAATCACTTTAAGCACCAGGCTCAAATAACATTCATTGTAATGGCCTAAAGGAATTACATGAATTGATAACCCACTAGCACTTGTATTATTAGGCCGGCCTTACACTGTTTGATTTTTTTTTCGTTTAGACATAGATATAATAGTATAATAATGTTGGCATCAGTTTATGACATTATTCTTTACATTAAAGTGGGTTAGCTGTGGAATACTTACCTAACAGAGGTAAACTATTGCTGGAGACTTTTGGACCTATCACTGGGGAGGTTTTGTTTCCTCTTCTGGGACAAAATTTGCAGCTCTTGCCCGGGGGGGGGTTGTTTTTCCTTCCTTTGGACCATAACTGCAGGAGAGGTTGAACAGATTTTTTTTTTACATGCAGCTAGGTAATAGTGGAACCTGCATTTATTGTGTACTTAGCATTGCCAGATATTTTATTCATTATTTTACTCAATAAATGGACAGTACAGTAATAAACTCATCTGGCAACCCCTCATGCCTCCTGAGGATGAGACCACTATGCTTGAGTTCCTGGATCTGCACACTTGCTATGGCCATTATGAAGGGGTCCAGTGGTATTTTTACATTTGTTTTGTGTTGTGGGAACTGTAACAGTAAAATGCTAGAACATACAAAGCTGGGCAGAGATACCCAAAACTCCCATGTAGACAGGATCAGGGGAGGGAACTATTGTAAGGAAATCACACTATTGGAGCATTCTATACCCAGCATCTAAGATGAAAAGTCCAAAACTAACTTGAAAGTTTGACTAATTATAGGCACAATTTGGAAAGGCTAACTAGTAAAAGATGCACAGGGCTTTATGAAGGTCTTTTATACATCATTCACATCAGCCTTGCACTGGGGAGGGGCTGACTGGTGTTCATCTAGAACTCACTTGATCTAGAACTCATGGGTTAAAGTAATCCAGTCATGGTCAAGGTTGCCTTCAGTGAATTATATACTGTATATACATATAGTGCAAAGGGTAGCCATTGTGGGGTAAGTGTCTGGGTCCTCAACCACAAAGAGATATCCATACAAATTCCAAAAATATATAAAGGTACTCACGGGTCTAATAAGTCAACTTACCATTTCGACATGCAGTTTTTATGATAGATAAGCTGTGCACATGCATTTTTTTCATCATGTGCTTGCTTTCAATTGCCAGGATTAAAAAGATTCCACCTTAGCAATCATTTATTGTTCCTGATGGTCTTTCAGTATAATGCCCATATCTTTGCCCTTTTTATTTCTCCATTAGGAAAGAGTGCCCATATTTAATGTTGTGGTTGTCTAAACCAGTACTTAAAGACCGCAATCTACTGTCATCTCTACCAGATGTCAGCTTGTGCAGTGCTTTCTACAAGACCTCTTTCTCCACTCTATTACACTCATCCTATGAACCACTGATGTAGCATCCCATCTCCAGTTTTCACCTATCAATCATTAAGGTTTAATGATGCAAAACGACTGAGAGCACCTAGGGGACTCTGTATTCAGTAAGCTCACAAGTGGAACTTTGTTGAAGTTTCAACAGAAGGAAGGTCAACAGAGTCAAACACACTGTACAAAAATTTGCTTTTGAGAAATTCATAAATCCTCAGTTATATCACGTGTCTCATGAAATGTAAAAAATGGCATGTAAAACATGGCTTCCTTATAGTGGAAAAAGGTGCTGTGTGCTCGCCTTCTGGAGCCAGACAAGTCCTTTTGGCGGCTGGTTTTAGGCAGAGAGGTTATTTTTGTGTCGTGTTTTTGGTGATTTTGTGTCTTTCCTTTTTTTTTTTTCCTCTCTTCCCCATCATGATACATTTCTCCTTGAGGTGACTGACATTATTACAACATACTTCCTAGTTTAATCTTTTCCTCTGTTTGTCCATTGATCACAAAATGTAAATTTCAGGTTGCTTGTTATTTTGTATATTCATTTGTTTCTCCAGATTAGGTATGTTTGGACTTGAAGACACTCACGGTACTTCCTAGTCTTGAAAAAGAGTGCTATCCGTGAAATGCGTAGACACTGTACTGTGAGGGTGTCCATCTTTATACAGTCCAGTTCATTATATTCTGCATTTTATTGCAATTAATCATTTCATGGTAATTTGTAATGGTTATTGCCTTTCTATGATTTCATTTAATACAATTCTGTAATTTTTAAATTAAAATAAATCTCTCTTGATTGTTCTTCACCATCTTCATGATGGTGGCATATTTAAAGACCCTCACTCTTGTTGCCATTATTGCACTTGTGCTCAGTATTTTGATGATGCCTACAGGAAACCATTTGGCACATTTTATAATTCCACTGGTTACGATTTAAGATGTTAAAACTGATAGTAAATATGCTAGATTCAAGCCAAAAGTGTTAATTGGCCCTTGCCCAACCTGAGCACATTTTCTGAATCATTTCTTAAGGTTATGCTAAAAAAGAATAGTGTGTTTTCCATCTGTTCTTCCTTTTCTTTACACAACGCATTTAGTAATTACACAGGCCTTGCTGTTTTGGTATAAAAATTAGCTTTTGATGTTGTTGTTGTCAGCTATCCAGACCACAGTGTATTTTTCTCTTCAGATGTTATCCTAACAAAAAGTAAATGTAGAAGTGCAAGTTTAAACTGTCTCTATTTCTCTTGTTTATAGTGTAACATTATATCAGTAGCAACTTTTAGGGCATGCAGTGGTTTACAAAAGTCGTTCTGCTGATAGTGGTTGGGAGAAAACCTTATGTTGTTCATACTGGGAACATGTATGACATTGGAACAAATAATTTGTCACTAGGAGAGACCAAAGATAAAGGACTGTGGTGTAGGTAATTTCATACTGAAAGCATTCCAGGCCTCTGTGGGATCCTAATTGGCTATAAAGGAAGACATTGTGGTAGTTTATTGCGATACAGCTTTGAAATGATACAGATAACTAAGGAAGTAATGTCAATTCATAGCTGGTTATATTCAGCAAATGATCAATAGGCTGCTAGCAATGCCAAGGTTGGAAGCTCGAAAAGGTTTTATAGAAACAATGGGATCAAATATTCACAAGGCCCCATAAAAGCTCTGTGGGACAGCCTGTTCTTACTAACACTTGTTTTTAAGTAAAGTAGTACAAAGGGTGCATTTGCTTTTTCAGTTAAGGTTTATAATTGTGTGCAAAGGACCTAAAGAAATAGGCTATTCAATAAAGTACTCATGCATATAAATATTGATATGAATTGTGTACAATATATATTTTGGACTAATGGTGAATTATTTGTGGTATTATGAAGCTCCCTGATCTCACAGAATTTCCCAGAAACAACAGCATATTTTGGTCATTTTTGAAAATGATTAGCCTTTAAATCATAGCTGAACTGAATTACAGGGAACTCATATTAAGGTAAATTGAGTGAATTTTTTTATTTTAGCATTTACGGTGTCGCTGGATAAGCATAAGTAGCTAAGTTTCCGGGAATAACATCATCAGTATTGAATCCTGTAACACTCAACATGTAATAATTGTATTTGGTTTCATTATATTTGGTATAGCTGGGTCCTCACATTCTCCACTCAGCACCTTTAAAGCTGTACTTACTTTGGCAACGTTGTTTTTAACATTATATTTCCAAGCAACTCATCAATTTATTGTAGTGGACCTTTAATTTTACGTCTTATGTAAGATATTTGCCGTGATGGATCAAACACAAAGCATTACAACACAACCTCCTCTGTGAATAGGAACTATTATTTTATGTCACAATTTGTGTTATGTATGAACTGTTGCTGCCCCCCCTGTGGAGCGAAAAATCATTTTATACAATTTTTTTGCATGTTGGAAGAGGCAGGGTAGAGCTTAGCAGGAACAGAACTCCAGCACATCTAGTGTGCATTAGTGCTCACATGAATTAAAGCACAATTAAATGTAGAAGCAAACATTTACTATATTACATCTTACCAATTCTTAGATGTGATGGCTGCATTAGTTTTATTTTTTAGGCTTTCTTTCTTCTATTTTCATCTATTTATCCAGACAGCCTTGCTCCTGTTCCCCTGATGAGCCTAAAGCCTAAAAAAAGAAAACTAAACCAGCCTCCATATCTAATGATTGGTAAGCTGCAAGAACTTACAGTAAATTTTTGGTTTTGGGTTTAACACTGCTTTAAGTATTGTAGTTTATTTAATTTATATGTCAGTGTCTGCAGAAACTTAGTGAAAGTCCTCACGGAAGGTCTTGGCACTTTCATGCTTGATGTTAAATGTCATGTGTGCATGTAACAGAAGACAAAGCAAAATAATAAAATAACATAGAGCAGGATAAAGATGACCCCCTACCTTGTTTGGAGAAAGTAATTTACCAGATAGAGTTTAGGTTTATCTCAGTGTAGCAAATTTCCCATCCCATGACTTATCAATATATGTTGAAGTTCTGAGCACTTTGGCTTGGCTAACAACAGAATATCCTCTAGTATATATGAAAATCTGACTCCATTGAGGGGAAAAAGCCATACTAGAGTGATCATGTCTTGTTATTTTCATTAAACCTTTGGATAAAAGGAATTTTATTGATTGTTTTGGCCAACTGTCCCACAAGGTCCAATAAACAATGGCAATAATAAGTACTCAATTTTTACGGAATAACCATTTTTAATGACATATGTGATAATGGTGTTCCCTTTCATATGTTTAGTGCTTATCTGAGGCACTACCACCCCAAAATAAGTACTTTTCATTTAAATCCTAAGTTATATGACTTAGATAGATAAGCCTATGTGGCCACCCCAATGTTCCAAGTCAGGGGTCACTAATAACCAAAAAGGTTAGTCAATTAATTGATTATTTTTTACAAACTGAGATGAGAATGCAATAATATAAAATTATACCCAAAAATTACTTAAAGGGAATGCAAAGTTACATAAAATAGATCAATTTGAATAAAATACTTTTATGTATGTATTTATGATTTAAAAAATAGGTTCCTGCTGTGTATGTAATTTTTATTGATCTAGTTACAGGCATTTTTTGCTCATTATATACAATGTTGGGGTTGATTTAGTAAAACTGGAGAGTGCAAAATTTGGTGAAGCTCTGCAAAAAAACAATCAGCTTCCAGGGTTTTTTTTTTCAAAGCTTAACAACCTACTGGATGCACTTTACTGCTCTTTCTCAAAATGTACAATTATGAGTCTGCTAACTAATTGAAAGCAATCTACTCCCTGTGTGGCTGATATCTTATTTCAACAGCTGGTAAACAAGGAGGGTAGTTAAGGTTCAGTCAAATACCCCATCAGTGACAAACAAACCTATACATTTCTATATGTTAAACAATAAGATGTGAAAGCAACATTTAAAAGTATAAAAAGCCACATCAAAAATTACTTTATGGTAAACACTGCAATAATAGCTTAAATCATAACTCCACTTTTTTTGAGAAAAAAACATTCCCCTCTGGGTGGTCTATCTACATTACAAGTATCTTAACAAACTTTGTTGCAGATTCCTACCTCTTGATATTCTGAAGAAATCCCTGTCTGTATCCATGTGGGAAAATGAGTCTAATGGGAGTGGTTTCATAATTATCAATCAGCTGTGCAGCTGCAGGGCTCGAATGAGGAAGGCTGCTGGGCCTGCATCCCTTTAGACGTGATCTCCTATTGGAAGTATCTCACCAAAAATGTAATTTTCATTGCAGGGGATGCCTGAAATCTGATTTGTATCTTAATCCTTGTACACACAATCGGATTGTTGGCCAACAAAGCATCAGACTTTTGTCTGAAGGGCATGTGCCAGAAACTGGTCTTGCATACAAACGGTACACAATTGTCGGCCAACAAACACGAACGTACTACATGGAATTTCAGCTCTTGAGTGCCACCCTTTGGGCACCTTCTGCTAATGTCGTGTTTGATGAGCATTGATTCTGAGCATGCGTGTTTGTACTTTGGACTTTTGTGTGACGGACTTGTGTTTACACACATGATAGGACACTCTGACAACAGACCGTTGTCCGCCGAAAATTTACTAGCCTGCAATCCAACATTTGTTGGCGGAAAGTTGGCCAAAATTTGTTTGATGGAGCGTGCGGTTGGATTTTAACCACCTCAATACTAGGCACTTTCGCCCCCTTCCTTCCCAGACCAATTTTCAGCTTTCAGCGCTCTCACACTTTTAATGACAATTACTCAGTCATGCTACGCTGTACCCAAATGAAATTTTTATCATTTTGTTTGCACAAATAGAGCTTTCTTTTGGTGGTATTTATTCACGACTCCGTTATTTTTTTTTCGCGATATAAGCGCAAAAATAGTGGAAATTTGGAAAAAAAACAATATTTTCTTTTTTCTGTTTTAAAAGAAATCCAGTAAAATCGAATTTTGTCATAAATTTGAGCCAAAATGTATTCTGCTACATGTTTTTGATAAAAAAAATCCTGTTAAGTGTATAATAATTGGTTTGTGTGATCACGGACATATGTACGCAAATGATCATGTACAGATGTGTGCAGGTGATCACGTACATATGTGTGCAGATTACCATTGGGACATGTGATTTTAGTGGGACATATGTGGGGGACAGCTTTTTTTATTATTTGGGGACATGTGTTTTGGAAACATGTGTGTTTTACATTATGTGGGGACATGTGTGTGTGTTTACATTATGTGGGGACATGTGTGTGAATTACATGTATGAATTTACATGTGTGTTGACACTAGGCTGGTGATCAGTGAGTAAAAAGCTGTAAAAAACAGCTCATACTCACTGATCATCAGCCGGCTGCAGCGATCCCCTCTCCTCTCCTCCTCAGCGACAACTTCCGTGTGAGGAGAGGAGAGCTGATCGCCTAGCAACCGGCTGTGTTTACATCACATGACGGCTGTGATTGGACACGGCCGTCATGTGATCAGGAGGGCCAATCACAGAGCCCTCCTGCCGATCCGAGATGCGCCGTGTCCGGGTGACACGAGCGCATCGGGATCGCGCCGCTGCGCGGGCACGCGCGCGCGCGATCCCGCTCCTTCTGAGGGACGTTCCTGAACGTCCACTCAGAAGGAGAGAGCACCCACCCGGCCGTTTATGTACATTGGCCGGGTGGGAAGTAGTTAAGCAAACAGTCTGTCATCACACAATTCCCTGCCCAATATCCATTCGTGTGTATGAGGCTTTAATGTAGATTTCTGGGAAAATCAGTGAGCCAATCACACCTCCAGGTAGCCACATTGCATTGCACTGCTACTCCAGTGATCTCCACTAACTTCTGGGTCGTGTGTGGAGAGGCTGCCCTGCTGCATTCGGAACACAGGAGTTCAGCTTCTCAGCATGGCTGACATTTAGAGAATGTTTGCATTTGCTTAACCACTTCCGGACCGCCACACGCCGATATACGTCGGCTGTTTGAAGAGGGATATCTTTGTTATGGCAGCAGCTATCTGCCATAACCCCGGTATCCTCTTCTTCAGCGGTTGGTTCGTTTTCCGATAATAGTGGTCTCTGCGGTGGATTTGCCGCAAGATCACTCTTATCGTGGCGGCAGAGGGGCCTGCCGCCAGCAGCGACGGAGGCGATCGGGTCCTCTTCCATGTGTTGTATGGAGACGAGTGAGGGGAGGATGGCCCCCACCTGTCTCCATACCATTGCAGGGCGGAAGCAACGTCAAAATGTCACTTCCTTGCATAGCTCTTAAAGGGCCATTTTTTTAATTTATTTTTTTCAAATGACCAGATTTTTTAAATTTTTATTGCATTTTAGTGTAAATATGAGATCTGAGGTCTTGTTGACATGCTTGTTAAGACCGCTGCCCAAATACGGTGTGACAGAAAGTATTGCAATGACCGCCATTTTGTTCTCTAGGGTGTTAGAAAAAAAATGTATAATGTTTGGGGGTTCTAAGTAATTTTCTAGCAAAAAAACTGTTTTTAACTTGTAAACAACAAATCTCAGATAGAGGCTCGGTCCTTAAGTGTTAAACCAGTTAAGGACGAGGCCTATTTTTGACATGTGTTGTTTACAAGTTAAAATCATTTTTTGCTAGAAAATTACTTAGAACCCCCAAACATTATATATTTTTTTCCAGACACCCTAGAGAATAAAATGCTGGTTGTTGCAATACTTTGTCACACCGCATTTGTGCAGAGGTCTTACAAATGCAATTTTTGCGGAAAAAATACACTTTTTTGAATTAAAAAATAAGAACACCGTAAATTTAGCCCAATTTTTTTCTTTAATGCGAAAGGTGATGTTATGCTGAGGAAATTGATACTCAACATGTCATGCTTCAAAATTGCGCCTGCTTGTGGAATGGCGACAAACTTTGGCACTTAAAAATTTCCATAGGCGACGTTTAAATATTTCTACAGGTTACCAGTTTTGAGTTATAGAGGAGGTCTAGTGCTAGAATTATTGCTCTCACTCTTGCTCTAATGATCGCGGCGATACCTCACATGTGTGGTTTGAACACCGTTATCATATGAGGTCATGACTTATGTATGCGTTCGCTTCTGCGCCAATTTCTTTTTTTTTCTTAATTTATTTTACGTCTTATTTTTTATTTTTACACTGTACCTTTAAAAAAAAAAATTTTTGGATCACTTTTATTCCTGTAAACATCCCTTGTAGTAGAAAAAAAAGCATGACAGGACCTCTTTAATGTGAGATCTGGGGTCAAAAAGACATCAGATCTTACAATTACACTTCAAAGCAATAAAAAATAGAAAAAAAATAAAAATATCTTTAAAAAAAAAAAAAAAAAATTGTCCCTTTAGTGCCGTTGGGCAGAAGTGATGTTTGACGTTGCTGCTGTCATCCAATGGTATGGAGTCGAGTGGGGGCCATCATTCCCTCACTCAACTTCCTGCCTATCAGGGTATAGGATCGGATCGTCTCCGCTGCTACCGATAGATCCGGTAAGTGGCTGAGACGACCGTAATGAGGCAAGAGGGGGAGTGGGCACCTCTCCCGCCACCAATAAAAGTGATCCACAGCGAATTTTTTTAAAGCGGACCGCCCGCCATTGAAAAATATACCGGGGTTATGGCAGCTAACCCCGGAAAGCCGAGTACGCACATCTGCGTATGCTCGGTGGGAAGGAGTTAATGTCAAAGGACCGACGTATATCGATGCCGGGCGGTCCGGAAGTGGTTAATAGATACAAAGCATTCTCTGACTGGACAAGATGGAAAGCATGACATAACTGCCCTGCCTATCCACCTTGTCAAATTAGAGGACACTTTGCATTCATTAAGGCCCAAAGCACTCTCTGTATGGCGCCTGTGTAGAGTGAGCAACCAACTGTGATCACATTGCAATAGGGGAGACGCTCTGCATAGGACCCAGAAGCTATTGAGATCACTAAAGTAGCAGTGTCTACTACAGTGTTTCTCAACTCCAGTCCTCAAGGCGCCCCAACAGGTCATGTTTTCAGGATTTCCATTATTTTTCACAGTTGATTTGATCAGTTTCACTTCCTTAGTAATTACCACAGCCATTTCATCTGAGGGAAATCCTGAAAACATGACCTGTTGGGGCGCCTTGAGGACTGGAGTTGAGAAACACTGGTCTACTACAATGATATCCAGCATCCAGGGAATCAGCCAGATATAACTTTATGCATAGTTACAATGGTCCAACTGGACCAATGTAACTATGTAAAAAATGCAATACCTTGAATTCACCATATGGTTACTGAAAATACACTATACACATTAATTTTTTTAATGATTCCAGTCTAAGTACCCCAGGACACTATAGGTGTTACTTTAGATTTTGAGGAACTATGTATTTTTACATTCACATATGGTAATTTTGGCATTGAGATTACAATGCCAATTACAATGCCGATAACATTGCATAAGCCAATATCATAATGTTGAGAACAAAAGCCGCTTCTATTGGAGTTATCTTTGTTGTTTGATTATACACATTGAGGGCATTGTATTAAGCAAATTAGTGACAAATTAGAAGCAAATCAGGCTGCCTGTCAGATAGCAAAGTCTATGCAACAGTTCGAATGTGTATTTTTGTATATAGGCATTAAACAAAGACAGATATGCACAAGTCTGAGACTGAATTACCACTAAAGATGAAACAGATTTCCACTCAAAACTCATACACAAACAAGAAGTGACCAAGGCAGGTTTAATTCTTTCACAGTGCAAATTTAGAGCAGAAGGAGGAATTTATGAATGACACTAGTATAATGATTGTTTAATAATCTGTGCTACTGTTCCTGTTCAGCATTGCCTTGCTATGAGACAGAATTGATAAATGTTCCCCAATGAATATACTTTTGAAAGCTCCCATTACCCTTCAGGTGCAAGATCTGGCTACTGGAGCGATATGTGTAGAGTCACATGTAAAAGTGTAATTACCATGTCCACAGTTCTTACGAACAGTTTGCTGTCCTGGTGTACATAACATCTTAAAGCCCAGCTTCAGCCAAAAGCTTATTTTTTCAGTTTTGGATAAAGTGAGATAGCTTTATCAATTTTTTTATTACTATCTGTGTCCTCATTTGCAAGATTTCCCCTTGCTTCCTGTCTATTTGATAGGAGTCAGATAGAACAGGAAGAGAGGGAAATTGTCCTACACCCTGTCTATTGCACAATTGTCAGACAAATCTGTAATAGAGGGGATATTCACCCAATGGTAACAAGCACCAGCAAAAAAAAATTCTCCTAACATAGTGAACAGCTGAATAGTTTGTTACAAACTCAAGTTTTTCTTGTGGCTAAAGTGTTAGGATCTGAGAATATTTGCAAGCTATCGGATTTATTTATTTATTTTTAATGAGAAGGAAGCAGGTGAGCAGTGGCAAAGTGGTTAGAACTTGCAGCACTGTGGTCCTTAATTTGACTCTTGGCCAGGACACTATCTGTGTGGAGACTGCAAGTTCAAGTGGCTTTCCTTCCACACTCCCAAGTCTTGCTGGCAGGTTACTTTGCCTTACTATGGGGTTGATTTACTAAAGGCAAATAGACAAAGTGCAAAGCTCAGTTGCACTCTGGAAGGGCAGTTGCTCAAGAGCTTAATAAATGAGGTAAAGCTTTACCTGCAAGGAAAATAAAAAAAAACAGCTTTTTTGCTTGTATGTGATTGGATGATGGAAGTCAGCAGAGCTTCTGCTCTTTTTTTTTAAAAAAAATAAAGTTTATTTATTTTGAATAAAACAAATAAAACAACAGATACAGTGGTACATTCTCTACAGTGCACAAGTATAGTACAAATAGAAGCACAAGCAATCTGATATTACAGTATAGGGTGGCATTTCCCTGCCCGGGGGCCCATCCAGTTCCAGGCCTATATTGGTGAAACCAATAAATGGGGGTTCCAAGGGTTGAGTACAGATCTGGTCCTACAACATATACAGGTTATTAGTGAAGAGCGGGGGGGGGGGGGGCACCTTTCCAGTTTAACCTTTCAACAGATTCAGGCTATTCGGTGCCTGACTCCAATCCTATTCCAGACTCAACCTCCGCTCCTTAACACATGCCGCCCATATTCTCTCAAATTTTTGGGGGCAATTGCGTCCTGTATGTTTATAGAGAGGCAAAGCTGCGTCTACTAAGGATCACCAGTGTTGCGCTGATGGGGGGACGGGGTCCTTCCATTTCTGGAGTATCGCTTTCCTAGCATAAAAGGCTGTATAGAATACAAATAGTTTTTGGATTGGGTAGTCTCAAGTGTATCAACATCTCCTAGAAGTAATGGTACTGGGTAACGCGGGACATATAGCTTGCTAATTGAGTTAATATCTTTAAGCACCCCATCCCAAAAGGACTGGATGCGCTGACAGGACCAGATTACATGTATAAAGGAGCCTACCTCCGTGTTGCACTTAGGGCAGACCGGGCTACTGGTGGGGTAGATCTTAGCTAGTCATTCTGGAGTGTAATATGCTCAGTGTATAAACTTGAGCTGAATAAACCTTTCCCTCATGGAGATCATGAGTGGAAGGTAATGCTGAACACCCTCCTCCCAGTCATCATTAGCTTGGGTCGGTATATCTGTCTGCCACCTAGAGAACAACTAGGTCACTTTAGAAGTGTCCAGCCCGATAAATTTAGAGTAGAGAGCAGATAATGGTTTAATGTCCTCCTCCAGGCTCAACACCTGCTCAATCCTATTGGTCGCCAAAATAATAGGGAGGGGGAACTGAGCTCGGTGGGCGTGGTGGAGCTGCAGGTAGCAAAAAAACGTGATTAGGTACTCCACGATCTCTTCAGAGCATCAAACAAGCACACGCTGAAGTGATGTCAGCCAGTGTTTTGATACCATATTGGGCCCATATCAGTGGGTCCGGGATGGATCGGAAGTGTGGCAGTCTTGGGTTTCCCCAAAGAGGAGCCCGCGGGGACCCACTACTGGATTGCTCAACCTTAGCCCTTACCGTCTCCCAAACTCGAAGCATAGTGCGCATCGATGGAGTGATGTGTGGGTTAGATCTAGGACCCCAGTGTATCAGGTCCCTAAGTTCCAGATATGATTCCAGCAATGCCGCCTCCAGTGCAACCGCAGGATTGGCCGGTTCCTCTGCCAGCCACCACCTGACCGTCATCAGTACTGCTGCCCAGTAGTATTTAACAAAGCATGACATTGCCAGGCCTCCTAGAGTGATTGGGAGTTGTAGAGTAGTTTTAGCTATTCTGGGGGTGCCACCATTACATATGAAGATGAGAAGCAAACTATCTAATTTTTCGAAGAAGGCATGTGAGATTGGGACCGGAGTTTGTCTGAAAAGGTAGACGAATTTGGGAAGCACAGACATTTTAATCAGATTAACCCTAACTACCAGTGTAATGCCCCGTACACACGGTCGGATTTTCCGATGCAAAAATGTCCGATCGGAGCGTGTTGTCGGAAATTCCGACCGTGTGTGGGCTCCATCGGACATTTTCCATCGGATTTTCCGACACACAAAGTTTAGGAGCAGGATATAAAATTTTCCGACAACAAAATCCGTTGTTGGAAATTCCGATCGTGTGTACACAAATCCGACGGACAATGTGCCACGCATGCTCAGAATAAATAAAGAGATGAAAGCTATTGGCCACTGCCCCGTTTATAGTCCTGACGTACGTGTTTTACGTCACCGCGTTCAGAACGATCGGATTTTCCGCCAACTTTGTGTGACCGTGTGTATGCAAGACAAGTTTGAGCCAACATCCGTTGGAAAAAATCCATGGATTTTGTTGTCGGAATGTCCGAACAAAGTCCGACCGTGTGTACGGGGCATTAGGGGCAGCGTTTTCCATGCAGCACATCTTTGAGTCAGGAGGGACATCACCGGGGCTAGGTTAAGGGAAATAAATTGTGAGATGTCCTTATGTATGACAACCCCCTAATATTTAAATTGTGAGACCCTTTGTAGGGGAGTGTTAGTTGGCAGCCTGTCGTCTGCAGAGTGTAGTGCAAAGAGGACCGACTTTCCCCAATTAATACGGATGCCCGAGTATTTACCAAAAACATCGATAAGTAAAAGGACCTCTCACAATGACAATTAAGTTGTTGTGTTGCTAAGGTATAATAGGGTGTCATCCGCATAAAGGGAGCTTTCTTCTTCCACAGGGCCAATTGAGATGCCCTGGGCCATCGGTGATGAACGTAATAGGATTGCCATTGGTTCTACTGCCAGTGTAAAAAGGGACACGGAGAGCGGGCAGCCCTGCCTAGTACCCCTATGGAGATTAAATGTGGGTGACAGGACAGAACCAGTGCGTACCCTTGCTCTCGGGGATGTATAGAGGGCCTGTACCCAGGAAATAAATCTTGGGCCAAAGCCGAAACGCAGCAGGACCTCCCATAGATATATCCACTCCAAAGAATCAAATGCTTTTTCAGCATCAAGGGAGGCCACTGTGTCGGATTAGGCCAGATAATCCCCAGAACCCAGAACTGTGTACAGCCTTCGTCAATTGATATTGGTACCCTTGCCCGGCATGAACCCTGTCTGGTCTTCATTCACCAAGGTTTGAATGACCTGATTCAGTCATTTAGCCAAGATCTTAGTAAGAATCATGGCGTCAGTGTTGAGCAGGGACATAGGACCGTAGGAGGCACACAGCTCGGGGTCCTTGCCTGGTTTCGGTATAACCACAATGACTGCATCTGCCATTGAAGCCGGTAGGGTCTTGTTTTTTAGGGACTTGATTATCATTTCATGTAGTTTGGGCGTCAGTTGCTCACTCTATTGTTTATAAAATTCCGGAGGAATACCATCTACCCCTGGGGTTTTCCCCACCTGCAAATCACCCAAAGCCTGTTGAACTTCCTCTAGTGTTATGGTGCTGTCACGGTGTTTGCGTGCAATGTCAGTGAAGTTGGGAAAGGTGATCCGGTCCAGAAAAGAGGTTAGTTCGTCTAGTGAGTATCCGACCCTGGATGAGTATAATTCCCCAAAGTATTGGGGATAATTCCCCAAAGTATTGCGGACCCCACGGCATTGATAGCCGTGGGGTCCGCAATAATGGTCCCGTCGGCATCCCTTATCCGAGCAATAAAGGAAATCGTTTGCTGCTCCTTTGCCAACCAGGCCAGAAGCCTCCCATTCTTCTCCCCTTGTTCAAAGATGCACTGTGTTTGTGCTAGTTGTTGTTTTTTTTGCTTTTGTCACCCTGAGAAGCATACCTGGACAGATTGCATGTCCAGGTATGTGATCGGATTATGGGAGAGGACGTATTGTGATTCAAGAGTCTGTGCCTTAGTCTCAGCCTCAGCTATTGTGATAGCTGCGTTTTTCCTAGCTCGGGAAATAGAGGACTGGTAGCACCCCCTGATGTAAATGCGTCCCAAGTGTTACCCATAGAGGCAGTTCCCTCATTAGTTGACCAGAATTCAGTTGTGTACTTAGGGTTTTCTAGTTCAATTGTGGGATCTGAAATCCAGTAGCGTGAAAGTCACCACAGTCTCTCAGAGGGGGGTGTTTGGGTCCTGAGACTGCACATCACAAGGGCATGATCCGATATGCCTCTAGGGAGCACCTCAACCACATGCATTCGGGAGAGCAGGCCCCCGCTAACATAGATCAAGTCTATACTCGACATGGCACGGTAAGATGCAGAGTGGCAGGTGTAAACCCTGTTTGACGGGTGCCTCCACAGCCAGACGTCTGTCAGGCCATAGAGGGATTCCCATCGCGACATGGGAGAGTCCACACCGGTCCCCTAGGACATCCTATCTAGAGATGGGTTTGGAGCCATATTGAAAATCGCCAGCAATAATAAGATTATCGGTGGGTTAGGCAGAAAGGAGAGGAGTCAGGCATTTCAGAAGAGCAACAGTAGCTGGTGGCAGTATATATATTTCCAGAATGACCATTTCAACAGTATCAATAACCACATGTAAAAACACATACCTACCTTCCGGGTCCACCTTAACCTCCAGCAGTTTGTATGTAAGAGATTTATGTATTAAGATACTCACACCCCTGGCATAACTGGAGTGTGTTGCATGGTAGTAATGTCCCACCCATGGTTTTTTGAGACCCAGTACTTTACCACCCACCAAGTGGGTCTCTTGCAGTATGCAAACGTGAGGGGGAGTACTTTTTAATGCATGTGTGTACTAACGAGCGTTTCACCTTGTCATTGAGTCCCCGGACGTTCACAGAGAGCAGTTTTACGTGAGCCATAAGGAGAGCCAGAAGATATAAACGTCAGGGGAGCTCATCTGCAATAGATCCAGTAGACCCAGAGGGAGGCACGATACAGCTATCAAGTATACTTCTGTTACAGCATTGTTGAAGATCCGCAGTCTGGACTGAGCCAGAAGCGGGTTAGACCACCAGAGAAAGCCACTGTAAAAAACAAAACACAACACAGAAACATTAACTGTATAATACCCCCAATCTCCCCACTCCCCACCCCGCACATCCGTTGGGGAACTCAGAGTGCCCATTCCCATAACCAAAGTTTTCTTAGTAGGAAATTCTCCTATGGGGACAAGGAGAAAAAGGTAGCGACCATGGCACCGCGACCAGGTAGTTTAGTTAGTTCAAACCCTGTGCAGCCGCCCCTAAACCTGGATGTCTATAGCAGAAATTGGGAAGTTGACGTCTTATTTAACTTAGCATAAGCTAAATAGTCTTATTTAACTTAGCAAAATAGTCTTATTTAACTTAGCATAAGCTAAGGGCACACACTTAGTAGGCACGACGTTGCAAACAATAAAGACATACAACCTAAATTAGCACCAACTATGTTCCTTCTGGAGAGGCACTCCGCCAGGCTCCCCAGGGCTTCCTCGCTCCTCTCTGTCAGGTGGGGCCCAACTGCATATCTCTGTCTCCAAAGTTGGGGGGGGGTCACAGGGTCCAGAGGATAGGCAAAATATAAGAAGTGTGTAGCCCATACATAGGGAGGAGCTGAGCCCTATTAGTTCGGATGAGGAGGTCAGTTCAAGATCAACAGAGTTCCAGCTCTTAAAGGGAAGCTGAGAAACATAGGGGTCCCCTTCCCTATCCTCCGCAAGGGGGGAGCAGACAGGCAGTTCAGCTGATTGGGGGGGTTCGTATCTCTGCAATCCTATCAGGAGGGGGAGGTAGGATGGGAAGATATGAGGGGGAGGCGGGCAGAATCAGTAACTGCAGTAGAGCCAAGTGCCCCCCATAAGTCTCTCAGATGAGTCATGGTTAAGAAGTTTGTAAGAGTAAAGCGCCATGTGGAGGGAGGGGGAGGAGGAGGACGGAAGTTCACAGCTCCTGGGGTCTCCAGTGTCTAATCGACAACAAGGAGCCTACACCTTAATATATAGAGGATAGGAACAGAGTGCTGGCTGGTGAAAAAAGAAGTAACAAGTGGACAGCAAGTAAAAGATAACATGATACAGTTACCGGGCTCCAGGCATTGTGTCAAGCCAGTGTGAAGCTTCTGCTCATTTAATAAGCTCTGGAACAACTGCTCTTACAGAGTGCAAGTGCACAGTCTATTTGCCTTTAGCAAATTAACCCCTATGTGTCTACAGATTGGCTATGCACATGTGTTATCACATGCTGCATGCCAGTCACAAGCCCAAGAAATTGGGAAGGATTGAGGAATGACTTGACAGGCTACCCGGAAAACAATTTGCAAAGAAAATTACCTGGGGAAAAGGCATTCAAGCATATCAGTCTTGAGGTTTGATTTGCTAAGAGCAAATAAGCTGGTATATTTGCAAGGGAAGTTACCCCAGAGCTTAGTGAATGTGGTCAAGTTTCACTTTGCAAAGAATGCTCAGTCACATGCAAGGAAAATGGCAGCATTTGATGGAAGTCAGCAGAGCTTCATCATATTCACTGAGTTCTGGGGAAAATCCACTTGCAACTTCCCTTGCAAAGTGAAAAGCCTATTTGTCTTTAGTAAATCAACCCCCAGGTCTCAGAGACCTGGCCCACAGAACTTTTTCTGGTTTTCTGTGTACTATTCTTAAAGAAACTCTATATCCAAACATCCAAATTTCATATAAGCAATACCATGTTAATGCTATTTTGCAAATGATTTCCATATCGTCTAAACCAGCAGCTTTTATGAAAAGAATATCTTGTAATCCTGCCATGAAGGTCCTTGCTCAGGCACTTCCTGTTATGGGGTGACGACTGTGCACCTCTGTTGTCACCCTGGCACATGTGTTCATATTTGAGACCACAAGTGGCAGTGCCAACACATATAGCACAGGACTGGTGCAACATTGTCATTATCAGGTACTGTAGTCGGTCCAGAACAATGAGAACAGCTGCAGTGAGTGCATGCAGACAGAAAACAGCTGAGAGAGATCGATAACTTTGAGGTGTAAAAAAAGCTGAAAAAACAGGTGCAAAACTTATTTCATGTAACGAAACTGATCCACATGTTATGACACAGCCATGTCTTACAGCGGAGCTTCACCCAAAACAGGAAGTTCTGCTCTCCCTCCTGCTCTACCACATTTGGATTATATTTTTTTGGAGGGGAGCAGGTTTCTAGTTTTGTTTTTGTTTTCTTCCCCCTCTCCCTGCCCGCAACTTTCTTGGACACGGCACAGGTCCCAGAAGGCTGCAGGACCATTGACCAAGTGCAGCGCAGCTCGCGCATGCGCAGTAGGCAGCCAGCTGTGAAGCCGCACACAGCCTGTTGCCCACAGTTAAGATGCCGGTACCAGGAAGAAGAAGACCCGGTTAAGAATTGGTCCGGGTGGGGAAGGCACTGAATCCTTGGACAGGTAAGTGTCTGCTTATTAAAGGTTAGCAGCTTTAATTTTGGCACATCTGACTGAAGCTCCTCTTTAAGTTCCTGTTGTAGATACTGAGTGTTGTCGTTGTATCACATGGTCATCTCCAAAATGGATCACAGCTTGGCTCTGTAATAACTTGTTGAATGCAAATTTTTGGACACAGTAGTCAAATCAATACCTAAATGTCTGCTGTGCAATTCCTTAAATCAGTGATAGGATCTGTACTGTTGGTCAGTTATACCTTCATATAAATATAAAAATACAAAATGTTGCACTGTATCATCAAATTATCCCCAAACATGTAATTATAACAGTGAAAAGATAATTAACAAATTCATGACAAAATTAAATCAAGGTGCTTTTAAGTAAAAGTCCACTGTGAGTATCATAGCCATATGTGCAAACAACAATATTAAACAATTCACCAATGTGTCAGAGCTGGGCTCAGCCCTTCCTTCTCTGAGGTGGCCGTTTAGCTGTTGGCTAATTGCCAGCTCCTATCTCTCTCCACAGTTACCCAGCTGTTGTTGATTCTGCTCGTCAGTCCTGCCTACTTAAAGTGGTCCATTTGATCTCTGCCTTCGCCTTTGTCAACATCACAGAGACTTTCTCCTGCCTTCCTGTTGAAGGCTTGCTCGGCTGACGTTCCTTCTGGCTCCTGATCCTGCTTGCTGTACTACTACTTTTATCTCTGGCTCTCTGACATTTGCTTGGGTGACTATCCGATCCGGTTACTGAACTCTGGCTTGTTTTGACTTTGCTTACTCTGTTTACCTTATAATTATTATTATTATTAAACAAGTGTCATTTAACTATACTTCTGTCTCGGTCTGATTCATGGTTCCTGATACAATGGCGTGTGAACTTTCACCGCTATTCAAAAAATGTATCTGCCTCTTACCAAAGACCCCAAATTATAGGAGGACTTATGAATGCTCAGTACATCCATGATAATATCGGCCACACTTTGGTCAAACAGCCCAATGCAGGTCCGGAGTGCAGGAATGATGGACAGAAACCACAGGGCTTCCAAAAATGAAAATGGCTCAGTGCAGGTAAAAAAAGATCACAAATGCCCCAGAGTGTAAAACCAACAGGAATGTTTATTGACTATAATGAAGGTACTCCCTTCAGGCTGGGTTCACACCTGATACCGATGCGGCTCTGCCGCACTGAACTACCTGCGGGGAGATGCAATGTGGGAACCTTCACTGGAATCGCGCTGGTTGCCACATCGCATACAGTCATGGCCAAAATTGTTGGCACCCCAGAAATTTTTCCAGAAAATCAAGTATTTCTCACAGAAAAGTATTGCAGTAACACATCTTTTGCTATACACATGTTTATTCCCTTTGTGTTTATTGGAACAAAACAAAAAAAGGGAGGAAAAAAAGCAAATAAGAAAAAATAACTGAAATCAGTCGTTTCCTATAACCATCAATAAGCTTCTTACACCTCTCACCCGAAATTTCGGACCACTCTTCCTTTGCAAACTGCTCCAGGTCTCTCTTATTGGAAGGGTGCCTTTTCCCAACAGCAATTTTAAGATCTCTCCACAGGTGTTCAATGGGATTTAGATCTGGACTCATTGCTGGCCACTTTAGAACTCTCCAGCGCTTTGTTACCATCCATTTCTGGGTGCTTTTTGACGTATGTTTGGGGTCATTGTCCTGCTGGAAGACCCAAGATCTCGGACACAAACCCAGCTTTCTGACACTGGTCTCTACAGTGCGACCCAAAATCCTTTGGTAAACCTCAGATTTCATGATGCCTTGCACACATTCAAAGCAGCCAGTGCCAGAGGCAGCAAAACAACCCCAAAACATCATTGCACCTCCACCATATTTCACTGTAGGTACTGTGTTCTTTTCTTTGTAAGCCTCATTCCGTTTTCGGTAAACAGTAGAATGATGTGCTTTACCAAAAAGCTCTATCTTGGTCTCACTTGTCCACAAGACGTTTTCCCAGAAGGATTTTGGCTTACTCAAGTACATTTTGGCAAACTGTAGTCTTGCTTTTTTATGTCTCTGTGTCAGCAGTTGGGTCCTCCTGGGTCTCCTGCCATAGCGTTTCATTTCATTTAAATGTCGACGGATAGGTCGTGTTGACACTGATGCTCCCTGAGCCTGCAGGACAGCTTAAATTTTACACAGCTTCGGTCACACAGCCCAATGCAGGTCCAGAGTGCAGGAATGATAGATGGAAACCACAGGGCTTCCTAGCAATGAAAATGGCTCAGTGCAGGCAAAAAAAGATCACAAATGCCCCAGAGTGTAAAACCAACAGGAATGTTTATTGACTATAATGAAGGTACTCCCTTCAGGCTGGGTTCACACCTGATACCGATGCGGCTCCCAGCAGGGGTCCTGTGCGTCCTGGTTCACCGTTTCAGGTCCAATTTCAGCCCAAATTTTTGGCTGAATTCAAACCTGAAATGGACCAAAAAATGCACAGGGCACCTGTGCAAATTTGCACCGGTGCCGCAGCGTAGATATGTGAACCGGCCCCATAGAGAGCCGTTCAAAATCTCCTGGTATTGCAAATTGGATGCGGGGAACCTGCATCCAATTTGCAATGGTATGAGCCCAGCCTCAATCTCACATACACACACACTGCTGGTCAGACACCATGCTCATGTCAGCATAAGCCATTCCTCGACGCGTTTCATCTGAAAAGACATTCTCAAGGGGATCGGCTGGCCATGCTGACAAGTGGGCAATATAAATATATGCCGTTATCAGTCCTGGACCATTAAATGAAGCTACTTATAAATACGTCAAATCAATCATAAATTCATGCATCTATTATGTCATAATTAAAAACCTTAATCTTTTATTAAATAAATTATATCTTCACGCAAGTGGTACCTTGATCAGCTTGGAGTTGTGGTTGACCCTTTTGGTGTAACACTACATGGTTGATGTTAATGTTGGCCGTGTTGTAGTGCTGATGTTTTTCTATAATTACATTACTCGTAATATGGATGTATCCTCTGAACAGCATACAATTTAGCAGGTACTAAATGCTACATTTGTCTTCTCTTAAAGTAAACCTGTGACTGGATCCAGAAATACAAAATTACCCTGTATTACAGGCATCCTCTTTTACTTTTCTTATTCCTGATCCCTGCCCAAGCTGCTAACATAGCCCCTGAGCCTGGGTTCACACTACTGTGAACACAGACATCGCATGTGGTACGCATTGCATTGCTGTGCAAACCAAATGCGATGTCTGGGCAATGCAATTTCACAACTGTATGGCTGGACTCGCATTGGATTCGCATGAAAAAGTTGCAAGAACCTTTTTTTCCCCGCACTGGGACTAGATCGCTTGGGTGTTCACACTGGGATCTGTGAACCGATCTGGGGGTGTCATTAACTTTGTATTGACACCCGCAGCGGTTCGCAGAGGGCAGTTTGAACTGCCTGCGGGGAGATGCAATGTGGGAACCTTCACTAGAATTGCGCTGGTTCCCACATCGCATACAGTCATGGCCAAAATTGTTGGCACCCCAGAAATTTTTCCAGAAAATCAAGTATTTCTCACAGAAAAGTATTGCAGTAACACATCTTTTGCTATACACATGTTTATTCCCTTTGTGTGTATTGGACCAAAAAAAAAAAAAGGGAGGAAAAAAAGCAAATTGGACATAATGTCACACAAAACTCCAAAAATGGGCTGGTCAAAATTTTTGGCACCCTTAACTTAATATTTGGTTGCACACCATTTGGAAAAAATAACTGAAATCAGTCGTTTCCTATAACCATCAATAAACTTCTTACACCTCTCACCCAGAATTTCGGACCACTCTTCCTTTGCAAACTGCTCCAGGTCTCTCTTATTGGAAGGGTGCCTTTTCCCAACAGCAATTTTAAGATCTCTCCACAGGTGTTCAATGGGATTTTGACTCTGGACTCATTGCTGGCCACTTTAGAACTCTCCAGCGCTTTGTTGCCATCCATTTCTGGGTGCTTTTTGACATATGTTTAGGGTCATTGTCCTGCTGGAAGACCCAAGATCTCGGACGCAAACCCAGCTTTCTGACACTGGGCTCTACAGTGCGACCCAAAATCCTTTGGTAATCCTCAGATGTCATGATGCCTTGCACACACTCAAGGCACCCAGTGCCAGAGACAGCAAAACAACCCCAAAACATCATTGAACCTCCACCATATTTCACTGTAGGTACTGTGTTCTTTTCTTTGTAGGCCTCATTCCGTTTTCGGTAAACAGTAGAATGATGTGCTTTACCAAAAAGCTCTATCTTGGTCTCACTTGTCCACAAGATGTTTTCCCAGAAGGATTTTGGCTTACTCAAGTACATTTTGGCAAACTGTAGTGTTGCTTTTTTATGTCTCTGTGTCAGCAGTTGGGTCCTCCTGGGTCTCCTGCCATAGTGTTACATTTCATTTAAATGTCGATGGATAGGTCGTGTTCACACTGATGCTCCCTGAGCCTGCATGACAGCTTAAATTTCTTTGGAACTTGTTTGGGGCTGCTTATCCACCATCCAGATTATCCTGCGTTGCAACCTTTCATCAATTTTTCTCTTCCGTCCATGCCCAGAGAGATTAGCTCAGTGCCATGGGTTGCAAACTTCTTGATAATGTTGCGCACTGTGGACAAAGGCAAATCTAGATCTCTAGAGATGGACTTGTAACCTTGAGATTGTTGATATTTCCCACAATTTTGATTCTCAAGTCCTCAGACAGTTCTCTTCTCCTCTTTCTGTTGTCCATGCTTAGTGTGGCACACACAGACACACAATGCAAAGGCTAAGTGAACTCTCCTTTTTATCTGTTTTCAGGTGTAATTTTTATATTGCCCACACCTGTTACTTGCCCCAGGTGAGTTTAAAGGAGCATCACATGCTTGAAACAATCTTATTTATCCACAATTTTGAAAGGGTGCCAAGAATTTTGACCAGCCCATTTTTGGAATTTTGTGTGACATTATGTCCAATTTCCTTTTTTTCGTCCCTTTTTTTGTTTTGTTCTAATACACACAAAGGGAATAAACATGTGAATAGTAAAACATGTGTTACTGCAATACTTTTCTGTGAGAAATACTTGACTTTCTGGAAAAATTTCTGGGGTGCCAACAGTTTCGGCCATGACTGTATGTGTGAACCGGGGCTATGCAAATACATACTTTTCTAAAAGTCAACATTTGCATATTCAAGGCACACTCATGCTGCCCTCACTTGACAGTGCTTGGACCTGGCGATCGATCGCTCACATACCAAGCACTACATTGTGGAACTGGACTTGCAGGGGTTGATTGGGAAAACAGGTAGGAGCATTAAAGATACTATATTTATAATTAAAGCTATTTTGCCTTTTGTATCAACTGCATTTTGTATCAATTTTGTATCACTCAAAGATTGTAAGTTCTAATGAGCAGGGCCCTCTGATTCCTCTTGTACCAAATTGTTTTGTAACTGTTATGTCTGCCCTCATTTTATAAAGCGCTTTGCAAACTGTTGGTGCTATATAAATCCCGTATAATAATAATAATAATAATAATAATTTTGCAGCTTAATGTTATTGAACAGGACTTGTTATTGACAGCAGCCAGAAATGATTTTTGAAAGCTGCAGTAATGTATGATAACATTTTTGCAAAGTAGAAAGCCAACCTGGAGCAGATTGTTTTTTTTTTCTCTCAATAAATCTAGTTTAATCTTAAAGTTTCACTTTACAGCTTTGCAAATGCTGCAGTCTATCACAAATGGATTCTACCATCTTGACGAATTATGTAAAACTTAATGAGCTGTTAAGCAAGGGGTCAGTGTTTGGCACAGCCTAAACTGGCTTGACAGGTTACATAAGCAAGTATATAAATGGAAACAACATACTTAAAATATAGGAATTATTTAGTGCTATAGGGGTAATAGTGAGGTGTTATAAGGATTATGGGACACAATTTTCTAGATCAGGTGGTGTAATACATGAAGGGTTAAGCAGGCATAATAAAATCATGGCAGACCTTGGCTGGCATAATGTGTGTATTGATTTAAAAGATGTTCAGGGCAGTTCTCACAATAAATGAGCCACATATGTTTGCATTGCTGGGAGACCAAGGCAGCACTTGAACAGATGGCTCAGCTTAGCCGGGAAAAGCCTTCAAATCCAAAACACATTGACAGAGCTGCTCAGAGGGGGCTCAGAGAACATGAGTTCCTCTTCACTGCCCTCCAAATGGTTGTACAGGGCAGGAAGTGAGGTGGCAGGAGCTAAATACAGGTCTAGCAATACATCACTTTGATGAGCAAAACCAAATATTTTATCTGGCATTCTGGGATTTTATCTGGCTCTGACACAATGCACCAGTTATTAGCAAAACCATCTTATATCAAGATAAATGATGCTTTTCAATGGTGCAGTTTATGCCTGACATGTTAATTAAAATTAATTTATAATGATAATAAAATTAATAATAATTTTTATTTTTGTCAAGGTTTTCTTGTATTCACAGTTCAAAGGCATTATACACTGGTACAGATGACTTAAACAGTTTGGCCAGGTGCATAGTGCCTGCCATTATACTATCAGCAATAATACATTTCAATTTTTAATAGCAAGGTGGTTTATTGCACTATTGATATTTATGGAAAAAAATCAGAAGCTCTTTGCACATATGGTGTGCCTCTTGTGTGTATTTTAATTCCTTACTTTCATTTTTAAATGTTGTGTACCTTAAATATATTCTACTCAAATTTTGATAGCCCTCTGTGGTGAAAGAATCTATCCAAAAGTGATACTAAAAGTAAAATCTGGTGGGCTGTCTGTCATACGTGAGATCTCTCCACAATTGTTTCTGCCCTGGTTCCAAGCCACCTTTGAATCTCACTCCCTCTGTGATAACCAGGGTCTTCCCATGATTCCTGAGTCATTTTCTATAGCGAAAAAATAAGCATAAAATCCACTGGGACTGCCTTATAACATACCATGGCACTAGGTCAAAAAATGATCAAAGGAAAGTCTGGATGGTGAGCTGGGCGGGCACACACGCTGGAGAAGTGTGGGGTGTTGGATTTAGTGAACCTACCTAGAGCAGCACTGCTTCTTTCTCCCACTAGGTTACAAAAAGTTAAATGTATAATGTTATGTTGGCATTTTAATACAGTTTGGTGGAATAAAAATGTATCATATGTCCTGATTGTCTCCAGGTGACAACTCCAACAGAAAACACCCAAATGAAAATTCCATGGTGTCTGAAGATCATTGCAGCAGAAAGACCTTAAGTACAAGGTTAAAGTGTATGTCCAAAATTTTATATATATATATATATATATATATATATATATATATATATATATATATATATATATATTACACATTTACATCAGCCCCTGCCCTTGGAGCTTACAATCTAAGGTCCCTAACTCACATTCATACATACACATACTAGGGCCAATTTAGACAGGAGCCAATTAACCTACCAGCATGTCTTTGGAGTGTGGGAGGAAACTTACACAGGCACAGGGAGAACATGCAAATTCCAGGCAGGGGGTGCCATGGTTGGGATTCTAATGAAAACGACCCTAGTGCTTCTAGGCAGAAGTGCTAACTACTTAGCCACTGTGCTGCCCAATTTATGAATTTCTTTAGTTGTAATATTAGTGCGGAAGAATTTGAACCACTCCTGGCGCAAAGCTCTGCGACCCCAGCCCACCCTATTGTGAAGCCTATTAGAGCCTCTGGCTCTAATCAGGTGCTTCAAAAAAACACCCCCGCCGTTGTAATTCATGCGCCCGTCATCCTGTAAGGGGCCAAATGCATGAATAGGCCGTGGATATGAATGAATCTATCCATTCATATAAGGGGAGGCGGCCGTGGATAGAGGGGGCGGCGCCCGGGCGCCCCTAATGGACGGGTCGCCACTGCTTCTCATGGAGCCTTTTTTCTCTTTCTGATGATGATTTTTTTTACCAAGATAACTCACCTATCAAGATTCCTGGCTAAACCATAGCCACTGCGGTTCCTACTGCAGTGATTGTACTTAGATCCCAATGGCCTGCAACGTTGCTGTGAGCATTGGATCCTGCTTGGGCACTCACCTTGGCATATATTTGAGTTAGCCAAATTGTACTTCATGGATCCAGGGCTGTGATATGCCAGTGTTAGAACCCTGTCCCTAAAAGACCCCTTTGGAGGTATAACCTTCGTGGAGTCTGACCCCCTTTTAATCTTGCCTTCATGAAAACATTTAGCAGCTATAAATGCAGGGTGGAGGCCCTTTAACAATTTTCTGCCCAGGGTATCAATGCTCTGTACCCTTTGTGGCATGGGGAGAGTTTGCTGTAATTACATGGTTATGGCCAAGATACTAGGAGTGCTGGTAAAAACTTTTCAAATCGGCACCATTTTCCCCTTCTCTAGACGAGGGCCTACTGGCACTGCTCTGCTTGCATGGACAACCTCTGGTGCCACTGCACCTGCATGGATTCTTCTTTTTACTGTGCCTGTTCAGCCTAACTCTTGGAGTGCTTACTGTGACTGCAAGCCCTGCCTCTTACTCTTGCTGGTCATGCCATCATCTCAGTAACACCTCCCAGTCCACAACCCTATGGCACAATCCAACAAATCAGCTATTTACATGGGCGATCACAAGTCTATAGTGCAGATGATTACATTGCTAGCTCAGACCCAGCCCAGAGCTCTGAAGAGGATGGTAGTTTATTTCCACAGAGCCCTGGTTCCCTCTTGGATAGTTACTCCCAGTCTGACTCCCTGCCTTTATCTGGGCTCTCTGATGGCACTACAGCTGCACAACCTTCCTCCTTTTTATTCAGAGAGGAATTTCTTGCCGCAAGGTCTGATTTCATTGACAGAATTTGGGGCCTTTTAGTCTCCCCTCCTACTTCTAGTCTTTCTTTGCTACCCTTATTGATGTAGTTATTAACGATTAGCTTTAGATCAGTCTGAGTCTGCTCACCCCAAGGTCTCCAGTATGGCGTTCCTTAAATTATCTAAACCTGCTAAGACTTTCCTAGTCCACTCATTTATGGAACCTGTCTTATATTGTAACTGGTAACAACAAAGCCTGGGGAATGGCCAGGAAAAACCCAAGCCCACTTACCAACCAGCTCACAGACAACTAAATTAACCTGTCTAACAGTATGCGTTAAAAACAGGGGTTTAGTCCGCACGCATTTGCAAACGCATGCGTAAGCCACAGAGCCTCGTCACGGCACCCTGGTATCTGTGGTCCTAACACTAAACTATAAGTGTTCCCACAGTGGAGGCACATGCATTCTGATGCATAGATGAGGGCAGGTGAACTGAAGGGGAGCCCACCCCTTCTTAAAGGTACAGGGGCACACCAAACAGCCAGCATGTAGCACAATGGCTGCAAAGGTGTTGGTGCATTGCTGGACCAATACAAACACCAATGTGATATGAAAAACAAAAAACTTGCCACCGCCCCCATCTATAGCTGGCTATCGCAGTAAGCGGCATTGGAAGGCTAAAACAGGTAACAACAACCCACTACCCCTGTACCAAAAGTGAAACACTTTCCAGTCAAACTTTCTTAAGGGTCCCAAACCAAATGGAGTAGTCTGGCCATTTCTGGTTTTAAAACAACTTGTTCCTGTGGGTTTAAAAGTTCCACATGTAAACTGCCAAGTTGGTCATTGCCTCTCTCCTTCTAGGAAACCTTCTGGCTTCATCTATCCTCCCCGTACTATCTCTGTTTTGTGGTGGACAATCAGCATTACCAGTTTGTCGCCCCTTCATTTGGTCTGTCTACGGGTTTCACCAAGGTGTTTTCCTGGACTTAGTGGTGTTCTGTGCACAAGGATTCATGTGGTGGGGTACCAGGATGATCTCCTGTCAACCAACATCCAAACTCCTATTGCTGTCAACCAATGTTCAGTGGACAGTGCAGACAATGGAGAACTTCAGATGGATCTATGATATAGTCAACACTGGAACCATGTCACAGATTAGAGTAACTTGATCTGATATTAGACACAAGATCTTCTGCAACGGGACAAACTTCTGTCTTGACTTAATGCCTGCATGAGGATCTTAGGTCCAATTGTACCGTACAGCCAGTTTTAATCTAGCAATACAACATTTTGGCACTATGAGACAAAATAACTTGGTTCTTAGACCGCCTTTTAAATCTGAACTAAAAGACAAAATTTTCCCTGGTGTGGTGTATTACCAACCCAGTGGGGGAGTCAGAGAAGCCCTTTCTTCCAAAGACATGGAAGGTTCTCATGATGGATGTCAGCCTGTAGGGCAGAGTCCTGAATGCCTTCTCTGTACAGGGGACTCGATTGTCAGATGAAGTTTGTCTTACCATCATCATCCTAGAACTCAAGGTGATTCAGTTTTCTCTTCACCACTGGAATCCTCAATTGCAAGGACAAACAAGGAGAATCTAATTGAACATTTCCACAGCCATGGCCTTTATCAACCATTAATAAAGCACCAAAAGTCACACTGCACAAAAGAGAGCTGATTTGATGCCATGTCTGCTGTCCGAATCCAGACATAGCTAATTGACAGGCAAACTGGATCCAGGGTAATGTACTTTACATCAAAGCCTATATCTGGGAAATGGGTTCTCCATCTGGATGTGTTTCAAGTCCTTTGCCACAGGTAGGGGATGCTGGATGTGGATCTCCTGCTGTCCAGATTGAGCAACAAATTGGACAGCTTTGTCTCTGGGTCCAGTGAGCCTTAGTCCTTTGTGGTGGATGTTCTGGTGATGCTGTGGGATCAGTTCAACCTTATCTACACCTTTCCACACCTTCAGATCCTCCCTCATCTGCTGTGCAGGGTTGAGAGGGAGAGTATCCTGGTTATTTTCATTGCATGGGATTGGCCCAGGAGAACATTGTATTCAATGTCTGGAAGACTATCCATTGGCCCTTTTGGATCACTTGGATCTTCTGTTCCATAGTCCAGTATACCATCCTGCTTCTTGGTCACTGGCTTCCACAACATGGCTGTAGAAGACCAGGTCCCAAGAGATAAGGGCCTGTCAGAGTCAGTCATCCCTGTCCCCTTAAAGGCTAGGAAGTTGACTTAATGGAAAGTCCACCAGGCATATTTTGCTTGGAAATTTCACTCTAGGAAGTATTTCATGGAATTAGTGTTTAATCAGCATCTGCCTTTGAGTACTCTTGGCCTTGACCATTCTCTTTCAGAGACCATTGACCTCTCATTTCTTAGGCCGGACATAGACAGAGCAATTTTCTTTCCTGCAACCACAGGTGCTACAAAGCGGAGGCTAGCTGGGAGTGGGAGGGATAGGGGTATTTGGGGATGTCCCAACACCTTTTTTTTCCAGTGTCAAAGAAACTATTTCAGACTGTTTTGTTGTGGGGGATTTTTATCCACTGTCTGTTGAAACCAATGTCACCATGACACTAAGTGAGGGAAATCTCTCTATCGAATTTGCTGGCATACAATGGAATATACTTAAAAGCACATCTGAAGATAAAATCAGCGTTCTGTTCTAGAAACCACCTCAAACTGGTGAGGGTTGACAACAACGCTAAAAATTATCAATTACTTAGCAAAAGTTTACTTCACCTTTTGTTTATGTATTATCAGCTCTGAGAGAACTCTTATGCTGCGTACACATGACCGATTTTGCCGTCGGAATAAACTCCGAAGGTTTCTCCGATGGAACTCGGAATTCCATTCAAGTGGTCTTGCCTACACACGGTCAAACCAAAGTCAGACCAAAGTCCAGAACGCGGTGATGTACAGCACGTACGACGGGACTAGAAAAAGGAAGTTCAATAGCCAGTAGCCAATAGCTTCTGTCTCGTACTTGCTTCAGAGCATGCGTCATTTTTGGTCCGTTGGAACAGCATACAGACAAGTGGTTTTCCAATAGGAATTGGTTCCGTTGGAAATATTTACAACATGTTCTATTTCTAGGTCCATCAGAATTTTCGAAAAAAAAAGTCAGATCAGGCACACACACGATCGGAATATAAGATGAAAAGCTTCCGTCGGACTATTTCTGTCGGACATTCCGCTGTACGCGGCTTAAGATGAAAAATGAGATGAGAGCTGAAAGATTATACAACTAATGACCTTCAGATGCTAGCACTGAAAAATGTCATACTAAATTGTTTGTTAAAGCATTCAAGCCTTTCAAAAGTTGTAGAGTTTTCAGACTTTTGTGGGCAGTTGGTTATTAAGAATATCAAAAGTTTGACTGTTGCCAAAATCAGTGAGATATGAATTAATAAAACAAGTACACCATGTGCCCATGAGTTTAGAAATGTATGAACAGAGCTAGGGATGGATACTCCTGGCTAGTAAGGATGGGCCGAACAGACCCCTGTTCGGTTTGCACCAGAACTTCCGAACACCAAGAAAGTTCAGATCCGAATAATGAACCCCATTAAAGTCAAAGGGACCCGAACGCCAAAAATCAAAAGTGCCCATTTTGAAGGCTTATATGCAAATAATTGGGCATACAATGGATATAGGGGTCCGGTTCCTGCCCTGGGGGACATGTATCAATTAAAAAAATAGTTTGTAAAAAACTTCATTTTTAAATGAGCAGTGATTTTTTGATTTTTAAAGTGAAAGCATAAAAATTAAAAAAATCCTTCCAATATAGTGCCTGGGGGTCCCCTTAGTCTACCTGTAAAGTGGCAGATCTGTACCATGTCTAGAATCTGTTGCAGCAATAATTGCATTTATAAAGCGAAAAAAAATGACATTTTCCCTGCAAGCTGCCTTTAGAAGTAACGGGTGCATAAAAATTGGTCTTTGGGTGTCGGTGGCACCTTCCCACCGTAACCCTATATAGTTAATCTTGATGAAAGCAATAATTGGCCTTGCTGTAAAAAATTTCAATAATATGCACCTGTCAAACAGGTGCAGAAAAATTGGTCTTTGGGTGTCAGTGGTGCCTTCCCACCATAACCCTATAGAGGTACTCTTGATGAAAGCAAGAATTGGCCTTGCTGTAAAAAAATGCAATGATGTGCACCTGTCATGACAGGTGCAGAAAAATTGGTCTTTGGGTGTTAATTGTGCCCATAAAACCTATACCAAAAACATTTTTCCAGATGAAATGATTGAACACCCTCAAAGCTAGGCAGCCTCAAAGTCCTGCAGAGATTTCACATCTCAAAAAGACTTAATCAGTGAAATCAGCATCAGGGGCTTCATAGCTGGTAATCCAGGACTGATAAATTTTTATAAAAGTCAAACGGTCCACGGAGTCTGTGGACAGACGGGTTCTATGATCAGTAACAAAACCTCCTGCAGCACTAAATGCCCATTCTGAAAGCACACTGGATGCAGGGCAGCCCAACAACTCAATAGCATACTGGGCCAGTTCTGGCCAGTGGTCTTTTCTCATGACCCAGTAAGTCAGTGGATCGTCAGCTGGAAAGCTCTCCATCTCTGTTTTGGCCCCGAGGTAATCGTCCACCGTGTGATGCAGACACTGCCGATGGGATGTGGAAGCGGACAGCTCTGGGTGGTGAGGACTAAAAAAATTCCGAAATGCCTCACTTAGGCATATGTCTTCTCCAACGCTCCTCTCTTGACCAACAGAAGACTCAAAACAATGTTTTCCACCACACTGTAACCTACTGGAGTCAGGAAAAACGTTCAATAAAATCCTCTTTAACGTGTGCTGAAGAGATTTTACCTTCTGCACTCTCTGTGGGGACGGGATGAGTTCTGAGACCTTCCCCTATAACAGTGGTCAAGGAGGGTAATCATCCTTCTCCTTTATGCCACGTATTCTTGGGTGCTTTCGCAGGCTTTGAAGAATGAGGTTGCCCATGCGCCTCAAATTTGCCGAGGATTGAGAAGCAGACTCCTCGCGCTCACTCAGGATGACAGCATATGGAACTTACTCCTCCCAGCCACGTACTACTCCCAAGGGTCCTGGGGTTGGAAAGCCATCACTTACAGATTGACGCATGTCTTCCTCTTCTTCAAAGCCTTTGAAAGTGCCACAATCCTCCTCCTCATCCTCCTCCCCTCTCTCCTCCTGTGTGTTCTGTGACATAGGAATGATGGTGTCTGGATAAAGTGGGCCTTGAGAGGAAAGGAAGTACTCCTCTTCCTCCTGCTGTTCTGTCTCCAGTGCCCTGTCCATAATGCCACGCAGAGTCTTCTCCAGCAGGAACACAACAGGGATTGTGTCACTGATGCATGCACTGTCACTGCTCACCATCCTTGTGGCCTCCTCAAATGGTGACAATACAGTGCATGCATCCTTAATGATCAGCCATTGTCATTGGGAAAAAAAGCCGAGGAGGCCTGAGCCCGTCGTTGTGTCGTACTGGCACCAGTACTCGTTGACGGCCCACTGCTGCATGTATAGCTGCTGCAGCATTCCCAAAGTTGGGTTCCACCTGGTGGGTATGTCACAAATCAGGCGGTTTACAGGCAGGTGGAATTCCCGCTGAATTTCAGCCAACCGAGCACTGGCTGTGTATGACCGCCTGAAATGGCTACAGACTTTTATGGCCTGTTTTAGCACATCTTGCAACCCTGGGTACGTACTTAGGAAATGCTGCACCACCAAATTGAGGACATGTGCCAGGCATGGCACATGTGTCAATTTTCCCTGTCTAAGGGCTGACAGGAGGTTCGTGCCATTATCGGACACCACCATTCCTGGCTCCAGCTGGCGTGCTGTGAACCACCTCTGGGCCTGTCCCTGCAGAGCTGCTAGAATCTTTGCTCCGGTGTGGTTCCTGTCCCCTAAACACACCAGCTGAAGCACTGCATGGCACCTTTTAGCCTGACTCATGAAATAGCCCTTTGAACGCTTAGGGGGTACCTAATGTTCATAGGACAATTCTGCAGAGAAGGGCATGGAGGTGGCGGAGGAGGAGAAGGGGGTAGAGCTCACAGGTCTGGCAACATCACCACCAGCTGTATGGAGATGTGGGGGCACAACAAGCTGCAGCACCGAGCCCTGTCCTGCATCCTTTTGAGTTGCAAGCAGCGTTACCCAGTGTGCTGTGAACGAAATATATCGTCCCTGCACATGCTTGCTGGACCACATGTCAGCAGTAAGGTGGATTTTACGGCTGGCTGCCTTGCCCAACGATGCCAGAACATTCCCTTCCTTGTGATGGTAGAGAGCTGGAACAGCCTTACGTAAAAAGTAGCGACTGGGAACCTGCCATTGTGGTACGGCACATTGTGCGAGTTCAAGGAAGGGGGCAGAATCCACCAGGCTGAAAGGCAGACGTTGGAGAGCCAACAGCTTTAACAAGCTTGCATTTAGACGCTGGGCATGTGGGTGGCAGGGACTGTATTTTTTTTTCCGCGGCAGCAGATGGGGCAGAGAAATTTGCCGGCTACAGTCTACAGCTGGTGATGTGCTGCTGGCAGATATGCTACTAGGACCGGGGACACCCTGTGCTATACCATCATCCCTGTCAGCGGAGGCTGCTGAGAGGTAATGACTCGGTATAGCAGGGCCAGATTGAAGTGGGTAAGGAGGAGGAGGGACAGATTTGTGCCCCTTTTGTGTGGCTTTTAGGTGCTCTTGCCAACGGGCTGAGTGGTTGGACATTAAATGCCTTGTTAGGCATGTGGTACCCAAATGGTTTGTGCTTTTGCCACGTTTGATGTGCCTGATACACAGTTTGCAGATAGCAACAGTGCGATCTGCTGCATATGTGCTGAAAAAGGCCCAGACAGCTGAGCTTTGGGGAGTGGGTCGGGAGATAACAGCTGCAGAATGTGATGGAATATGGTGGCTGCTCTCTACTCTTTCTTGATGTTGGCCTCCTTGGGGTTGTGCTGCCTCGCCTTCAGTTTCCTCCTCTGCTCTATCTGGCACCCAAGTCGCATTAGTGACCTCATCATCATTATCATCTCCATCTCCTCCATCTTCATCATTACCACTGGAGACAACTTGGCAATACGCTGCGGCTTTGGGAACATGAATGCCAATTTGTCTACCAGTGTTCCTCCCTCTCTCTCTAGGCTCATGTTCCTGTCATCCTCAACCTCAGAACCAACATCTGAATCCAGTAATGGCTGGGCATCATGAAGGAGCAAGTGGCTGACGTTGTGGTCAAATAACTCAGCTGACTCCTTAATGGCTGATGTTGGGGCTATGGCAGGAATAGATGTGGACAAGGAGGCAGGTTTATCCAGTCTGGCAACTGCAGGGGACAGTACACTTGTCTCTGCTTGTGTGACAGAGGATGAGGAGGGTTTAGTAAGCCAGTCCACCACCTCCTATGCATGCTGTGGCTGGATAGCACGGGCAAACTCACTGAAAAGAGGAAATGATGCTCTGCCTGAGGAGTGACCACCACGTCCACCTTTGCCTGTGGACACATTTGTTGCTGGCCCCCTTACAGTGCCAAGGGAACATCTGCCTCTCCTTGTTGTCCTCCCAGACATTATTGGGATGCAGGGGGCGGTGTTTATAAGCAACTGTAAAGAAGAAGTTGAAATCTGTATGTAGATGCAGTTTAATCAATGTAAAGAGGTGTTTGGTGCACTTCTTTAATTTGAGTACTCAAGCTACACAGACACACTCCACGGATACACTATAATATACTCCAATATAATGCGCCAAAGGTACAGTGACGCACAGAACTATATGGTGTTATAGTGGCAGTAACACACGCAAAACGATATGGCGTAACACTAGCAGTAACGCACACAAAACAATATGGTGTTAAACTGGCAGTAACGCACGCAAAACTATATGGCGTTAAACTGGCAGTAATGCACACAGAAGTAAATGGTGTTAAACTGGCAGTAATGCACAAAACTATATGGCGTTAAACTGGCAGTAAGGCACACAGATCTATATGGAGTTAAACTGGCAGTAATGCACACAAAACTATATGGAGTTAAACTGGCAGTAACGCACACAAAACTATATGGCGTTAAACTGGCAGTAACGCACACAGATGTAAATGCCGTTAAACTGGCAGTAACGCACAAAACTATATGGCGTTAAACTGGCAGTAAGGCACACAGATCTATATGGAGTTAAACTGGCAGTAATGCACACAAAACTATATGGAGTTAAACTGGCAGTAACGCACACAAAACTATATGGCGTTAAACTGGCAGTAACGCACACAGAAGTAAATGTCGTTAAACTGGCAGTAACGCACAAAACTATATGGCGTTAAACTGGCCGTAACACACACAGAACTATATGGCATTAAACTGGCAGTAACGCACACAGAACTATATGGTGTTAAACTGGCAGTAACGCACACAAAACGATATGACTATAAACTGGCAGTAACACACACAAGCGATATGGCGTTAAACTGGCAGTAACGCACACAGAAGTAAATGGCGTTAAACTGGCAGTGACACAATCAAAAATATGGTGTTCAACTACACTCATGCTATCTGAACTGTCCCTACTCTAGCTATACACTAATGTCAAGATTTCTGACACGGTCTCACTACACTACACTGAAACTATATGAGCTGTCCCTACTCCACACTAATGTATGTATGAATGCCACAGTCTCACTACACTACAGTAAAACTATCTGAGCTGTCCCTACTCTAGATGCACACTATGCAAAGCTGAATGATGGTCCTCCTCACTACACACACACTATCCCTAGACTGAAAATGGCTGCCATTGAAAGAATACTTTTATACTGTGGGGCTGGAATGAGCCATGATTGGATAAAGTCATGATGACAGTGTCCAATCATGACTCTGACAGTGCTTTGTGCCCTGATTGGCTGAAGCTTTCACTGCTTCAACCAATCAGGGCTTGCAATGCACTGTTCAGTACTGCAATGCATTGTGGTCGGTTCAGGGGGCCGAACAAACAGTCAAACTACCCGTCAGTTCAGCTGTTCGTCGAACATCCGAACAGCTAAAGTTCGGCCCGAACTTATGCTTGGACCGAACCGTTCGCCCATCCCTACTGACTAGTAAGAGATGCTCAAATACAGCAATTGCTCAAAGATCCAATTAGACCGCAACACTGGAAACCTGAAAACACCTACATGATCATGAAAAAAGTTGTCTCCAATCTTTTTGTGTTAGCCAATACAAACTATATTTCCGCTATGGACCATTACATCAGAGGATAATAGAACTGCTAACTTATGAGCTAATAGAACTCATTAAAACAACTTGACTTGCACTGTCAAAATGAAATTTAAATACATTATATTTTACTCTTTGGGATCCCAGAAGACAATAACCTTTAAGTTGCTTTAACGGAATTTACAATCTTTATTAGAGTGTATATTTAATTAATTATTTTTATATTTTTATTATTATCTTCAGAACACAATTGAATCCTAATTAGCCACAGTCAAACAAACAAGTTGATGAGCTGTTCCAAACATTTGCTTTTCAAGGCAGTCATATGTAAAATAGCTAACTGGGCCTAAATCTTGGGCAACTAAATTTGATATGTACAGTAGATAACTGATTCATCATCTAATGAGGTTCTTTTATTCTTTATGGGTTTCTCGTGTTCATTTGGATATTTGCTGAATACAATAACTGTGTTATCTCTTGGGATATACATTTTCAAGTGTATACACATTTTAAATGGTCTATAGATAATGACGTTGTCCTCTAAACTTGCTTACATACTGCCATCCAATTTCTCCCCATTTAAAGCGGAAGTAAACCGATTGATTTATAATTTCAAAAGTTACATTACAGTTATGCCCCGTACACACGGTCGGACATTGATCGGACGTTCCGACAACAAAGTCCATGGATTTTTTCCGATGGATGTTGGCTCAAACTTGTTTTGCATACACACAGTCACACAAAGTTATTGGAAAATCCAATCGTTCTGAACGCGGTGACGTAAAGCACGTACGTCGGGACTATAAACGGGGCAGTAGCCAATAGCTTTCGTCTCTTAATTTATTCTGAGCATGCGTGGCACTTCGTCCGTCGGATTTGTGTACACACGATCGGAATTTCCGACAACGGATTTTGTTGTCAGAAAACTTTATAGCAAGCTTTCAAACTTTGTGTGTCGGAAATTCCGATGGAAAATGTGTGATGGAGCACACACACGGTCGGAATTTCCGACAACAAGGTCCTATCACACATTTTCCGTTGGAAAATCCGACCGTGTGTACAGGGCATTACAGTTACATTTCCAGCACGGGAATGCTAACTGTAACATTGATTGTGCTCTCAACCAAACTGTCAAACCATTCAATGGTTGGTATCATAACTGATCACATGTGCAGCATCATGGCAGTTGAAGATTAAACAGAGGCCAAGATGGCAGCTTCCTTGGCTGAAAACGATAGGAGGACTTACTTCCACTTTAGGTGTCTATGCACAAACATGTTCTTAATGATAGTTGGTTGATTCTTATTAGCATAAATAGCAAGTCATGATAGAATGGGGCTTACATCAGAAATCTGAAGAAGAGTTTATGTAAGAAACTGTAAAATGTTTTATTTGGTAGTAATTAACCAACATACAGTAATATTACCATTTCCACAACAATATTAGATGTAAAGGGTAACATATCAGTTTTGGGTGGAGCCCTATAGGGTTGAGGTTTCTTCCTGCTTTCTTATATGTGTCACTAGTAGAGAAATCTATATATAACCTCAGGAAAATAATTTAACATTTTTTTAAGGCAAGTAAAACATGTTGTTTTATGTCACATCACATTTATCCTTTTTTTGTAATGGTATGTTGTTACATAATACATGATGTAAAAAAAAAAAAACATCAATCTTCCAAGCTAAATCTTTAACAGATTCATAAACCATCTGAGGTGCTTCATACAGAACGATTTAGAAAAAAATAAAGCACTTTGCAATTTTGCCTTAAAAGGGGAAAATTGTACTCTTGAACTTGAAGATAACAGTCCTTGGGCCAGCATTCCATCTGACTGTTTTTCAGTATTATTTTTGATTGTCTTGTAAGTCCTCTGACTTCCATAAATGGATCAGTTACTAAAAGTGAAGGCTTTCTACTCTCAAAGGATAGATCTTTCCAAAGAGAGATATAGGATTTTAATGCCAAATATTGTAAATTATGCTTAGTTATCCATCCCTTTAAAATGCCTCTTTCCTGCGTATGCATATTAGAACAGCTTTTCCTTCTAAGTAAAGGCTTCCAACCTCATTAATAGATAACTTGCAGTTTTTAAACTGTTTCCAATTCTGTTTTTTTGCCCAGTGTAAACATGTCGCCTTGCTGTTAATTGTACATCATTGCTTTCCTGTCAGTATACTAAGCCTAAACATGTTATCTCATTGTTACAGGGTTACATCTGTTACAAACACTAACATCACTCTTTAAACATGCCTCCCATTGTAAACACTAGATGACAGTTGTTTCCAAGATTCTTTAGTTATAATGGGCCTCCAGTGGTTGAATGCAGGAAGCACTTACAAATTCGGCTTTAGAGAAATACAGCTCAGTTAAAAAGCAAAAAATTGTTTCACTATTAAAGCAAAAATGCTTAAAAAAGGGAGAAAAACACCTGTGGTGGAAAATGTAGTTAATATACTTTACCATAAGTTCTGTCCATGGCACATAGGCAAGGGTGACTGCACCGGGAGAGATCCCAGGGAATATGAGTAACCGAAATCTTGGGGGAAGACCTTACGGCATTGTGCTACAACGTAATCTCATGGGATTTGGAGTACTCAGCATTTCCCTGGATATCTTCGAAATAATGGTGGTGTCACTCTTTGGAGGCTAGAGAAAAGGTAAGTAGATTAACTAAACTTTTTCCTCTGCAAGTGTTTTCTTATTTTTTGGAAGCAACAGTTTATGATGGATCGGGTGGTCATCACTACAAATAGGCAGGAATTAAATTCGATGTCCGCTTTAACTCACAAAGTCCAAACAACTTACACATTTACCTACAGTAGAAATCAGCTCTAAATGCTCTTCAGTACCTGAAAACCACACAAGCAGTGGGGTTGATTTAATAAAGGAGTATATTTTGCACTTAGCTTGGTGAATAAACTGTATTGACATCAACCATTCGATCAACTGCAAAGAAAGTAGCTATTTTTTTAATTACTTCAAGCATAATTGGGTGTTGCATTTGTCTAAGTGAAAAATGGACACTTTTATTAAATCAACCCCATTGTGTCTGTCCAATCCTTGCAGGGGATCGTGCTATATAGCACAGTTGCTGCAGTTACAGAGTTTGGAAATTTTCTGTTGTGTCATTGCAGATTGGACTTTATGCTCAGACTTACTGAGCTATATAATAAAATTACGCTGAAGAAATCAGGTCACCTATACAGAACCAAAGATTCAAAGTTCTGCATATGCACCTAGCAGTAAGAGCCCATTCACACAGGGGCAACACGACTTCCAGCGTGACTTTGGGAGGCAACTTGGACACGACTTGAGTATGAATCACAGCACGACTTGGGGCAACTTACAACACAACTTGAAGTCGCCTCCAGGATAGGGAACTTTACAAGTGGCCAATCAGAGCTTATCAGCTGTGTGTGAGAAGGAGGGGGCTGGCTGTTTAGTGGAGTAAATTACTTTCTGTTTCCTTTCTGCTTCCTGTAAAGTTGCCTCAGTATGAACAGTGATCAGACTTGGAGGCAACTTCCATTGAAATCAATGGGTACAAGTCTGCCTTCTAGTCAGATTGAAGTAGTACAGGAACCTTTTCTGAAGTCAGAGTGACTGCAGTAGTGTGCATTAAGACAGATCCATTCACTTACATTGATTTTTTCATGTAGCGTGACTTGAGGCGACTAGGGGCGACTTGGGGCAACTTGAAGTCGGATCCAAAGTTGCCACTGTGTGAATGGGCTCTAAAGAATACAACATAAAATGTATAGCTAGATTGATACAATTATTTTTCAAACATTATGAGTATGTTTCTTGGCATTTGTAAACACCAAGAGTGCATAGTGGAATTTCTAGTGAAAGGTTTAACTCAGTATAATATTACCATTTTAATATATTACCTCAGCAATATTAGGATAGAATAATTGGACTTTAGTGACAAAATAATAAAGCTTGCTGTAATTTCCTTAATATGCTGCATAATAAACTGTTAGTCCAGTAACCTAATGTAACACCCCGAAATAACATTACATCAGTGTTAATCACAGAAGTAATAACACAACTTCAATACAGCCCTAGATTATCACAATTCTGGATTGTTTAATGGTAGAATTTATGATGCCATAAAATTTGATATTGTGCAGGTTGTGACAATTTTGTCTTAAAACCAGAAAAGTTACAACTCCATCTTTTTTTAAGCTGCCTAAATAAGTCTGAGCTAACTGAGTGTATAAACTAGATTCCAGACCCCTTTGAATGTTATTGTTGGATGTTAAACCCATATGGCTTGTTGAAACTAATGGGTAATATTTATGCGTTCCTGGGAGTGACCCTCGACCCTGGGTCATAAAACTCCTTGGCTTGTTTTATTTGAGAGACTCTTCGCTTACAGGTGTTAGACACCTGCGATTTGCATTTTATACATTTTAAATGCCCTGAAGAACCATTAGGTGCAAGCTGTTGCCATACATCAATGTCTAATGTTATTTGTTATATACTGTATATTGCTGATCAACATAATCTGTTTCAAGGTTTGCTTCATCTTAAAGAGGATTTTCACCCTCCCTCCTCCATTTTTTTTTTAAACCCCTACCTACCTGGTGGTGAGTTTTGCTAAGTTTAGATACTTTTCTCTTCTGGCAGCGCTCAGTCCCGTGCCGCCATGTTTTACTGTGATGTCATCACAGCGGCCGGCTGCTCTGGGTTCACCAAGGTTCAACGACACTAGGCCTGCCCTCTTCTCATTTCCACAATAAAAGGCTATGCAAAGCGAGGACAGTGGATGTCAATCGCCTAAGCGAATAAAGTGCAAGGGGGAACGGGGCTCAACAATTTAAAAAAAAGAAATAAAAAAATTGCCCTAATCGTGCAGATAACTGGAGGAGGAGTGAAGTGGCAAGATGTAGTATTGGAGGGTAAAGATACACTTTAATAATATAGGACCACAGTAAGTTGATTGGTGCATTAGATGTGGCTATAGGTTATTTATTGTGAATTGACTGCATCACATAGTAAATGTACCACTGTGCACCCTATACCATGTGTAAACCAAAGCCTGCTAATTTCAACAATACAATGTTTCTTGTATTGCTATAAGCAAGGCATACAGGCTTATCTAAAAAGCAATTCCAGGCACAAGTAAAACCCATCAATAAACTAATAATGTATTCCAGCAAACACTACAACTGTGTTACTATATATGTAAACCCTAGCAATTAACTTATTTTATTTGATCTCTTTTGGTCTGTTGAATATACCATAGAGAGTAACTTGTTATATCTATTTGTACAAAAAATACCAATTGATGCTGCCAGAAATGCAGTACGCTTGTAATTTTCCTGCATTGGAAGCATGTGACTCATTCCATTTCCTCCCACTTGAAAGTGCTAGTGTTTGGTGATTGGCTACTCAGGCACCCAGCATTGTCATAAGGTGGTAAGTTCCCTCCAGTGATGAATTTGACTTTGTGGAGGCCCCTAGGCAGTTGAAAATTTGCCCCCTCCGCCTCCAGGTTTCTGGAGGTTTCTCATGTGTGCACTCTAGTGGGATAACATTGAACTAAGCAGTGTGCACGTCGGTCGCCAGATGGAGATGACCATCACTACTGTCCATACACGTACGTAGGTTGCACCAACATTTTTTACAAACTGGCAGCTGAAAGAAGATGAGTTTTTAGGAGACAAACTGTAATGTGAACCTGCTGTCTATGGTTTATATACTTTAAGTTGGGGGTCAGCAACTTGTAGATCGTGATCTATCAGTAGATCGCGGACAGGTGACTGCTAGATTGAGGTCCAGGCTTGCAGACTCACCATTCCAGAGCATCAAACAGAGTGCAATGCAGAGGGACTACTTGTAAAGTTGGAGGTGTAGTAGGGAGGAAGAGCCGTATAAGCCTCTGTAGTGCTGGCTTCTGTCTCCAAGCGGAGTGATACCAACTGCACTCCACCTCTTATCCCAGCTAGCGGTCTCCAGAGTGGTACCAGCAGTAGGAAAGAAGAGATCTTCAGGTCAGTGTAAAGTAATACACTGGGCATAATAGTATAGGGCTGCTTTCACACTGATGTGCTATGGTGTGCACACACCACGGGTGCAGTGAAGTGTACCTGTAGCTTTCCTGCGGGTTTGTTGTTCTTAGCCATAGACTTCTATTATATCCTGCTGTTTTAACACCCCCAACTTTATGTGTGAATGCAACTAAGGACTCATTCACAAGTGCAGCAGGCACTGCTGCTCCTCTGAAAAGCGATCTGAGTGTCTGTTGAAAGGTAGTGAGGAGGCGATATGTTGACTCCTCACCACCTGATTTAAAACCATGATTGCCATGCAATGCATGCATTTGCGACACTGGTGTGAGGAGGCGACACTGGGCTACACTGTGCCCGGTGATCTTTGACTTCTCCCGTTGTGTTCAGGTAGATCTCCACCTCTTTAATGTTGCCTACCCCTGCTTTAAGTTGTTACTGGGTACATTACATTAATACATTACTTCTCTATAGAGTCTTTAATGTAAAGATTTTGTTTCTTCGAGCTGATTCATTTTTTCTATCTTTTGTAAACAATTTAAGAAAGCTTCATTGTAATTTTCTTTCAAGATCAAATCAATATTATTTTGATCTGTTGTCACGAGGCCCCTACGGTGTGGTGTGGGGGGGGGGGGGGTATAGGATGTTACCCAATGGCATAACAATTAAATCAAGAGAAAAAAAATACGTCCACCATCCAATGTTTCTGGGTGTATAATGTTGTAAGTAATGATAGCCAGTTACAGTGTGGAGATCTGTCAGATGTGAACTCAACATGAACTAATGTTCTAAAGTGCTTACAGCCAAAAGGAAAAGAACATGGATGGAGCTGGACAGGCAAGTGTCACTTGATAGGACCAGCCTATATTTCTGGAGGATAGAGTAGGCTATCCTAGAATGTGAGGAAGACATTAAAGCAACAAGAATACAATCAATGTAGGTTTATATTTCAACAAGCTTTTTCTATCACATTGTCTTGTTATATTTGCTGCCACTTCCAAAGTATTCAGTAGGAAGCCTTTGAACAAAATAACAGTTTTAATTTTGTGAATTCTATTTTTATATTGTTCTTGTTATACATTTTGTACAAATAAACGGATTATCTGGTAGTGCCTTTGTGAGAGGCACTGGATGAAAACTGTCAGCCACTGAATAGTTATTTCTATTTCGTCAGTTTACAAAATTAATCAGTTGAAAAGCATCAATTGTGTTGGCTAATTTCAACATAAAGGAAATGTATCTGCTCTTGACTACTATCCAGAGTGAAAGAGATTATAGGCATGCAGGAATTCAAATAAGAGTGAAATTATGCAAATTCCTCCTGTGAGCCCTGCCAAACAGAGAATGTGTCAACGTATCTCAGTCATGCCAATATATGGCTAAGATACAGAATAGGTGTGTACTCTGCTACCCACATTCATAGTGGAAAGTGGGCAATCAGCTATTAACGTACCTACTAGCTGAAGGTGATTCAGGAAGTCTGTGGTGTCCTGAAGGTAAAACGGTATTGCTAACTCTCTGGGTTGTGAGCAAGGTCCAAAATTAATGAGAGAGAAAAAATAACAGAATTTTTGCCAGCCAGTATTAGTCAGTTTGGTGGTCTAGTGGGGTCTCTAAGAAGAAAATATTTATTTCATTGGTTATCAGTTGTGCCCTGCTGATAAGCAGATTCAATCTGAGTATAAATCTCACTCCTAATGGTCATTAATGGGTCCTCGACTAAATCCTGGTAGATAATAGAAGCAGACAATTGTCTCATAACTTCACTCATTCATGACTACATTGTATTCAGAATTTTAGTGGCACCTCCTTTATCAGCAAATTTGATCTTGTTGACCTGTCATCCCCAGTCAACAGTACAGGCAGTCCTTGTTTGTAAGTTGGAACAGCTACATTTTTTAAGTGTAGCTCTAGCCAAAAAAAATATTTTTTACGTTTTTTGGATAGCATAGGGAAGGGTTAACACCCCTGTAACATTTGTTTTGCTATTTGTGCCCCTGTTCAGAAGATTTCACCTCATTTTCTGTCCCTAAGACAATTGGAGTTTGAACATTTTGGGTTGTTGTGGGAACAAGGATTGGTGATAAAGCTTCAGTGGACACACCTTTTCCCATGATAACTCTTACAGGAGTAAATTTCCCTTCCTAGGGGTAAATTTCCCCTCACTTCCTGTTGTCTTCCTCCATTTGTAAGTAGGAGTTGTTTGTAAAGTCAGATGTTTGTAACCCCGGGACTGCCTGTATTGACTTTGAGTGAAGTTATAAGACAATTGTCTGATTCTAGCATCTACCAGGAGATAGGGTAGATGTACTCACTAGAGGGGGAACGTAGATGGTAGAGGGGATTCACTAATGACCATTAAGAGTCAAATTTATACCCTGTTTGAATTAGAAATGACAGGTCCCTTGTTTCTTATATGGACTGTACTTCAATCGTATACTTATATGCTTTACATCTGTTATTTGTGTATAGTTGTGTTTAAGGCAATATTTGTATACCATAATACAGTATATTCATTTGAACTACCAATTTTGTGCTTATTGACTTCTGGTTCTTCCCCCTTCTGAGTAGTCCCCCTAGCAAGCTGCTTGCTAAGGGGTAAGAGGGGTACATGTGCTGGCTCCATTGATGCAGACAACAGGGATTTGCCCCGCCCTCTGCTCCCTCTTCATAGAATTTGATTGACAGCAGCAGGAGCCAATGGCTACCGTTTACAGTACCTTTCCTGAAAGATTACCTTTTAAGTTTAAGAAGGAATTTCTATTGTTTCTCCCCCTCTGTGATGTTAGAAACCGAAAGCAAGGTTTTAGTCACTTACAGTTTCAGTTTGTTTGTTTATAAGGTGTTACCATCTTGTAAAGCATTTGATCAAACCAATCTTGGATTGATCAGATGCTTTGAAAGGCAGAGTAGGGATGTGGGGTCTAATAGACCACAGATCTTTCCATACAGTGGACCTGTCATGGCCCATGCTTTGTTGTTCATCCCTTGTGATAGCAATAACGTTCAATCAAAAAAAAGTTTAAAGGTACAGTGTTAAAAAAATAAATGCATATAAAATAAATAATAATTTTAAAAAAAGTAAAGCTTTCCAATTCTCACATACAAATGTGAATGCGCATGGAGATCCTGCATGCAAGTAAATGTCAAAAAAGGAGAAAGTGAACACTGACTAGTTATCTAGCAGCTAGCACATAAAGGTGAACATACAACCTTCAAACATTCCAAAAATAGCAAATAGTGTGCAGCGCTTCCTGTACAAAGTGAATTAACATAAACCTTCTTAGAAAGGGAATAAAGTCCCATTATGTGTGTCCATGAATGAACTACATCTTCAATAAAATCCTCAAACAATATATATATAAGTCTATGTGCTTACCAGATAGTGAAAAAAATACAAAAAAGATGTAAACACCAGCTGTGCCCAGAAAAGATTCGTTACACACGTGCACCTCCACCAATCTATGCACTCACCAGATAATCAATAGTAATACGCCTCTATGCAGTTACTCTGAGGTAGTGAGACATCACATCAAGGTATATCAGTAGAATAGTGGTCCAAAAACAGCTGCAGCATGATACAAATTAGGCCGCTCCTGCCATGAGGAAGTGGTGGCGACAGCATATCACGTTTTGTGCTCCAGCACGTTATCAAGGGGTTCGCCTATCCATTAGGCGAACCCCTTGATAACATTCTGGAGCACGAAACATGACGTGCTGATGCTGTCGCCACCGCTTCCTCGTGGCAGAAGCAGTGGAATAACGTGAGTTTTTTTTGGCCTAATTTGTATCATGCTGCAGCTGTTTTTATGTCAGTTTTTTAAATAAAATACTACACCATTTGGGCTCCCATGGGTGAGCCTTTTTATCTAGTGCTTTATTCTATCGTTGGCCACCATTCTACTGATAAACCTTGATATATACTAGACTATATGAGCATTTTTTGGCTCCCATGGGTGAGCTTTTTTATCTAGTGCTTTATTGTCGTGTGCCACTATCGTGTGCCACTATTCTACTGATACACGTTGATGTGTCGCTACTTCACAGTAACTGTGTAGAGGCGTATTTCTATTGATTATCTGGTGAGTGCATAGATTGGTGGAGGTGCACGTGTGTGACGAATCATTTCCGGGCACAGCTGGTGTTGTTTATATCTTTTTTGTTTTGTTTTTTCACTTTCTGGTAAGCACATAGACTTATCATATATATTGTTTGAGGATTTTATTGAAGATGTAGTTCAATCACGGACACACATGATGTGACTTTCTTGACTTTTATAAGACTGGTTTAGGTTGATTCACTTTGTACAGGAAGAACTACATGCAAGTAAATGGCGATTGCACCAAACATGTGAGGTATTGCCCCAAACAGCAGAGTGAGAGCAATAATTCTAGCACCTCCTGTGTAACTTTAAACTAGTAGCCTGTAAAGGCTGTTAAAGTGTCCCCTATGGATAACTGAATCTTCTGTAGTTTGTTGCCATTCCACGGGCGTGTACAATTTTAAAGTGTGACATATTGGGTATCTATTTACTCGGCATAACATCATCTTTTATATTTTACCCAACATTTGATATAATAATGTGTACTAAAATTTATTAAAGTGTATTTTTTCCTGAATTTGCATTTGATAAACCGCTACACAAGTATTGAGCGACATACAAAATTGCAACAACAACCATTTTATTCTGCAGGGCCTATTCTTAAAAAAAAAACATACTGTTTGGGGATTCTAAGTAATTTTCTAGCAAAAACAATGCAGATTTTTACATGTATGAAAGAAATGTCAGAATTGGCCTGGACTGGAGGTTTTGAAAGTCAGGGACAGCCTGGCAACTGGTATTCTTAGGTTAGCAAAAGACCTACAGTAGACACAGCTTTCCTTTACAGCCAGGGGGCATAATAATACATTTTTATTGAGCTATAATGGCAGTGAGAAATAAAAATACAACATGAATTTAGTAAATGTATAGCGTTAATGTATTTTAGTGTGGTAAATGACCCAGTAGTGGCATGGTTCTTATTGCCCCAAGGATCTGCTTATTATCTCTTTTCCTGTCATAATTACTCATCGCGAAATGTATAGCAGAGGAAAAATGTTGGGCATAATACAATGTCCATTTCATAAGACATCAAAGTGCAGGATGTAGAGATTAATATTTTATGGAGATGCCATAAAATAAAACACAATGCAGCCAGATGAAAAAAGCATGAATCAAAACTGACTGAAGCACAAATTCCTTTTTCTTTTCAACACTTGAAACGTAAAAAAAGAAAAAAAACGTCAACACTTCTAATGAAAAAATGCTTCATGAACCAAACAATAAATCATTGTAGAATCATGATAAAACTTATCAAGGCTAGTTGTTTTATGTATAATGTTGCTTTGAGGCTATGTTGAATTGTCTTGCATTTTTGCAGTGAACTTGAACCATGCTGAAGTGTAAACATGTGGTATGGTGTGAGCAAGCATTTGGACAGCCTGTTAATCCATGTAAATACCAACATCCTAATGATGAGTACCATAAATCTCCCATGTAATCCTACAAGGCATACCACACGTGGTGAAATCCTCAGCATGGAATTAAAACGTTTTGGAATCCCCAGCTCACTCACGGTGTTCAGCTACAGATGCGTTGGATCCCCTGGTAATCATTAATGAGGATGGAAATGGTAGCTGTTTAGGATATGCCTCTTTATCACACGTGCTAATTCAAAAATGACTACTACTGTAAGCAAACCAGCAGCAAAGATTTGCTACCGATACATACATGTCTGTTTATAACAGGGCCTCTGCCAATTTAAACATACATAAAACCTATCAAAGTGTTTACCATGTGTGCTGAGATCATGCCCTTTCTCTGCTTTATTTGAACTAAACTAAACACAAGGAGGTCCTGTATGAAGCATAGAGCTGCATTTTCCCAACCTAAACCCGTTCCAAACTACATTACAGCTTGTCTCACAAGTTACATCAATAACCTCTAGCTATTCCAACACCTGTACATCCTGCATAGTGTGAAGCTTGATTTATGTTTGGGCCTTCAGGTTATTTTTTTAGTCATTGCATCATAGAAGTTACGCTGCTTTTTTTTTTTTTTTTCCTTTTCATTATGTCTAGCAGCAAAAGAAACATTTAATAGCATAATTAATTACTAATAAATGTAGAAAACTTCTTAAAGCCGAACGAACCCAACCACCCTTGCCATGCAACATAGCCAGGTCCAAGACCTCCACTGCAACAGCAATACAAATTGGTCAAGAATGCATCCTCAACCTGCTGATTGTGGACAGTGAAGAAGCAGCAGTATAGTTATAAAGACTTCCTCGGCTCACTCTGCTCCTGTTCCCATGTTGCCTATTAGCACATGTGCTTTGCAGGAAGGGGTTGTTTCCCCTTTAACTATATAACCTGTCTTTCGTGAAAAGTCAGGAATTCCTCCATACTTAAAGTGGTATTATTATTATTATTATACAGGATTTATATAGTGCCAACAGATTACGCAGAGATTTACAATATAAAAGGGAGACAATACAGTTAAAATGCAATAAAATACAAGAGGATTGAGAGGGCTTTGCTCAGAAGAGCTTACAATCTATTAGATTAAACCCAAAATATAATGTAATATATTGCAGCTTACCAGTTCTTACATGTGATGGATGTATTTGTTTTCTTTTTTAGGCTTTTTTTTCTTTTCTTTTCACCTGGCAATCTGCCCAGTAGCACACTTCCTGTCTTAGGGAGTGTCCATTGTGGATGGAGGAGCAACAGAAACACCTTTGGACAGCAGCATTGTCAATCTGGGAAGAGGATAGTGTTAGATGCACTAACAGATTTAGATGGACTTAACTAACAAATTAACCTCCTAAGGACGGCCCCACGTAGATATACTGTGGCACGGCGGCCCTCCTGTGCAAAATCACGTACCTGTATGTGATTTCCTGCACAGGGCCTGGGACGCGATGTCCGCCGGGACCCGCCGATGGTTCACAGGAAAGGCAGAACAGCGGTATGCCCATGTAAACAAGGCAGACCGCCGTTCTGTCAGAGAGGAAGATGGAGATCTCTGTCTTTCTCCAGTTAAGCCATCCTCCACACAGTTAAGCCTTGTACACACAATCGGATTTTCGGCAGGGAATTGTGTGATGACAGACTGCCTAAAATCCGACCATTAGTATGCTCCATCAGACAATTGTTGGCCAACTTTCTGCCAACAAATGTTGGATGGCAGGCTAATAAATTTTCGGCGGACAGCGGTCTGTTGTCAGATTTTCCTATCGTGTGTACACAAGTCCGTCACACAAAAGTCGAAAGTACAAACACGCATGCTCAGAATCAATGCTCACCAAACAGGACATTAGCAGAAGGTGCCCAAAGGGTGGCGCTCAAGAGCTGAAATTCCATGTAGTACGTCACAACGTTCGTGTTTGTTGGCCGACAATTGTGTCCTGTTTGTATACAAGATAAGTTCACGGCACACGCCTTTCGGACAAAAGTCTGGCGCTTTGTCTGCGGAAAATCCGATCGTGTGTACGAGGCTTTAGAAAGCACTCCCTAGGAGCACACTTAACCCTTTGATCGCCCCTGATGTTAACCCCTTCTCTGCCAGTGTCATTAGTACTTAGACAGTGCATTTTTTTTATCACTGATTACTGTATTAGTGTCACTGGTCCCCAAAAAGTGTCAAAAGTGTCAGTTAGGTGTCCAATTTTTCTGCCGCAATGTCGCAGTCCCGCTAAAAATCGCTGATCACCGCCATTACTAGTAAAAAATAAATTTAAAAAAATTCCATAAAATTATCCCATAATTTGTAGACACTAAAACTGTTACGCAAATCAATCAATATACACTTATTGGGATTTTTTTACCAAAAATATGTAGCAGAATACATATTGGCCTCAATTGATGGATAAATTAGATTTTTTAATTTTTCTTATCGGGTATGTTTTATAGCATTAAATAAAAAAAAACATATTTTTTTTTTCAAAATTGTCTGTGTTTTTTTGTTTATAGCGCAAAAAATAAAAACCGCAGAGATGATCAAATACCACCAAAAGAAAGCTCTATTTGTGGGGAAAAAAGGACACACATTTTATTTGGGTACAATGTCGCATGTTCGCGCAATTGTCCGTTAAAAAAAATGTGTCGCAAAAAATGGTCTGGTCATGAAGGGGGTAAACCTTCCGGGGCTGAAGTGGTCAAAGTTACTGTAAAGGAAGAAAGTTTTTTCAACCTTAATGCATTTTCTGAATTAAAAACCTCCCTCACTAACTCAGCCCTCATAAATACTTACCTGAGCCTATTCTCGATCCAGTGTTGTGCTGGAGAGCAGCAGCTCTCTCTGTTCTCCCTCTCCCTCACTGGACATGGAGGCAGCACTGGGAATCACAGCCTGTGAGGAGAGAGTGGGGGGCGGGGCCGAGATGCACCTGTGTGCCTGCAAGCGGCTTGCTATGGAGGTATTCAGCGAGGAGGGGGGGATTCAGGAGTTCTGGCAAGGGGCCACAGGAGAGGAGGATCTTGGCTGCTCATGTTTTTTGTTTTAAAAAAATTAGGTTTACAATCCCTTTAAATCCAAACTCCAGCTAACGGTTTTTAGCGTCTTCTATCTTCTTCTCCGGGCCGCTCCGCACCCATGCCGGCATGGAGGGAGGCTCCCACTGTGTGACGGCGTCTCCTCGTCTGACGGTTCTTAAATAACGGGGGGCGGGGCCACCTGGTGACCCCGCCCCCCCTCTGACGCACGGTGACTTGACGGGACTTCCCTGTGACGTCACGGGATTCTCATGAAGAAGTCAATCTGTGACGAAACATGTCGGGGCGTGGCTATGATCTGTGATCTGTAACGTACACGCTTAGCCATACAGGAGGAGAGGATTACGAGGGCTCTAAAGGACGGAGGTTTCCCGAGGGAGGGGTGAGAACATACCCAGCAGCTGCACACCTCGGGTCCGCCGTGACCTTTTGATATTGGTTATCCACAAGTTGAGGCTTGCTGTTCAGTACACGTTTTATGCCCGTTTTTTATTACACTAATGTGAGTGCGATGTGTGAGGATTGCAGTGATTTGTAATAAAGTTGTTGTTGCTGAATTACACTATTGGAGCATTTACTTTCTTTTATGTGGACCCATTGAATATCATCATTTGAACCTCGTTTACACCATTTACCCTGGAGTGTGGTAAAAAGAGCGTGTTTTGCCGTGCATGAGAGTGCTGGCATGTTTTTTCGGTGAGTGCATGTCTGGAGAGTGTGTTTCACTAGCACGGCGGTGTGGTGAAAGAAGCACGGAGTTATTCAGCGTGTGTCATTTTAATCACCCAGGAATCATTTGTGTGGAACATTTGATCTTCACATTTATCGTCACTATTTTTTGTCACTTTCAACCTGTTTGGACATTGCTTTTCTTTACAAGATTTTTTTCATGTTTCTTTTACAGCACGAATTGAAACACTTGCATGTGTTCTTATTTATTTCTTATTAATTGCAAATTAATTTTGTCGCATTTATCACTTTACTAGCTATTTTTGATGTTTATTTATTTATTTCAAGGTCACGTTATATTTAGGATTAGAGGTTACCACCACTATTGCACATATTCAAGCACTGATATATTTGTATAGATTTGTATTTGCCATTATTTTTTGTACACCGCAGGGTATACAACTTTTCAATAAGCGCCTTCTATTTAACCTCTGTGTCGGTTTACCACATTTTGGGGTTGTAACTGACATTCGGGATTAAATATTTTATTGGATTATTATATTTAAAGGGGGCAGCTCAACAATCAAACACTTTTTTACACATTTTTTCACTATTCACCCATTATTGAATCACTGTCACTGGTGTTGTGAAATAGTTTTTAATATTAGTTTTATTCTCACAAGTGCATTACACTTTTATGTTTGAAGATAATTAGGGAGCCATTGGCGCGGTGGAGGTATCTCTCGTGTAGAGGGCGTGCATTCATAGGATATCTGATTTTTATATGTCCCTATAACGCCTGATGGCGCTCCCTGCATGTTGGGCCAGGCTGTGTAAAAGTCTCACACATGTGGTATCACCATACTCAGGAGGAGTAGGAAAATCTATTTTGGGGTGTCATTTTTGGTATGTACATGCTATGTGTTAGAAATATTGTATAAATGGACAACCTTCTGTAAAAAATGCGTTTTCATTTTCTTTACACGTTTTCCAGAAACTTGTAGAAAAAAATGACATGTTCAAAAGACTCACTATGCCTCATAGATTATACGTTGGGTTGTTTTCTTTCCAAAATGGGGTTATTTTTGAAGCGTTTCCATTGTCCTGGTGGTCCAGGGCCTTCAAAAGTGTAAGAGGTAGTGAAGAAATTACAGCCAGGTCCATAAAGATTGGGACATCAACACAATTCTAATCTCTTTGGCTCTATACACAACCACAATGGATTTGAAATGAAACAAACAAGATGTGCTTTAACTGCAGACTTTCAGCTTTAATTTGAGGGTATTTACATCCAAATCAGGTGAACAGTGTAGGAATTACAACAGTTTGTATATGTGCCTCCCACTTTTTAAGGGACCAAAAGTAATGGGACAGATTAACTATCATCCATCAAACTTTCACTTTTTAATACTTGATTGCAAATCCTTTGCAGTCAATTACAGCCTGGAATCTGGAACGCATAGACATCACCAGACGCTGGGTTTCATCGCTGGTGATGCTCTGCCAGGCCTCTACTGCAACTTTCTTCAATTCCTACTTGTTCTTGAGACATTTTCCCTTCAGTTTTGTCTTCAGCAAGTGAAATGCATGCTCAATCGGATTCAGGTCAGGTGATTGACTTGGACATCCCATAACATTCCACTTCTTTCCCTTAAAAAAACTCTTTGGTTGCTTTTGCAGTATGCTTCGCGTCATTGTCCATCTGCACTGTGAAGCGCTGTCCAATGAGTTCTGAAGCATTTTGCTGAATATGAGCAGATAATATTGCCCGAAACACTTCAGAATTCATCCTGCTGCTTTTGTCAGCAGTCACATCATTAATAAATACAAGAGAACCAGTTCCATTGGCAGCCATACACAGCAGCCCACGCCATGACACTACCACCACCATGCTTCACTGATGAGGTGGTATGCTTTGGATCATGAGCGGTTCCTTTCCTTCTCCATACTCTTCTCTTCCCATCACTCTGGTACAATCTGATCTTGTTCTCATCTTTTGTTCCAGAACTGTGAAGGCTTTTTTAGATGTTGTTTGGCAAACTCTACTCTGGCCTTCCTGTTTTTGAGGCTCACCAATGGTTTACATCTTGTGGGGAACCCTCTGTATTCACTCTGGGGAAGTCTTCTCTTGACTGTTGACTTTGACACACATACACCTACCTCCTGGAAAGTGTTCTTGATCTGGCCAACTGTTGTGAAGGGTGTTTTCTTCACCAGGGAAAGAATTCTTCGGTTATCCACCACAGTTGTTTTCCGTGTTCTTCCGCGTCTTTTGGTGTTGCTGAGCTCACCGGTGCATTCTTTCTTTTTAAGGATGTTCCAAACAGTTGATTTGGTGGTGTATAGAGCCAAAAAGATTAGAATTGTGTTGATGTCCCAATATTTATGGACCTGACTGTATATGTGTAATTTATGCTCCAAGAAAGCCTGACGGGGCTCCCTGCATGTCGGGCCTCTGTATGTGTGTAAAAGTCTCACACATGTGGTATCGCCGTACTCAGAAGGAGTAGTAGAATGTGTTTTGGGGTGTAATTTGTGCTATGCATATGCTGTATGTGAGAAATAACCTGCTAATATAATATATAATATAACCTGCTAATTTTGTGAGAAAAAAAAAATCTTGATTTTGCAAAGAATCGTGGGAAAAAATTACAACTTCAAAAAACTCACCATGCCTCTTACTAAATACCTTGGAATGTCTACTTTCCAAAAAAGGGGTCATTTGGGGGGGTATTTGTACTTTCCTGGCTTGTTAGGGTCTCAAGAAATGAGATAGGCCATCAGTACATCAGGTGTGATAAATTTTCAGAGATTGGCACCATAGCTTGTAGACTCTATAACTTTCACAAAGACCAAATAATATACACTGATTTGGGTTATTTTTTACCAAAGATATGTAGCAGTATAAATTTTGCCCAAAATTTATGAAGAAAATTTACTAATTTGCAAAATTTTATAACGGAAACTATGAAAAATGCATTTTTTTACAGAATAAAAAGAAAAGAAAGCTCTATTTGTGTGAAAAAAAGGACAAAAATTTCATATGGGTACAGTGATGCATGACTGAGTAATTGTCAATCAAAATGTGAGAGCACCAAAAGCTGAAAATTGGTCTGGTTAGGAAGGGGATTTAAGTGCACAGTGGTCAAGTGGTTAAAGACTAGGAGCAGTGCTATGTCAAGCTGACCAAGATTTCCCATAAACGCCAATGTTAAAAACTGGGAACAGTGTCATGTCAAGCTGACCAAGATTTCCGATAGACGCCAATGTGTCCGTACTTGCAAGTGTACGTAAAGTGAGTATACATAACCCGGGGTATGCCTGTATACAGTAAGTTAACAACTTGTTGGTTTGGGGGCCTAGGCCCATACCAGTAAGTTGTACTTGCTACTAAGGGCCCTGGGTAGGGTTGCCACCTTTTCTTCAAACCAAACCTAAACACTTTAGCGCTGCACTGCAATTTTTTTTGTAGTATACGCTATAGGATTGTAAAATACCTGGGACAGCTTTAGCTGCCCCAAGAAGAGTATTAATGCGGTGAAAACAGTGGGTGTAGCTAAATTGCGTTAACAGTTGGAGAGCTTAAAGGGGTATGGTTAAAGAATATAAAAGCATTCTTGTACCCATAAAATAAATGTCACTGTAAAAATGAACTTAGCCTACCTTAAAAATGGACAGTGTCAGTCAGTAGGGTAGTGAATGGTGTGTGGAGAATTTCAGTAGAGCAGTGTATGGTGTTGGTAGAGTAGTGGATGTGTCAGTAGGGCAGAGCATGGTGTCAGTAGAGCAGTGGAGGGTGTCAGTAGAGCAGTGAGCATGGGAACAGGGCAGTGGACATTTCAGTAGAGCCATGGATGTGTCAATAGAGCAGTGGCGTGTGAATAGGACAGTGGACATTTCAGTAGAGCCATGGATGTGTCAGTAGGGGAATGGACATGTCTGTAGAACAGTGGATGTGTCAGTAGGGGAATGGACATGTCTGTAGAACAGTGGACGTGTCAGTAGAGGAATCGACATGTCTGTAGAACAGTGGACGTGTCAGTAGGGCAGTGGATGTGTCAGTAGCGCAGTGGAACTCCATCCAAAAACCAATCCCATCCAAACTGCTCAAGACGCAGCACTGTGCATTCTACGATGGTCCTCATGCTGATCATTCACAGAGTAGGTTTAACCGTTCTGCACCTTTTATGTACAAAAATTGCCAAAAAAGGGTCAATGCAACCCACCAACACCCCACAAATAGAGATGAAGATATCAGATACAGGCTACCACACCGCCTTCATACTTATTTCTGTGGCTGAACTTGCTGGAACAAGTGAGCACAAGACAATGAAGTAATTATGCCAGGACAGAACTACAGGGGGAAACTAGACTGAGCTCCTCAATCAGCAGCTCTGCCCCTGGAAAGCCAAGCTTGAGAAGTCCCACATTGGAGAGCTTATGAATGTACAACTGCAGGAAAGTACACTCAGCCCAGAAAACAAAGAGAGATGTGAGGGAGGGGAAGGGCCCTTGGTTCCGCACTCCTCTAGGGGTCAGTGGCTTGGTGCCCCTCAGGTTGCACGGCAGGCTTTTTGCACCGGCTCAGCACCATATGCACTTCAGACAAGTCACATGCTCGGCCGGCAGAGGGAGAGAGCCCAGGGCTGGGTGTCTGCACAGTCAGAGCTGGCTGTCACGCTTCTACCCCCTCGCAGCACACAGCTATAGCTCAACTCACACAGCACCAGGGAGAGCACAGGCCCCCTACATGTATATGGTCTGTCCCCCCCCTGATGGTGGCCCTGAAGGGGAGGCAAGAAACTTCATCTGCTTTTTTATCCTTTGCAGCAAAAGTTATACTATACAAATTTACTTTTGCATTTAGGTCAACCCCTAGATCTAGCCCTAGAGTCTAATAGTAGGACCAAACCTATCTACATTATATCATGCCTACTTTAAAGTATAATTGTGTGTAACAAATTAGACACAGGGTGCTAATGGACATATTAATAGACAATGTGTTTCAACAGCCAATGTAGTGCATTTAACCCTGCTCTTTGTTTTGCATGGCCTGAAAGGCTGTATGTAAAGATTGCGGCTTTGGCTATAAAGATTTCCATACGCAAATAGAAAAGGGAAAATACAAATAAAGTAGAGTATTTTTACTTCCGTGTAAAGAAGTACATTTGTAATGTCTATATGTTTATTGGTACGTTTATAATGTTTTATACGTTTATTGTAATACAGCATTTACAGTTGAGTTGGAACTGGGGACATGTCTCCCTTGGTTCCTCTCAATTACATGGTGAATTGATAGGACTAGAAGTTCACACAATAAAGATAAGGTTATATATGCTTGCTTTTCAGCTCACATGTAGTGACAAGGACATCGCATTTCTGGTCAACAGCTATTTTTTTAACCACTTCTCACCTGTATGGCATCCTGAACTTGAAGTGGAGATATCAGGATGATGACTGCAGCTACAGGCATCATCCCAGTATTTTTTTTTAAGCCAGCAATTCTCTGTAAAGTAAAAGCAATCCTAGTGACTAACTAGCCACTTTCATCCTAATGCCCTGTACACATGATAGGGTTTTCCGACAACAAAACCATGGATTTTTAAATGATGGATGTTGGCTCAAACTTGTCTTGCTTACACACGGTCACACAAATCTTGTCGGAAATTCCGAACATCAAGAACACGGTGACATACAACACGTACGACGAGCCGAGAAAAATAAAGTTCAATAGCCAGTGCTGCTCTTCTGCTTGATTCCGAGCATGCGTGGAACTTTGTGCGTCGGAATTGTGTACACACGATCGGAATTTACGACGACAGATTTTGTTGTCGGAAAATTTGAGATCCAGATCTCAAATTTTGTGTGTAGGAAATTCCGACAGAAAATGTCCGATGGAGCCTACACACGCTCGGAATTTCAGACAACAAGCTCCCATCGAACATTTGTTGTCAGAAAATTCTATTGTGTGTACAGGGCACAAGAGTTGTACTTCATAGAAAGGTTTAACCGTTGATGACTAACGTATGATTTGGCATTCTATGCAATAACATTTGTATGAACTTCCAGCTTCCTGTTGAAATTAGTAGAAATATATTAAATTCAAACTGATTTAGTATGTTGGTTCATGTGTACAGTTCTCATTCAAAGTCACTTTATCTATAAATGCAACATATATATTTTCATAAACATGGGTACAGAGCACCAGGGATGGGGCCTGGATGGGAGATATGTGTCCCGGATAATTGGGTTATGGTCCCTTCACAGGGGGGGTGACTTCTTAAATGCAGTTTGGAGTACTTAGAGGTTCTCACCCATGCAGGATGAAGGGTTTCGAAAGGGGGTAAATTACTTATCCTAAAAAGGAGCAGAAGGGAGTCAGCACCTGTCAGTGAGGTTGTGGAGTAGTTCGCAGCTGTGAGGAAGTGTAGACTGGAGACTGAGACACTGTTTGCTGGACTCCTGCAGCCTTTGCAGCACCCTGAAGACGACAGGAATTCTAGACCCTGGGATTTGTATATTGGTGGTGAGCCATTGTGTAGTTTTGAATACACCAGAACTGTGGACTGTTTGTGTTTATTTTTGGCTAAGGGAAACAGTTTTGTTTGTTTCATTTTTTTTTAACAATAAAGTCTATTTTACTTTTACAAGTGACTGGCTGGTGATCCTGGGCTCCCTGTATTACACATTCCAAAATGTTAGAATGTAAACACTTTTTGCCTATGAGTCCTGTCTTGACCCAGCCAAACAGTGTTCAGATCATCTATGATTGTCTTTCATCAAATGACACAAATTTTTGCCAAGCCTCACCTTTTTTGGAGTGCTGTTATTTAGATTATTCAGTGAAAACAGGAACAGCACATAAAACATATGCATCTACAATATTTAGCTCATGTTTAGAAAGAACTACAGTGGAACCTTGGTTTACGAGTAACGCGGTTAAAGCGGGGTTCCACCCAAATTTTGAACAATATCTGTATGTATTCTCTTCCTTGCCTAGATGCTGACATGCCGTTTAAAAAAATTTAAAACGCCGTAATTACCTTTTATTTTTCTATTCTTCTTTGCACTTCCTGGTTCTCCTCCCGTGGGAGTAGGCGTGTTTCTAGCCTCTCCCAGACTCCTGGGAGCTAGTCTCAGGCTTCCCAGGATGCCACTGAGCATGTGCGGGAACGAGCAGTGAATGCTGGGAGCACAGCATTCACCACATCCAAGAAATAAATGCTTGTGGGCTTCAAATGCCCACAATGAAGATGGAAACCGCCTGCAGTGAATAATATAAGTTATTCTTTCCGACGAAATCTGACACAGGCGGACATATTACACACAATATGTGAGTATGTAATGCTGAGAAGAAAAGTTTGTGAATGAACTAAAAAAAAAAAAAATGATAGATAGGTGGACCCCCGCTTTAACGAGAGTTTTGAAAGACAAGCAACTTTTTTTTAAAATCCTGACTCGGTTTGTGATTGTTATCTCGCAAAATGAGCAGGATTCATTTTTCTCTTTAGAACGCTGCAAGTGCAACAGCTGATCATTAATAAAAAAAATCCCTCCCATTCCCATTCCACATGGACACAGACAAACAGCTATTTCTTCATACTAACAAAAGGAATCTGCAACAAAGTTTGTTAAAATTCCTGCAATGTATATCGATCAATCAGAGGGGAATGTTTTTTCTCAACAAAAGTGGATTTACTCTTTAACCACTTAAGGACTGGAAGATTTGCCCCTTTAATGACCAGGACCTTTTTTGCGATACGGCACTGTGTCGCTCTAACTGACAATTGCGCGGTTGTGCAACGATGTACCCAAACAAAAGTTGACATCCTATTTTTTCCACAAATAGAGCTTTCTTTTCACCTCTGCGGTTTTTATTTTTTGCGTTGTAAACAAAAAAGAGAGACAATTTTGAAAAAACACAATATTTTTTACTTTTTGCTATAATAAATATCCAAAAAAATGTAAAAAAACACATTTCTACATAAGTTTAGGGCAATATGTATTCTTCTACATATTTTTGGTAAAAAAAATCGCAATAAGCGTATATTGATTGGTTTGCGCAAAAGTTATAGCATCTACAAAGTAGGAATATATTTATGGCATTTTTATTATTTTTTTTTTTTTACTAGTAATGGTGGTGATTAGGTATTTTTAGCGGGACTGCGACATTGCGGCAGACAGATCAGACACTTTTGACACTTTTTTGGGACCATTGACATTTATACAGCGATCAAAGCTAAAAATAGCCACTGATTACTGTATAAATGTCACTGGCAGGGAAGGGGTTAACACTAGGGGGCGATCAAGGGGTTAAGTGTTCCCTAGGGAGGTGTTTCTAATTGTGGGGGCAGTATAGTGACTGGAGGAGGAAAGAGATCGCTGTTCCTGATCACTAGGAACAGCAGATCTCTCTCTCCTCCCCTGTCAGAACAGGGATCTGTCTGTTTACATTGACAGATCTCTGTTCTGGCTCTCTGATCATGGGTGGCCGGCAGACATCGGCTCCCACGTCCCGCCGCGCCCCTTATACCTCTTAAAGTGGCCCGTACAGCTACAGCGATTCGCGCATGGGAGCCAACCTGCCGCCGCTATACAGCGCCTGGTCGACAAGTAGTTAAAGCTAAACTCTAGGCATATAATTAAAAAAATACAAACTAATTTGGCTCTTTATTCATTAATATGTCACAGTGGCTAAGTGGTTAGCACTTCTGCCTAACAGCACTAGGGTCACCAATTCAAATCCAAACCACTACACTACCTGCCTGGAATTTGCATGTTCCTGCGTAAGTTTCCTCCCACACTCCAAAGACATGCTGGTAGGTTAATTGGATCCTGTCTAAATTGGTCCTAGTATGTGTATATATGAATCTGAGTTAAGTCTAGCACACACTATCAACTCCGGTTGGAGCCGCTGCACTATCAATCTGACGCTAGTACAGCAATGTCCCCCCCGCTGAGCTATTGTGTTCTAACAGGGGGAGGGCCCCCCGCCAGAACACTCCAATTAGTGCACTCAGCCATTGAGAGCATTGCTCGGGAGCCGGTTGGCTGCTGGTTTTCCAGCATGCTCCTTCATCAGAAGTCGGCCAAACGGCCGGCTTCTGTTGGACTGGCTGCCATACACACGGGCCGAATGTCAGCCGGTTTATATTGAATGTTTACTGTTAACGTTTTTAACAGTAAAGAGCCAGCACTCTGCCTCCATCACTCTGTCCACTTCCCTTTTCCAGTCTTGCAAAGTTGGACATGTAGGTTGCTTGCAAAATTTGGGTAAAAGGCTCTTGGTGGCGTTTCAGAGGTGTGGGGTGATACTATGCTTATAGAACTTAAAAGAAGAAGGGATTGCCTTAAAAAAATAGTGAAGAGGAGTAAACCGAATAGGTTAAGTGTATTTTTTTGGACTCAAGGCGAGATGTTCGAGTTGAACATAATCTTGATTTGAACATCGGGTATTTGGCCGTTCGCCAAATACTGAACATTTTGGGGCGTTTGGGGCAAATTCAACCGAATGCCCCCATAATGCACTGCGAGATCAAGATCTCATCCCGACAACCCTTGCCTGGTAGTTATGGGGGTCTGCAGGTGGGGGGCTTATCAGAATCTGTAAGCCCTCTTTAACAAGGGGGCCCCCAGATCCCGCCCCCCCCATGTGAATGGGTATTGGGTACATTGTAACCCTACCCATTCACCAAAAAAAGTGTAAAAAAGTAAAAACCACAAAAAGACAGTTTTTGACAATTCCTTTATTTAAAAAAATTAAAAAATAAAGTGTCCCACAATGTCCATCCATCTTCAATCACCCCGCCCGACGGACCCAAAAAATAGAAAAAAAACCCCTGAAAATACTCCGCCTCCATGGGCGTCCCGCCAACTGCTGTCATTTCGCTGTGACAGCTGTTATATAGGCAAGGGCAGGGCCATATAAAGTCAGAGGGGGCGGGGTCATCCACTTACATCATGACCCCTCCCTTGCCTGTATAACATGGGGACAAAGTGTTTTGGGGGGGACCCCAAAGCACCCTCCTCATGTTGAGGGTATGTGGCCTGGTATGGTGCAGGAGGGGGGGCGCTCTTTTTTTCATTTTGACGTGGAGTTCCCCTTAAAATCCATACCAGACCCGAAGGGCCTGGTATGGATTTTGGGGGGGGGCACGCTGTTTTTTTTTAAATTTTGGCGTGGAGTTCCCCTTGGGGGGGACTCACGCTGATTTTTTTCCTTGATTTTTCAACTATATTACCGGGAGCCGGCAATACATTACAGACGCGAGCAATTTTAAATGACATTTTTTCCTTTAGAAATGTCATTTTGCTGTGACCCTCTGAGGATGGCTGCCTCCTCATTCTAGAATTTACCTGCCTTATGTTAATGTGCTATTATAGCTACCATTGTACTATTTACCTTAGACATCACATGCTGCGGAGCACCGGAGACCCCCCTTTTTGTCATTTTGCTGTGGGACTGTAAAACACATCAGACATATGCGTCACTTTACAGGCAGAGGGGACCCCCCAGGCATGATATTTAAAGGAATATTTCATTTTTATTGTTTCACTTTAAGCATTAATAATATCACTGCTCCTGAAAAAAAGGACGTTTTAAAAACTTTTTTTTTCCTTGATACATGTCCCCTGCGGCAGTACCCGGGTCCCCATACACCTTTTATGGCAATAACTTACATATAAGCCTTTAAAATTCGCACTTTTGATTTTTGTTGTTCGTGTCCATTAGAATTTAACCACATCAATAATGGGCACTCTCAACCCCTTCCTTCCCAGACCAATTTTTAGCTTTCAGCGCTCTCAATGACAATTGTGCGGTCATGCAATGCTGTACCCAAATGAAATTTTTATCATTTTGTTCACACAAATAGAGCTTTCTTTTGCTGTACCCAAATGAAATTTTTATCATTTTGCTCACACAAATAGAGCTTTCTTTTGGTGGTATTTATTCACGACTCCGTTTTTTATCTTTTGCGATATAAGCGAAAAAAGAGCAGAAATTTGGAGAAAAAAACAATATTTTCTTATTTCTAGTTTAAAAGAAATCCCCCGAAAAAATCGAATTTTGTCATAAATTTATGTTTTTGGTAAAAAAAATCCCGTTAAGTGTATAATAATTGGTTCGTGTGATCACGGACAGGTGTACGCAAATGATCATGTGCAGATGTGTGCACGTGATCACGGACATATGTGTGCAGATAATCATTGGGACATGTGATTTTACTGTTACATATCTGGGGGGCAGGTGTTTTTACTATGTGGGGACATGTGTTTTGGGGACATGTGTTTTGGGGACATGTGTGTTAACTTTGTGTGTTTACTCTGTGGGGACACTAGACTGGTGATCAGTAATCAGGTTCCTGAACGTCCACTCAGAAGGAGAGAGCGCCAACCCAGCCGTTTATGTACAGTGGCCGGGTGGGAAGTAGTTAATAGGGTTCGCATGTTCGCAAAAATTATTTGCATGTTCTGGTGTGAACCAAACCGGGGGGTGTTCGGCCCATCCCTACTTCCAACCCAAGTTTTTGGATCTTGTGACAATGCCGCCACAGGCGCATAAAGGTGCCTTCCTGGTTGCAGCCTCACCAACAATTGCGGTCTGTGTTTGGGAAGATTCTAGCTAACCGCAAAGGTGTCTTATACCATCGGGACACAAATTGGTAACATGATTCCTGTGTCTTAGAGCTAATTGAGGAGACATGAGATACATTTCTGAACCTAGTGGGGTGTAAACTCCAGTCCCAGCTTCGTTTCCCATTCTTGTATGAAATAAGGGGTCGTCTGGGAGTAAATGTCTAATAGGTACCTGTACATTTGTGAGATTAAATGCTTAGGTTCCCCAAGGTTTTCACACATGGATTCAAAAGGTGTTAAAGAATCATGTGGGCATACTTTAGGTGCTAGTTTTTGTAAGAAATCGCTCAGCTAAAAAAATTTATGTTAATGGCCATTTATGACTGGTGGTATGATTAGTTCTGATAGAGTGTACCGTTTGCTAAGTATCACTACATTTTTAGTGATGAATCCTCCAAAATATTCTCTTCTCAGGCAACATTTATACAACACAATTGCAGATGATAAGGCTGAAGGAGGTCAACCAGAGCAATACAATGATTTATATGAACCAACATAACTATTACAAAATGTATAAATAGCTATACTAAGTTTCTCTCCCTCAAGGACTTCTAGTTTGGTATGTAGCCAAACAAAATGTTAAATAGTAGAATTGACGATAAATGAGAAAGGAGCAAGGTCTCTGACTGGAAAATACAGACTTATATATATTTTCTCATTTTAGATTTAGTGCTTAAACTAATATGATCTGCAATAGAAAATGTTGGTGTTGCCCATAAGAACTGCTCAGAAGTCTTATTTTATATTTTACCCATCATTAAAGTGATTGTAAAGGCTCATTTTTTTTAAAATAACAAACATGTTATACTTACCTCCTCTGTGCAGTTGGTTTTGCACAGAGCAGCCTGGATCCTCCTCGGGTTCAGAAGGTAGGCAATTCTATGACACAGCAGTGCCTACTCACAAGGTATAATGAATACAGAGTCATAGAATACAAGGAAGTAAATTTGTGGGGATCTTCAGAAAGTAATTGTTCAGATTAAGAGGAGTAGGCTATAAATAAATAAAAAAATAAAAAAGTGAAAATAAATATATGATTTTGCATTTTGACCACAGATATGTTTTAATAGGGACAGGCCCACTGAACTTGATCACAACCTGAACTTTGTGGTTATGGACATCTTTACATGTTATGCTATTATGGTTTAAACAACCAAATCGAGTAACTGTATGTCATTGCCAAGTGGTTGTACCGGAGTGATACCTGCACCTGTTTTTTAGAGCTACCGGTTGGCTTTCTTGTGATAACAACCGATATGGCTAAGCAGCCACTCGGCTGTTATTACAAGCAGTGGGAGATATCGCCGTGATCGTTAGAGTGAGAGAAATAATTCTAGTGCCAGACCTCCTCTGTAACTATAAACAGGTAACTTTAAAAATTTTTTAAAGGGACGCCTATGGAGATTTTTAAGTATCGTAGTTTGTTGCCATTTTGTCACAATTTTAAAGCATGACATGTTAAGTACGGTATCTATTTACTCGGCGTAACATCATCTTTTACATTATACAAAAAAATTGGGCTAACTTTACTGTTTTTTATTTTAAAATTCATTGAAGTGTATTTTTTTTTTTTGCGTGTAATGCTGTGCATATACAGTGTGACATAAAATATTGCAACAGCCGCCACTTTATTCTCTAGGGTCTCTGCTAATGTTTGGAGGTGCTAAGTAAGTAAATACTGATTTTAACTTGTAAGCAACAAATGTCAGAAAAAGGCCTGGTCTTCAAGTGGTTAAAGAAATTGGCTTTTAGTTCAGTGTTTGGAAATAGTTAATAAGAAAATGAAGTGACAGCTCTGCAACAAAGGAATACAAATATATGCTGGTATGATCAGCTGCAAACCAACCCCCTACATTGAAATACAACAATACATCTTTGAGTGGTTGTGTTTACTTTAACAGGGGAATAGTGGAAAAAAATTTGTCTAGCCATGTCCATATGTATGCATATTTTGCTGATGCATTTTTGTGTAGGATACTCACTCTGCAAATATTTGCCTACCCTTGTAAACCTAGTGACATATGGAAGAAAAGGATTTGCATTTGATAGCCAAAAATTTCCAAATGCAGCTAAAAAAAGCCATTCTTCATTTCTAAGAAAATGCTGGGATTCCCCTGAAATATGCTGTCTAAGTGGAGGCTCGCAATAGTATTTATTACAAGATTGCCGTTTGTTCTGTTTTTGTTTCTTTCTTGAGATAACACTCATTTGCACATTGTGGTGCTCTGCTGCAAAATTAAATAGGTATGCAGTGTAATGCTAAAATAGCTACAGATGGCTTTAGTTTTGATTTGTTTCAAACTAAATTTAGCATGTGGAAGGAACACATCAAAGTCCTGCCACCCCAGGCCATTTTTAAGTAAAATCATGACACCTTTTACGAAGCAACACGATCCCACCTACCAACCAGCAGGAAATGTATTTACTATGTTTTATCATTCCCATAGAATCAGGAGGCTGTATCATGTAAGACATTGTTAGAAAGAGATAACTTAAAATTCAGACTTTGAAAGTAATTTAGGTTCTATAATATCAGGCATAAAACAATACCATACCAAATAAAATCACACAAAACAACAAAGGTATACACTGTAAATGTTACTTTATATACAAATCGTGTTACCTGTTGTAAGTTTACATATTGTAAATGAATCATTATGAATGCAGGGGAACTGACGCATGGGGTATTATTTACTAAAGGCAAATCCACTTTGCACTACAAGTGCACTGGAAGTGCGGTCACTGTAGATCCGAAGGGGACACGCAAGGAAAATAAAAAACTGAATTTTAGCTTGCACATGATTAGATGATAAAATCAACTGAGCTTCCCCTCATTTCAGATCTTTCCCTTAGATCTACAGCGACTGCATTTCCAAGTGCACTTGCAGTGCACTTGTAGTGCAAAATGGATTTGCCTTTCGTAAATAACCCCCATAGTACACAACTAATGATGAAACCTCCTATAGAATACATATACAGAAATTTTTATAATTTTAAGACGAATATAGCGCCACCCCCGAAGGAGCTGCTTGGTAATTTTGGGTCCCTTGTTCCACGCCTCGACTCCAAGAACAATCTCAGCACCTGGCACAACGGTATTGCTAGCAAACCAGTAAACAGGCACAAGTTATAGTGAAAGTAGTTAAATCTGTTATTTTACTGAGATATAAAAGCAGTCAAGTGCAATAACATAGACATATAACATGTAAAGGTTTGAATAGCCCCTGGCAATAGGAACAGCAGAGAACACAACAATAGGATGTCCTATGGACACAGCTAACCACTGATGAATTTGCCGTGCACCACAAAGGGCGCGCATGCGTGGCATGAATGGGAAGATGTCGTATGACGTCCTCCTAGAACTAGAGCAGTCCCGCCTGGCCGTCATTTGACTATACAGCAGGCGGGAACCGGTTAAAATGGTATCCAGGTTGACTGTGGCTAAACATACAAAGCTGCATTCTGGGCAGAAATACAAAACCAAACAATGAATGCAGTAATATATTTATTATTATCTGTTCATTTTTTAATGCAACTAGTTTAAATATCTACAGCCCTTTATAATCTGCAGAATCTTCAGAAGCATTCAGGCTGGGAGGGGTAGCACTTGGGCCAGTAATGTGGACTGTATCATCTACTCCAGCCATTATTGAAGAATCCGATTACTATTCTTATGATACAGGATTTATATAGTGCCAACAGTTTGTACAGCACTTTACAAAATAAAGGGAGACAGTACCATTAAAATACAGTTCAAGGCAAGAGGGTCAGGAGGGCTCTGCTAAAAAGTGCAGGGCAATTGATACAAAAGGTAATAACTATGAGGTAAGTAAAGTTCAGTTTTTAGTAAGTAAGTAAAAGTTCTGTTTTTAGGTAGCGTTGGGATAGGTTCTCCAGAAGAGATCTGTTTTCAAGGATTGCCTAAAGGACGATAGATTGGGGTAGGGAGCTCCAGAGGAGAAGAGAGGTTCTGCAGAAGTTCTGGAGGGGAGGCATGAGAAGAGGTGACAAAAGAGTTAGAAAGCTGGAGGTTTTGGAAGGAGCAAAGGGAACGGTTTTGATAATAGTTTGAAGCACGTTTGGTGATGTAGCTTGTGGCAGAAAGGTGGATAGCATTTTAAGTATGCAACAGTCTTAATAGATTTAAGTGGGATCGTTTGTATAAACGTAAGCCAAAGAATATGTGAAGATATGAAGAGATAGCCCGGTAACTGCACGCCTCGCCTGGCCTGAGTGGTTAGCAAGGACACGACCTGGATGAATCGAGCTAAGGCTGCTTTTAAGGCTGCTTTTACCTGCTAACCACTTGGGTCAGAGGAGGTGTGCAGCGGCCGGGCTATCTCTTTCAAGGGATATTTGAAACACATGTTTGAAAAAAGTTTTAAAGAAACTTTTGCAGACTGTTTTTAAATAACATCTAGTAATATACTCTCAATAAATGCGTGTTATCAAAGCAGAGCAGACCTTGCAGGCTAATAGTGAAATGTATACAAAACTCTGCAAACTATTTCCCCCTGCAGAGCTATAAACTCACTCTGTATAAGGTGTGTTGCAAAGTGTGAAACATAACAGCAAGACCAGTGCCGAGGGTCATTGTAATGGATAATTATGTTAATTATTATAGTATACAATTTAAATGTGCTCTGTGGTTTTTCATGCCATACTTAATGCCCAGTCCTAGATGTACTATTCATGGACATCCCTTGCTCATACTAGTCCTGACAGGCGGGGAGGAACACATTTTAGCACCAAAAATGTCAGCCCTAAATGGCACTCTTGCTGCAACAAATGATTCCATCTGATAAAAAGCAAAAACCTTTGGTATGTGAGGTTTGCACATTTTTGTCAGAAAACCAATGTAGAAAAATGTAGTAGAAATACCCACAGCAATCTGTTGTTTGTGGTAACATGTAGGCACTCTGGACAACGGAGGGATTTAAAGCAACAACAAGCCCCTATGCATTTGTGTGCTCTTTTGCGGATGTAGTGCACATGAAAGTAAACATTCCATGCAGATGCATTGCCTGCTACAGATGTGCTATAAGTTATTACTGAACCTGACTTAAAGTGGTTGTAAACACAGAAAGTTTAAAAAACAGAAAAAAACAAAGTGAATTATATAAATGTTGTAGTTGGATCAAACAAGGAGATATGGGGGATGAACTGAACACCCCTCGGTTCAGTTCTCACCAGAACTTGCGAACAGACAAAAAAATTGTGCGAACATGTGTACACCGTTAAAGTCTATGGGACACGAATGTGAAAAATCAAAAGTGCTCATTTTAAAGGTTTATTTGCATGTTATTGTCATAAAAGTGTTTGGGAACCCGGGTCCTGCCCCAGGGGACATGTATGAATGCAAAAAAAAGTTTTTAAAACGGCCGTTTTTTCAGGAGCAGTGATTTTAAGAATGCTTAAAGTGAAACAATAACAAAAAATATACATTTAAATATCGTGCTGGTTGGTCCCCTTGGTCTGCCTGTAGCGCATGTTTTCCATGTTTAGAAAAGTAACGCAGCAAAATGACATTTCTAAAGGAAAAAATGTAATTTAAAATTGCTCACGGCTGTAATGTATTGTCAGATCCTGGCAATATACGGTACATAAAAAATCATTTAAAAATACAGCATGGGTTTCCCTCCCCAGTCCATACCAGGCCCTTAGGGTCTGGTATGAATGTTAGGCCAAAAAATACAAAATTACTGCGCTTCCCAATACCCCAAGCTGCAGTTCTAATCTGTAGGTAAGAAAAGTGCATACATAAAATAATCAACAGAACCGCGCTAACAAATGAATTAAGGATTGTGGAAAAACCACAACCTAAAAATGATTGATAAGATAATCACCCAAGGTGTGAAATATTGAAAAAACACAATATATATTCGTATCAAAATAGTGTTACTTGAAAACCATACGTGACTTCGAAAAGAATAAGGCCCCTTTCACACGAGGCGGGCTCCGTTTCTACGGAGCCCGCCTCCGTCTGCCGGCTCAGCGGGAGATCTCTCCGTTGATCTCCGCTGAGCCGGCGGATGACAGGTCCCTCTCTGCTCACTGAGCGGGGAGGGGCTTGTCAGGTGCCGCTGCCGCCTATGAAGGGATCGGACGAAAACGGACAGCGTGTCCGTCTTCGTCAGATCTCACCCGATCCGATCCGCCAGCGACGGATCTGGACGTAGAGCCATACGTCTGCTTTTAGCGGATCGGACTGGGTCGGATGTCAGCGGACATGTCTCCGCTGACATCCGACGCTCCATAGACTAACATGGATCGCCCGTTCAGGTCCGCCGTCAAAACTGACAGGCGGACCTGAACGGTCCGATCGTGTGAAAGGGGTCTTACAAATAAACAATAAATAGATAAGTGAATAATAGTGACCCCAATATAAAAGTCCTTTAAAAAATGTAAAATAAACAATGAAATAATAAGTAAGTGATGGTGACTCCAGTATAAAAGTCCTTGAAGAGAATAAATCCATAAATAGTGATTGGAGAATTAATCAGCAAGCACCCAGTGAAGAAAATCCACCACCTAAAACGATGCACGCTTACCAGAGGTAAGCTTTAACCAAGCTTATATTAGAATCACTCAGCAGGGACACCACTATCAGTCTCATCACAGGGGAAGGACACCGGAACTCTCCGTCCAAAGGAACCGAAGGTCAGCAAGAGGAACCCAGGGAAATGAGAGACACATTCTCCATAGTGTGAATCCATATTACAATTTATTAAAAAACAAAGGAAAATTGCACTTACATGGGAAAGTACGATAAAAAGCATGTATGTTAAAACAGCCGGCCGGCCTGCATACACCCATTCGTAATGGGATAGAAACGATGACGTCAGCGCGTCTGCCTTCCGACGTACGTTTCGTCCTAATGGACGTTGTCATAGGATACTCTTGTTGGGTTCAGGAACGGTCCCTACTGGTAAATATTATTTCAGAGGCTGCTTGCCCTCTTTTAGTGACCTGTGAGTGTCTGCCTCTCCTTGGAGGCCTTTCAGGCATGATGGGTATTTTTTTTTTTTAACACCACATTACACTGTATTATATACTGTGTACACCGCCTGAAGTGTATTCGAAACTGTAACACTGTATTATATACTGTGTACACCACCTGCACTGTCTTAGCAACTGTACACAGCCGAATGCACTGTATATATAGGCTAAGCTGAATGCAGAGTAGTATATATATATATATATATATATATATATATATATATATTAGTAGACTGTATATATATATATATATATATATATATATATATATATATATATATATATACAGTCTACTAATATATATATATATATACTCTGCATTGTCAAATATACTGCCTGTACTGACTGAATATATCAAATACACTGCCTGTACTGACTGAATATAGAGTTTACAATGTATATATAGGCTACGCTGAATGCAGAGTGTATATATATATATATATATATATATATATATATATATATATATATATATATATATATCAAATACACTGCCACTAACTAACTAACCTGCCTGCCTAATCTAGCTCAATCTCTCTATCTTCGTCCACTATAACATACTATATGGGTGCTGTGTAAGCAGCCCTATATAGTGTGGGGCGTGGACTTAGTCCCCCTGAACCATGATTGGCCAAAGGCACCCTGCCTTTGGCCAATTATGGCTCTCGCTGAGGAGCATGCTGTGCTTGGCCAAAGCATGGAGGTCAGGTGTATTCTTTGGCCAATCATTATACAGCAATGCACTGCAGTATTGCAGTGCATTATGAGGCGCTCGAATTTGCCACTAACACCCCATAAAATTCGCTGTTCGGCGAACGGGCGAACACCCGATGTTCGAGTCAAACTTACATTCGACTCAAACTCGAAGCTCATCCCTAGTAGGAAGGCTTACCGGAGCAAATGGACTCAGATGAGCATATATCCAATGAGTATTCAAGGCTTGTGGTGTATGCACACCGATGTATGAAACATCAACGTCTGTGCTTCTGACCAAAATGGATATTGATCCCTCCGTCCCAAGAATGACTCGAAAGGGCAGTGCTCATATATAGCTGGTATCTTCAAATCAAAAGTGGACTCGATCTTCCCCATACACTCATGCGTAGTAACCAAAAAGAAAACGAATACTCCACATAGTGTGAACCCGTAAATATAAATGGAAATGTATTAAAAAATGGGAGCACTTACATTTTAGAAGAGTAAAAACAAGCGCTTGTAGGGGTATCAATGTAAACAATGCCATGGCATCAGTAGGGCTTGTTTATTTAGTAAACCCCTGTTTTTAACGCAGACTGTTGGACAGGTTAATTCAGTTGGTAAGCAGACTGGTTGGTGAGTTGAGCTGGGAATGTCCTCTGTTCTTATCTTTGATGTGTTTGCCCTTCCATGTGCTCCTTGCTGTGAAGGCCAGTTATAGGTGGGGCCATCTCTTTGTTACTGGTGTAAATTTGGTCAGGGGACACACTGGGCACCTTTGCTGCCATTGTACTATGTGCTGGGTGTCCTCTGTGCCCCTGTGCCTTTAAGGTGGGCTGGGCTACCTCCAGGCCCATCTGCCCCCTATCCTTCATTAAAAATGCATGTGCTTCCACTGCGGAGACACTCATAAATTCAGTAGTGTTAGGACTGCAAGTGATACACGGGGTACCGTGAAGAGGCCGTGAAGAGGCCTAGCAGCATGCGTTTGCAATTGTGTGCTAACTAAACCCCTGTTTTTAACGCAGACTGTTGGACAGGTTAATTCGTAAGCAGACTGGTTGGGGAGTTGAGCTGGAAATTTCTTCTGGTTTTGTCTTTCATGCATTTTCCCGTCCATGTGCTCTTTGCTGTGAAGGTCAGTTATAGGTGGGGGCAGGGGCCATCTCTTTGTTACTGCGATGCATACTAGCACATTATGCCATTATCTTGCAGGTTTTTTTTTAAGTCCGTGGTTTAGTACCACTTTAATCACATAGCGACCGGCGCAGAATGGCACGGACAGGCAAATGGGCGTACCTGTATGTCCCTTTGAATTTGCCACCGTGCTATCACGTGCGCACCGGCGGCGCCGAGTGCACGCCCATCGCAAGCTCCGTGAGTCTGACCGCGGGTCCCGCGGACGCAATGTCCACGGGGATACCTGCGATTGTGTCACGGAGAGGAAGAATTGGGAGATGCTAATGTAAACAAGCATCTCCCCGTTCCGCCTAGTGACACTGTCACTGATCATAGCTCCCTGTGATCGGGAGCTATGATCAGTGATGTGTCACACACAGCCCCTCCCCCCGCAGTTAGAAACACTCTCTAGGACACACTTAACCCTTCCCTAGCCCCCTAGTGGTTAACCCCTTCACTGCCAGTGTCATTTTTACAGTAATCAGTGCAATTTAATCGCACTGATCGCTGTAAAAATGACAATGGTCCCAAAAATGTGTCAAAATTGTCCGATGTGTCCTCCATAATGTCGCAGTCACAATAAAAATCACAGATCGCCGCCATTACTAATAAAAAAAAATTATTAATAAAAATGCCTTAAAACTAACCCTTATTTTGTAGGCACTATAACGTTTGCGCAAACCAATCAATAAACGCTTATTGCGATTTTTTTACCAAATATATGTAGAAGAATATGGCTTAAACTGAGGAAAAAAAATGTTTTTTTATATATTTTTTGGGGATATTTATTATAGCAAAAAGTAAAAAATAATGCATTTTTTTCAAAATTGTCGCTCTATTTTTGTTTATAGCGCAAAAAATAAAAACCGCAGAGATGATCAAATACCACCAAAAGAAAGCTCTATTTGTGGGAAAAAAAGGATGTCAACTTAGTTTGGGAGCCACATCACACAACCGCGCAATTGTCAGTTAAAGCGACGCAGTGCCGAATCGCAAAAAGTGCTCTGGTCTTTGGCCAGCGAAATGGTCCGGGGCTTAAGTGGTTAAAGCTTGATAAAAATAAGCATCTTTACACGGCAAGAACACCTGTCTGAGTAATGATTTGTATGGTAATGCAAAACCTGTCGGATGCTAACAAAAGACCATTGACACAGGCTCTAAAACAACTCACACATATGAACTTTGAAGTTTAATCATATGTGCTAATATTTTCTTTTACCAGTGCCACCTTTGTATTTGCTGCTTTCTGATTCAGTATTTCTATGTGATAATCTTAGTGCACATACACACCCATGCACTCTGGTAATATACAGGTTAACGCAATTCACATTACACATTAGTGTGTTAGGTTGCCATTCATTTCTACCATGTGGTACCTCAGAAAACATGGTGCAGATCTGATTTTTTTTGTGCATTGGCAGCCAAAGGAAATAAAATTGGTTGTCTTATTGCATGTTATGTTCGTTAATGCACCACAAAATCTGAATTGGCCCCTAAATAAATGATCACTTTCAAAAATATTTTTGGTAGATTTTGTATCCAGGCATTTTCCACATGCCAAAAGACTGAATAAAAAACAAAAAAAAACAAAAAAAAAACATTTCCTTTTGTCTTACCTTACAATCCCATTTATTGTGTTCAATATTGTGTTCAATTGTGTAAAAAATGGTCTGAAAAGAATTGAAAAATGCCTAAACAGTCTTATATTCTTAACAGGTCAGATTTTAGCACTGATAACTTTGTAAAACCTAAACTGTAATTTCAGAATAAAGTAAATGTGGACAGGTTTTTTCAAAAACAAAAAGTGCAAACAAAAAGTAGAATCAATAGATCAGACTTCAGTCACAAACTGTTACTTTTCCCTATTTTACAGGTTTGATTATCTGGTTGAAATCTGTCTATAAAGGAATATGTAGGCTGACATTGATAAGTTCTTCTTTTGAAAATGCCAGTGGCCCAGTTGTTATGGTGATTTAGGGGCTTAAGGACATTCTGGGGGAGATTTATTAAGGACGGGTTCACACATGTGCGGCCACTGGGAACAGCAGGGGGTCCGGTGCATACCTGTTCATTGTTTCAGGTCCGAATTAGGTCAGAATTATTTACTGAATTTGGTCCTGAAACAGAGCCAAAGTCACCCAAGATCCTTCTGAAGCCACCACGGAGATATGTGAACTGGCTCCATTGAGAGCAGGTCACACTCTCCGGTCATGCAACAGCTTTGACAATAAAACCTGGAAGCTGATTGGTTTCTATGCAGAGCTGCACCACATTTTGCACCATGCAGTTTTAGTAAATAAACGCCTCTGTGTCATTTAGCCAGAATGGGTGCAGATACAAAGTTCTGGTTGTGTATAAAAGCCAGGGACAGCAAGCCCCTCTTCAGGATAATATGCCCCTCCCCCTTCCACCCTGATTCTTTTAGTAAAAAATGCCCTAATTAACATACCTGAGGCTTCTCTCACATGACACCACTCAAACCTTCTTCTCTTCTGTTTACTTCATGGAAGGGTCCTTCTTCAGGTTAAACACCCATCACTGCCTGTGAGACCTGGACACTTGATATTGGATGTCTTCTGGTAGGTTCCCTTCAGGAAAGAGAAGAAGATGACATCATCACAGGGGATTGGCTGGGGAACAGAGGTCTCAGAGCGCCATTGCAGCACTGGCACACTGGTGGCAATGAGAAACATGGACTTAGATGAGTATATTTGCCTTCACCTGTAAGGGGAGGGGGAAACACTACCACTATGGGTTGGGGAATGAAAAAAATGAAATAAATAAGCTTTCCTCAACTACGTCTTTTTTTCGACTACAGTACATCACTCTACAGTATATAACATTACCCACTTGTCTTTTAAGTGACGCCTTTTTCATGAGCTCCTGCGACAGTTCTTAGAATATGTTTAATAACACACAAAACATAACACCATAATTAAACCATATAATTGTGGGGCTGAACCTGTAAATACAGAAATATTTTATGTCCTTTCGGCAGCTTTTGAAGGAAACTTGTATCTTAAGAACATGACCACAACTGCATCTGTAAAAGTTTAACTGTGAAGTGAAGCACAGAAACATGACTAATTTTTACCTCACGCCTGAGGTGTTTAAATTGTGGCAACATCAAGAATGTTGTTAATTTGCAGATGATGCCTGAGCCTGCCTTGAGATAAGCTACATCAGGGGATCACTTTCAAGAATCTGAAACCCATCACTGTGGCTCTGGTCACATTGTAAGCTTTAATGCTTTTTAAAAAGCATTTAAGTGGTTTTTGCATGTAAGTTGCTGTAGCTTCATGCATGCTTTTTACATATTCTTGCCTGACAAAGTAAAAAAAAAAAATTGTTTAAATGGTATGCTGCATTAAAACTTAATAAAGCACAGTATACATTTAGATTTATTAATTGGTTGGATTTGTATAGTAGCTCTCTGTTTGACATGGCATGAATGGAGCCTGTATGCCTTTTGTTGGTTAAAGACACACAGCATACAGGCTTCATTCACATACCTTGCATGTAGCATATCACACGGCAAACTATTTAGTAAGAGCAGTTTATGGTACAATACTCTATAGTCTGATATTTGGTACATGGTGTGGTTGAAGTATACTAGTATGATCTCATTGTGCTTTATATTCAGCATATAGGCCTTTACTGTCTGCACAGTAAACATTTACTGAATAATAACCGCACTGACAATTATAGGCTGCATGGCATGCTGGTCAGACACATGCAAAAGGGCATCAAACAAACAATCGTAACCCATATACGGTATACAAAACAGATTTTAGTCGAATTAAATATACTTGGCTGCTGTGCATGCTGCAGTTGTCTTGTTATTGGTGTGCTATAAACTGTCTAGGATAAGTCTGGGTGTTCCTTACCTCCATACTGTTCCTATCCAGTGGGATAGTTCGGAGTCAGGCTTCTTGAACTTGATGTTATGTGATCAAATTTAGATTTTGGCCAGGGCATTGATGAAGTAGAACATTTTGCTGAGATATTTAATATCACCGTCCTTCCTATCCACCTTGTATATTCAGAGAATGCCTTGTACTCTTTGAAAAAAATACAAGGCAATCTGTAAAGAGAGAAATTGCCAAGCGAGTGACCACAGGCACTCGCATAAAACCTGAACAAGACCTGAAGATTGCGGTTACTGAAGTAGCTTCGACTTCTACAGTAATTTCAAGCTACCCAGTTGTCTATCAGTTATGAGTTATGAGTAAAGCTAACTTACACTCAAAGCTAGACCAATGCAACTATGCAATACAAATCATTCCTGGAGCTCAGCTTTAGTGCACAATAATGCATTGTATTAACACATGTGAGTCAACGCAATACATAGTGTAAATGGGCTCCCAATTGGAAGCAAAAAATAATAATCTTTTTTTTACATTCCTCTGCAAATCATTGGGTGTTTGAAATGAAGACATGTTCACTTGGCAAAGTGAAAAATTTGAAAATTTTGCTCCCTTTGGGGTTTATTTACTAAAGCTAGAAAGGACAAAACTAGTCACAATTCTGCATAGAGATTTTATTGCCAAAGCTTAAATAAATAAAACCCATTTGTGTCTATAATAGGCCCATACTGTAACTCAATTGTCATGCTGGAAAATATTAAAATGCTTAATGTAAAAAAAAAGAAATCTCAAAAAAAATATATTTTTTAAACTATCCCCATTTTGCTAAATGATGGTTAAATATATGACCTTCATTCATGTAAGTGGATACCTTTACTTTTCAGTATAGTTTCTTATCTGAGGAGCTCTGAAGAAGCTTAACATATTAAGTGATTATCCTGCACACAGCCCTGAGCTCCAAAATGTATTGATACAAAGGAAAACATTAAAACCGCAAGTCCTCTAGTGAGTTTCCTCTAAGGGCCTTAATATTTGAGTTGAGTAGTACAACAGTCCTTATATACACATTAAACATTCTGGGAGCCTGTGAGTGCATTATGTGTCGTTTTATCTTTGCTTAATAACCACTAGGGATGAGCCCGATGTTCGAGTCGAGCGAACATCAGGTGTTCGCCAAATAGCGAACGATTTGGGGTGTTCGCGGCAAATTCGAAACCCGCGGAACACCCTTTAAAAGTCTATGGAAGAAATCAAAAGTGCTAATTTTAAAGACTTATATGTTTGGTATTGTCATAAAATGTGTTTGGGGACCTGGGTCCTGCCCCAGGGGACATGCATCAATGCAAAAAAATTTTTAAAAACGGCCGTTTTTTTGAGAGCAGTGATTTTAATAATGCTTAAAGTGAAACAATAAAAGTGAAATATGCCTTTAAATTTCGTACCTGGGGGTTTCTATAGTATGCCTGTAAAGTAGCACATGTTTCCCGTGTTTAGAACAGTCCGAGAGCAAAATGCATATAAGCCTTTAAAATTAGCACTTTTGATTTTTCATGTTCGTGTCCCATAGACTTTAACGGTGTTCGCGTGTTCGAACACATTTTTTGCCTGTTCGCATGTTTTGCTGCGAACCGAACCGGGGGGGTGTTCGGCTCATCCCTAATAACCACTTGACCTCCAGAAGATTTACCCCCCTTCATGACCATAACTGACAATTGTGCGGTCATGCAGCGCTGTGCCCAAATGAAATTTATGTAATTTTTTTCCTATAAATAGAGCTTTATTTTTGTGGTATTTGATCGTTACTGCTTTTTTTTTTTTTTTTTTGCATTATAAAAAGACTGACAATTTTGAAAAAAACAATATTATTTACTTTCTGCTATAAAACATATCCAATCATTTTTTTTTTTTTTTAATTGAATTTCTTCATAACTTTAGGCCAATATGTATTCTGCTACATATGTTTGGTAAAAAAAATCCCAATAAGCACATATTTATTGGTTTGTGCAAAAGTTATAGCATCTACAAACTATAGTACATATAGTGGAATTTTAATTTTTTTATACTAGTAATCAGTGGCAGCTGGTGATATATTTTTTGGGGGGGCGGCAAATCCATCCACCGCCACAACCCTCCCCACCCTGGTCAATCGGGTCACACTTATTAATTCGCTATTGTGACACAGCTGGGTGGGCTCGGGGCGCAGTGCTCAGGCTCTAATCATGTGCTTCTAAAAAAAAAACAAAAACCCCCCATTGGAATACATGCACCTGGCGCCCGGTGCCCTGCATGTAGATTAGGGACTGGGCACATGGATTAGGGGGGCGGTGCCCCTGCGCCCCGGATGGACCGCCACTGCTAGTAATGGCAGCGATCAGTGACTTATACCAGGACTGCGATATTGTGGCAGGCAATCTGATACTTTTGACACTTTGTGGGAACCAGTGACACTAATACAGTGCTCAGTGCTAAAAATATGCCCTGTCACTGTAGTAATGACTCTGGCTAGGAAGGGGTTATATATCTAGAGCAAACAAAGTGTTAAATGTGTGCCTAACCAGTGTTTATGTGTGTACACAGCGTGCTGCTTTCACTAAGGAATGTGATGGATTTTATTCCCTGCTTCACAGGGGGAAAAATTCCAGCACGTCCCCCCTGACAGGACGGACCTCTGTATTGTTTACAGAGCTTTGTCCAGTGTGTCTCCTTGCCAATCAGCAGCTTGACATCCCTTGTCCGGCACCTGCTAATCAGCTTCTGCTGTGACTAATCACAGCAGAAGCACCGTGCGTGCCTCCTACCCATAAGAGCAGAATCACGTATATATATAAATATATATATATATATATATATATATATATATATATATATATATATATATGTGTGATTATGCGCAGAGCAGCTGCCCTGTAGCAGTAAAACTACTATGGGGCAGTCAGCAACTTAATAAAGAGGTTTATTGCACTACTAGGGCATGCACTTCCCTGATCTGCTGTTTTTTGTTTATATTGTCCATAGTCCTTGTTTTGGCAATTCAAGGGATAGCTGCAAAGACCCTGATATAGTGGAGGCTGCAACACTTCTTCCTTATGCTGTTCAAAATAAGAAATTCTAAATCATTTCATTTCATTGTGGCCAACCACAACCTGTTACCAAATCACTTAAGTGGTCTGCGTTCTTCAAAAGGTTGAGAACCCCTAGAGCAATCCCAAAGGTATGGTATATGCATAGAAGCATTGGTTTAAGCTGGACCAATATAACTATGTATAAATCGCCATACCTGCAACGCGTGTTTAAGGCCCTTAGAGGTGGAAATGCATTAGTGGACTTCTGGTTACCTGTTTGAATTTGTACCAAACAATTTTAGGAACTTAGGACTGTGGGCAGGATCATCACTACCTATATTTTGCTATGTGGTGCAAGGAAGCCTTCCTATTCGAAACTGGAAAGCAAGCAGGTTTAAGGTTGGGCAGGTATGCATTTTATTCATACATTAGAAGGAGCTTAACTCCCATTTTCAAAAAGAGTTTATACTGATCTGTCCTTGCATAATAATTGATAATCATTTATTTTTTCATGACAGACTTTTATAAAGCACCATCAATTTACAAGGTTATATCGCCGCCTAATATACCAAATCCAAAACGGTACTCTTTCTTAGTTGCACTCAACTTTTCTTTGAACTCACATGTTTTAGTTTTCCCAAGACAGTCTTGTATTTTGCTACTAGAAAATTACTGAAGAATGTTTATTTTTATACTTGGACTTCTGACGCCATGAAAATAAATAAGATAGTTAGGAGTTGATGACTGTTTTACAGTAATTACTATTTAATTTATAGCTATACAATATCCACCATCTGCATAACAAGCTAAATGTGTTCATGATTCCATGTTTCCCATATTTGAAAGTGCAAAGTGACAGATTTACATGTGATTTCTTCTAGCACAGTCTTCTTAAAAAAATTAATTTGGAGCTCTGTACAACAAGTTGTAAGACAGCGACTGACCAATATGAGGTTGCTAAAGTTTGATGTACACATTAGGCTCAGTTAACAAAGCATCGACTCCAGACTAAAGCTGGCCATACACTGAATGAATTTTGTCTGGTTCCTGATAAACTGCTTGAAACACACTTTGTGAGTGGGCCTGTCGGCACCCTTCTACCCAACATTCTTCGAAGCCAGGCAGAAAATCACCGGCTGAAAAACATCTGCATCCAATCAAACACCAGCTGTTAGGATACAGTAGTAGTGGGAGATTTGTCCACTGCTTAGCATGAATGGAGGAATCTTTAAAATTGTTTTGGTTCAGCAAGTATTAGTGTATTAGTGTAGCTTTCAGATTTCAGTGGACTCATCTGAAAATAACTATCACTTTTTAGAAAATAAGGATACTTATCCTGGTGAGTTAACTTGTGAATTGGGCCTATTGCAGAGAACACATGAATGTTTTTAGCCATGGACAGATGTTTTTTATAAGTTGTCAAAAGCTATTATGCTTTACATAATTTTACCACCCAAAACCTTAAAAAAAAAAGTCATATATTTTTCTTTTGTAAGGTACAAAGAGGATAATCATAAGCAAAGATTACGTTTGGAGAAAGGAGCTTTCAAAAGGCCATATACAGCGGGTAAAATAAGTATTGAACACATTACCATTTTTCTAGGTAAACATATTTTTAACCTTTTCTGTTAAAAAAAAACCATATTTTTAAAGGTGCTATGAACATGAAATTTTCACCACATGTCAGTAACAACCCACTCAATCCATACATACAAAGAAGCTGAAACAAATACATTCAAATAATGAAGTTATGTGTAATAAAATGGAATGACACAGGGAAAAAGTATTGAACACGCTAACTGAAATTTATTTAATACTTCATACAAAATCCTTTGCTGGTAATGACAGCTTCAAGATGCATCTCGTATGGAGAAACTAGTCGCATGCATTGCTCAGGTGTGATTTTGGCCTATTTTTCCCAGGGCTTTTTTTCTCAGAAAATAGGTACAGGAACTCAACCATGCCCACCACACACACATACCTGCCAAATGGCATCAAATAGCAGCTCTTCTCTCTGCATACAACCCCCTCCCTCCACTGCCCTCATCTTCTCCTCCCTCCTTAAAAGCTTCACCATCTGTCATAGGTCTTACCTTTGTTGCAATATTAAGCTGAAACACCTATCCGGCTGCAGTACCTCCCAGCATACTATGCTATACTACAGTCACTTGCAAGGGAGATCATGCAGTAGGAGCCTCAACAACTGGTCGCCAGGGAAAAAATGGAGACCACAGAGGGTGGAGCCTACCTACCCTCTCCTGCCTATGACTGCACTAAACCCTGGCACCTGTTCTGTATCTCCCTTGTCCCTGTCAGGCACTCAGTGGGATCTGCGCATGAGATCTGACCTGTGGGAGCTACAGGGAGATAAGCTATCACTTGTAAACGCAGAAGCTAGACTTCAGTGTTACCAAGTGATAGTGGTGAACAGGGAGCAGAAGACCTGAGCCAGAGGTGGTGGAACTGAGTTCCCCCTAGTTCCTGCTGAAAAAAAGCCCTGGTTCTTCCACACAAACGAGTATTCAAATCTTGAAGGTTCCATGGGGCTCTTCTATGAACTCTGATCTTTAGTTCTTTCCATAGAGTTTCTATTGGATTCAAGCCAGGTGATTAACTGGGCCATTCTAGCAGCATTATTTTCTTTCTTTGAAACCAATCGAGAGTTTCCTTGGCTTTGTGTTTGGGATCATTGTTTTGCTGAAATATCCACCCCTGTTTCACCTTCATCATCCTGTTAGATGGCCATAGCTTTTTATCAAGAATGTTTTGGTACATTTTTCCATTCATCCTTCCTTCAATGATACAAGGTTTGTCAATATCGTATGCTAAAAAACAGGCCCATACCATGATGTTACCATCTCCAAACTTCACTGTTGATATGGTGTGTATTATGGCATCCAAAGAGTTAAATTTTGGTCTCATCTGACTTGGATGGATTATGGCCCCCAACAGTGCTCACTGGAACATTCAAAGTTTAGAACTCCTTCTATAACCAATGCCTTCAGTATCTTTTGCAACAATAAGGTTGCGAAAGTCTTGAGAGCTCTTTGCTTTTACCCATCATAAGATGTTTCTTGTGTGACACCTTTTTATAGGCCATCACATGAGACTGAACCAGCTGTTATTAATTTGCACTGACAAGGGATAGAATTGCTTTCTAATTAATGATAGATTTCAGCTGGTGTCTCTAATTTCTGAACTTATTTGTTTTGGTTTCTTTGTATGTATAGATTGCAGGAGTTGTTACCGACATGTGGTGAAAATATCATGTCAATAGCACCTTTAGAAATATATTTACCTAGGAAAATGGTGGCATGTTCAGTACTTATTTTACCCGCATTATTATTATTATTATTATTATTATTATACGAGATTTATATAGCGCCAACAGTTTACGCAGCACTTTACAATGTATAAGGGGGACAGCACAATTACAGTACAGTTCAATACAAAAGGTACAGGAGGGCCCTGCTCGTAGAGCTTACATTCTAAAGGGAGGGGGTGGTGGTACAAAAGGTAATATTATTATACCTTAATAATTATTATTATTACATTATTATAATGTATAGCTTAACACTATAACTCTCTTGAAGAAGTTCTTTCTTTTGTATAATATTCTTATCTTTAGATCATACCTACTGTATGGAAATATAACAATAGTAGTCATGTCTCCTCCTTTGTTATCTGATGTATACCAAACATTTTTTTAAAAAGCTTTTTTTTTTTTTTTTCTGTGAAAGTTTACCTTTGGCAGTATTCCCTTTTTAATTTCCCAAAAGACTCACCTTTGCTCTAGGTTCACTTTCTGAGATTTAATTGGGCTGAAGGTCAGACACTGATCTCCAACTTTTCGAAACAATATCAGCATGATGTAAAAGTTAGACAGTTGTATTAACCAAACAAAAAAATATTGTACTCCCATGTGTAAAAAACATGAAAACTCATAGACATATGGGAACCGATGAAGGCTCCAGGGTCCTTTCTTCCATTGCCTGTGGCAGAAAGTCCTCTACAGTACAAATGGTCAGAGAAGTAATAGTGCTAGTGCATAGCAGCATACCTACTGTAAGACAAATGCTTCATTGGTTTGGATTTACTTTGTTTTTTCAAGTTGCAAGTGTAGCAATAACTCTCGGTGGAGTTGCTGGTTTAGGCGGGCTGTTACCGTCACCTTCTTTACCTCTATTTCACCGGAACTGCTTCTAGGGTCCCGTTGAGTTTACCATAAACGATGTAAGCACCGGACACTTGAGTATCTTTTCCAATGCTTTAATAAACATAAAATTGAAGGAAGTAGCAGGAAAGAGGCAGAAGGAAAGTTGTAAGGAAGCTCAAATACCTTTTCTTAATATTCTTTGTGTTGCATTAGGGATTGAAAACTTGTAGCTGAATATATTCTCTCTGTAGGATTGAATCTTTGCCCGCCTGGATAGGTTTCTCTGACTAACCTAGCAGCCAACATGCAGCATGAACAAAAGTCTCTGCCACAGACTTGATTGAAACAAAACCTCTGCCACAGGATGTATTATGCGGTAGGATTGCACTATGCGGTAGGATTACTTTAGGATACATCCTCCAACTGAGTCACCAGGCCCCTCTCCAGACCAGCACTCTGCATGATCCTTCCATGACGGGTCCTCCCCTGGGATCTTCTCAGTTGTCCAGCTTCTTCACTTAGGATAGACAGCCCAGGACCATTGCTCTGCTGCTGTGGTAAGCCCCAGACAAGCCTCTGGGCCCACACACCGTAGCGCCGTGGGCCTCCTGATCGGAGGACCACGAGGTAGTACTCTTAGCGCATACCTGTCGGCCAGGAGGGCCAGCAGGTGGACGAAAAAAAAAAACCCCTAAACATGGCGTCTGTCCCATAAATACCCTCTCCCAGAATGCAACTCGGAGGACCACCTCCACCGAGTTATCTCCGGGACAGAGGAGCACTTTTACACTTCAACGTGTTGCCTTTCCAACACCGGCCCATAGTAACAACGACACCCACAGGCGCAGTGTGAAATTACATGCAACTCAGCCGAGCTGGAACAGAGGCAAATCTGACTATGTATAAACAGATTACCCACTAAATTTACCTATCAACAGTGGATTAAAAATCTACCAGCGTTACATACTCCCCCCACTACAATAGACGTTGTCCTCAACGTCTGTCAAAATAGCTCCCAAGCCTAAGAGTAGGTATTTGATCTTAAAAACTGATAAGGGCAAAGAAGAAGGAAGGACAGTATAGAGATATTACAGTTTCAATATTTATATAACAATATGTTCACATCCGCAAACAAAACACATTATAATTGTCACAACCCCCACTATCTATCTAGCTGAAAAGCCTAACAGCTTGATAAGGGATCCAATTTTTCCTGAAAAAAAAACAAAGTTAGTCACACTCTAAATTAAACAGTTTAGGAGCAAAGTCTCATCCCAAAAGAAGAATGACACTCTCTTCCCATATATCTTTTAGTGAAACAAACTAAAGTAACTTTAGAAGTCCATCCCTATTTTTGGGTACATCACCTCCTTTCAATAAAGAAAATCCAGCTAGCAAAGAGTCTTTGGATTTAGAAGCACTGGGATAAACATTATCTCTTGACCACGAAGATCTCCAGACGCTAACACTATCTAACTATACACCCCAAAGTTCTTTATTCATAATCACCAATAAAACCAGGGATCTGGCAATATCAGTTTCTTTCCGTTTATCCACTGTAGTAATAAAGTACACAATATCATCTTTTCCAGGCCTACAAATGACCACTTTGTCAGCATAGATGTGCCGACCATAGTTCCAGTGTAGGAAACATCCACTGAAGCATTCGTCCATGGCAACAGAACATCCAGTCTTCCGGAAAGGCTTAGGCACAGACAAATAGTCACAGACAGCTTCACTGTACCAGAGCTCCCGGTTGGCCTCAATTTCTTGTATAATGTCCTGAGTAACATAGGTAAACTCCAGACCATATTCCATAACAACACGTTTGTTAAGCACAATCTGCAAGCATGCAAGTTTAGGCAAAGATCTATTTTTTCCCAAACCAGGAGGCACACAAGAGTTCAGTGATTCACTCACCATAGATCCGACGGGTGTCGGAAGCAAATTAGCAACTTTGGACAATGTCTCCTTAGTAGTACTGTGTGGCTCCACACAAGGTGATGTCTTCCCAGAGTCCATAGCTGTCCACTCTGAGAAAGTTAAGGCAGAAGCAACATCTTCACCTTGAGCCCATAACAGTTCCTGTGACATTGTCTCAAATAAATCATCATCACCGGAGAGATCTGACATAGAATCTATCTCAGAGTCTCTCAATTCTTCTGCTGGCAAATATTTACACAGAATCCTAGACATGTTTCCCTTTGATCTCTCACCCGTTCCTGATGTGGATTTCTCTGGATCCATGCATTTCTCCGGCTCCGGTTTGGGTAGTCTCTGAGGTAGGCCTCGACCACGGCCGCGGGAAGCCTTCACATATCCCACCTTCCTCTGGACAGGTGCAACGGGGATAGGTGTAGTGGACGCAGAAATCAAAGTAATGTCCGCTGATGAAGTAGTGACAGCGGTATCTCCCTCAGGAACACTCTCAGTGGCAACAGACGAAATCACAGCCTGTCGCTCTCCAGAAGCAATAGTAGCAGCTTCCACTGTGGCAATTCCTGTAGCCCAGTCCACCCAATAAGCACGGGGTGACATAATAGTTGGCTCCACAATTAACAAATATTCTCCGCACTGCAAACAACGACCAAATGGACGGAGATGTATGGTCAGTCCTTCACACTTGTGGCAAAGCATGCCCAGCCCTTCAATATCTCCAACTGTGTAGAGAACAAACCTCCCCTGCGGTTTCAGACGAATACCGGTATCTGTCAGCAAGGTTCCGGTCAACATAGCACCCGCAGCGGTACTCATAGGGAACATCCTAGGTCCCACAGTTGGCTGTATCAATGAAAAAGACATGGCCGCACTCTGATCTTCTCAGCACGATCACGAGGCCTCTCTTCTTCTCTGGCGCCAAACAAACACACGCGTCCGACGCGGTAACAAGTAGGCTAGGCTCCTCCCACTTGTTCTTCTGATCACGTAGTTTCCTGGGCCTTTACTTCTCACCTGCAGCCTACGCAGTCAGAAATAAAGTCCTGCAACTTTAACCCCTTCTTTTCTCGAAAAATTACAAAGTCCAGTAATTTATTCCAACATAAACTCCTGGTGAAATACTTCTCAGGGTTGCAGGAGGTTGACGGCTAACAAATCCCGGACGAGCCCCCACATGTAGCAATAACTCTCGGTGGAGCTGCTGGTTTAAGCGGGCTGTTACCGTCAGAAGGAAAGTTGCAGGGAAGCTCAAATACCTTTTCTTAATATTCTTTGTGTCGCATTAGGGATTGAAAACTTGTAGCTGAATATATTCTCTCTGTAGGATTGAATCTTTGCCCGCCTGGATAGGTTTCTCTCACTAACCTAGCAGCCAACACACAGCACAAACAAAAGTCTCTGCTACAGACTTGATTGAAACAAAACCCGTACGATCCTCTGCCACAGGATGTATTGGTTTACGATGAACAACGGACATAGCACAAGGACATTTAAGCCAACCCGGCAGCACTATGCGGTAGGATTACTTTAGGATACGTCCACCTCCACCGAGTTATCTCCGGGACAGAGGAGCACTTATACACTTCAACGTGTTGCCTTTCCAACACCGGCCCATAGTAACAACGACACACACAGGCGCAGTGTGAAATTACATGCAACTTAGCCGAGCTGGAACAGAGGCAAATCTGACTATGTATAAACAGATTACCCACTAAATTTACCTATCAACAGTAGATTAAAAATCTACCAGCGCTACACAAGGTATGATGTTGGATATGGTTTTTGCTTTGAAGATGGCATTGTTATTGCTGCATTAAATTGTGTGTTAGTTTTTTTTCTAGATCTGTACAGCTATTTAATTAAATAGAAAAGGTTCCAAATGGGTACCTGCCCTTTCCTCCTTTCTCTTCCATTGAGAAAAGTTTTAATTTCTTTCCCTGCCTGTACCACTATCTGTGAGCGGGGATGAGAATCCTGTGGTTTATCAGACTCTCCCCCATTCACGGATAGAATGGAGGAGGAGGGAGTAGGGGGTGGACCCCTTTCAGGAATTTCTTTTATTGAATTTAGCCTGGAGACCCGACTCTATTTACCCCCTGTGTGCCAGAAGTTCAAAGATAGAAAGCGGACTGGGCATCCCTGCAATGAAGATTTCTACAGAATTTAGCTGCCTGCATGACAAGGGACATTCTTCATTACAGTTAGGTCATTAGGGCTGTATGACTAAAAATTTTAGCTAAACTTCAAATTTAAGGACAGTTCAACAACTCACAGCCATTAAAATGTGGCTGCTGAGTTTTCTAAGATGCTTAGACATATGTTTGGGAGGGAATAACCAGGTCAAGAGGAATTTCTTGATTCAAAAATACTTTATAGCTAAACAAGTACAGTAGATGTAAACATTGTTTTATTGTACTTATTCACTGTGCATATAGATGTCTTAATAGCATTGATTAGACCCTGATCCTGTCCTCTATGTATGGCTAGCTTTTCATTGTGCCACGTCTCTACAAAATTCCTCAAAACCTTGAAAGAAGGTGGGCAAAATTACATTTTGAAGATAAAAAAACAAAGCTGTTGATTGTAAATGGAACACAGTTTGTAAATGCTAAAAGGAAAAATTTAAATTTTACCAGTCTACTTTGTTTCCCCAGTAATAATGACTTAACTTTCCAACTATAATTCATCTGAATAAAAAAACTATCTGGTGATAGGGCAGTATAGAGAACCAAGGTCACCATGGATATCTTTGATGTTAAACTTTATGTATTGTTACATTAGTCTTGAGTTTCCCCAATAAAAGTAATTGGTGCCAAAAGATTGATTATGAATGAATGTGTCCTTAACATAGAACTCAGCTGAACTGGAGAGATCCCAATTTTCTCTATTTCTGTCTATCTTTTACTGTAAATGCGTATAGTCTTGAACAAGGGGCTATATGCTTCAGAAGTGTCTCTTGATAGTGATATGCAGAAATGATAGCCCGTCTTCATTTTTAGAAGTTATAAGGACTTTTTGGCTATTCCGTGTCTTCTACCTTAACCTCTGAAGCTGTTCTAGTGATTTTAAAATGTTCATATAGACCTTTGTGGGTATAGAGTAGTCAGGGTAATAGAGTCATTTTGATTGCAGTCATTCTACCACTTGAGGAGAGGTGGTGGTGTTTACATTTCTTTAAGCTGTTACTGATCTCTTCAAATTGTAATTTTTGTAATACAGCCTAGATGTTTAATCTTTTCTGACTTCTAGTTATAGCAAAAGGTGGTTTGTAGCTATGAAAGCCTTTTGTAAGGAAATGTATTGAAAAACCCTCAGATTTTTCAGTAAAGTGGTATATGTTAAAATGTCTTTATGAAGGTTTGGTATGGTAAGTAGAAGTTGTGACAGCATTAGCAATATATCATCAACAAAGAGTGACATTTAAATTGACTATTATGGAAAATTGTTTCTTTTATATCTGGCTGCCAGAGATTAATTGCACTGAACAAACAGTAGAGTTGTCAGGGGGCAAACATGTCTAGTGCCATTATGAATTTGGAATGCAGTTGGTGTGGTACACATTAGTTTATTCAAGACTGAAGTCTAGAGAGCTTAAACAGCAATTAAAGACTGATTTTTCAGAAAATAGCCTTTGCAGTCAAGGGACCCCATCAGGTATTTAAAAACTTTACAGCTTTGTAAAATGTTCATTCATTTTATTGTCATACCTGTAGGCCATTTGGGCTCCCACTGGAACCCTAGTCAAAAAACTTCCTGTTACCAAACCCCACATCCTGCCTTGTTGCTAGAAGAAAATGTTGTTTTTCACTCCTCTAATGCTGTAATGAGCGTCCAGTGGTTTTCATGTAGTAGCAATAATGCAGGATGTGTTGATTGCTAACTGGGAGTTTTTTTGACCAGGCTTCTGGGGAGGGAGGGGTGGTAGGAAAGTGGTCTACATGTTTGCCAATAAAATTAATGCTCATTTTACAAATAGTTTACAAGAGTTCTCTAATATCTACTGGGGCCACTTGGACGCATAGGCTATTTTCTGAAAAAGGAATGTAGCATTCATAAAAGCCCATTGTAAATTATTAAAAGCTTTTTCAGTGTCTAGACTAATGATCACATCTTTCTCCTTGGTTTTATGAATATCTATTAGGATGATTATATGTGAGTATTAGTACCTGCTTGTCTATGCATTAAGAAGACCAATTGATCTTTGTACAGAAACATAGTTACATAGTTTATAAGCTAGAAAAAAGACACATGTCCATCCAGTTCAACCTATATGTGTGGGTGCATGTGTGTGATTTTTATTCTCTGTCATGTCCCATAGCCCTGTATATTCTACCTCCTCGGGAAGACATCTTAAAGTTTTTTGAAGTTGTTGACACTCTCAGCAAGCACCACTTTCTGGGGATGGGCGTTTTCACATTTTCACTGCTCTAACAGTACAGAACCCCTCCTTGATATAAAGTTAAACCTCCTTTGTTCTAACCTCAAATCGTGGCTGTGTGTCCTTTATAGGGTAAACAGTTTAATACAGTTACTGGAGTCTTCTTTGATTTAATGTTCATATTTGTACATTGTAATCATATCCCCTCTAAAGCGTCTCTTTTCCAGACCGAATACCTGTAATCTATGTAATCGATCCTCATAGATGAGGTCCCCCATCCCCCTCTCCTTATTTATTGGTGAGTCTGTGGTCTACAAGCACCCCTAGACATATTTCCATCAACTAGTAATGTGTATTTTTGGCATCCAAGTCTATACATTTAAATTTTTTCAATATTGAATTTTCATTATGTTAAAGGGGTCATTTTTTTTTAAAATAACAAGCATGTCATACTTACCTCCACTGTGCAGTTCGTTTTGCACAGAGTGGCCCTGATCCACTGTTTCTGGGGTCCCCTGCATTGGTAAACCCCCTAAGAGAAGCGCTCTCCCTGGGGGTACCTTGCGGGCGCGCCCCCGAGTCCAGCATTTGCGTCCATAGACACAGAATGCAGGACTCGGCCCCGGCACCCGCATCATTGGATTTGATTGACAGCAGCGGGAGCCAATGGCTGCGCTGCTATCAATCTATCCAATCAAGAGCTGAGACACCGGGCAGAGAGGTCGAGTACATCTCCGCCAAGGAAATGAACGGGCTCAGGTGAGTAAAACGGGGGGCTGGGGGGCTGGTCAGTGTCAGAAGTTTTTTCACCTTAATGCATAAGATACATTAAGGTGAAAAAACACGAGGGTTTTACAACCCCTTTAAGGGGATTGGCTAAATTATACCACATCCATTATTATTGCAGACCTTTGCATTGTGTTTAAACACTCACTATCAACTCGCCTTATGACAAATTATTATCAACGAGATTGTGTATGGCCATCCTTTTACCCATGCATATACAAAGCTGGCAACCACCATCGGATCACCATCTCTAAGCGTGGTTTTTCAGAAGCAATATGTAAGTGGCATGGATTAGAGCTTTGACTTTGAAAATGTTATGTTAATAGTGATGTACGCTCACTATATATATATGGTTTTTCAGTTCGGACAATTTTCTTTGCTTCCATGATGTAAAGGTCCTGAAGAAACTAATATGACGTGAAACGCGTTGACCTCTTCGGATATTTCAGCAAAGATATCGCAGCAAAGATATTTGTGAATAGATACAATTTACATGGTCTACATTGCCTTTAAGGGATTCTAATCCCGTGTTTTTTTAATTTGTCCTTTAAGTGTTGTAATAAAATTTTCTATTTTTCTATATCTGTCCTCTCTAGTACCAGTACAGTCCAATAAAATGGTTGTTTTAGGTCTGCAATTTATAATTCTGTCTACTATGTAGCTGCCCAACCCTCTATTATCAAGGCCCCCTATTAATGATGCCAGTGCCAAATGTATTTCCCGGCATAATTTGGTATCATAAACAAACACACTTTCAGCAAACACTGAAGTTGAACTCTTAATTCCAACCTCTATATCATTAATAAACAAATTGAACAGCATTGGCTCCAGGACAAAACCCTGGGATGCATCATTCAGAACTTTAGACCAGTCAGAGCATGAGTCATTTATCACCACTCTCTGTACTCGTTCACATAACCAGTTTCCTGGTACACAGGATTACAGGAATACACTGTATTTCCATGAACCAACCCCTCACTTAATTGTAGAATGATAACAGGTTGGCCTGGCAACAACGGCTGTTGGTAAATTCATACTGGTTGTCACTTACAGTGGGGACGGAAAGTATTCAGACCCCATTAAATTTTTCACTCTTTGTTATATTGCAGCCATTTGCTAAAATCATTTAAGTTCATTTTGTTTCCTCATTAATGTACACACAGCACCCCATGTTAACAGAAAAACACAGAATTGTTGACATTTTTGCAGATTTATTAAAAAAGAAAAACTGAAATATCACAGACCCTATGCTGGGTATTCAGACCCTTTGCTGTGACACTGATATATTCAACTCAGGTGCTGTCCATTTCTTCTGATCATCCTTGAGATGGTTCTACACCTTCATTTGAGTCCAGCTGTGTTTGATTATACTGATTGGACTTGATTAGGAAAGCCACACACCTGTCTATAGAAGACGTTACAGCTCACAGTGCATGTCAGAGCAAATGAGAATCATGAGGTCAAAGGAACTGCATGAAGAGCTCAGAGACAGAACTGTGGCAAGGCACAGATCTGGCCAAGGTTTAAAAAAAAATTCTGCTGCACTTAAGGTTCCTAAGAGCACAGTGGCCCCCATAATCCTTAAATGGAAGACATTTGGGATGACCACAACCGTTCCTAGAGCTGGCCGTCTGGCCAAACTGAGCTATCAGGGGAGAAGAGCCTTGGTGAGAGAGGTAAAGAAGAACCCAATGATCACTGTGGCTGAGCTCCAGAGATGCAGTCGGGAGATGGGAGAAAGTTGTAGAAATTCACAATATTCTAAGCGGTATGTGTGGAGAAAACCAGGCACTGCTCATCACCTGTCCAATACAGTCCCAACAGTGAAGCATGGTGGTGGCAGCATCATGCTGTGGGAGTGTTTTTCAGCTGCAGGGACAGGACGACTGGTTGCAATCGAGGGAAAGATGAATGCGGCCAAGTACAGGGATATCCTGAACGAAAACCTTCTCCAGAGTGCTCAGGACCTCAGACTGGGCCGAAGGTTTACCTTCCAACAAGACAATGACCCTAAGCACACAGCTAAAACAACGAAGGAGTGGCTTCACAACAACTCAGTGACTGTTCTTGAATGGCCCAGCCAGAGCCCTGACTTAAACCCAATTGAGCATCTCTGGAGAGACCTAAAAATGGCTGTCCACCAACGTTTACCATCCAACCTGACAGAACTGGAAAGGATCTGCAAGGAGGAATGGCAGAGGATCCCCAAATCCAGGTGTGAAAAACTTGTTGCATCTTTCCCAAAAGACTCATGGCTGTATTAGATCAAAAGGGTGCTTCTACTAAATACTGAGCAAAGGGTCTGAATACTTAGGACCATGTGATATTTCAGTTTTTCTTTTTTAATAAATCTGCAAAAATGTCAACAATTCTGTGTTTTTCTGTCAATCTGGGGTGCTGTGTGTACATTAATGAGGAAAAAAAATTAACTTAAATGATTTTAGCAAATGGCTGCAATATAATAAATAGTGAAAAATTTAAGGGGGTCTGAATACTTTCCGTCCCCACTGTATGATACCTTTATTACAAATTTCTGTATATTTCTATTCCAACAAATACCTTACATACTATTGATGTTAGGCTGACTAGTTTGTAGTTTCCTGGACATACTTCTGATCCTTTATTGTAAATCGTTACCACATTTGCTCTACACCAACCAATTGGGACCATTCCATTACATTCTATTTTGATAAAGATTTAAAAAAAATAAGTATAAAAAAGGGATTTTTCTAACCGTCAATTTTGGGCAGGATTGTGATATGTTAGAGCAGCATTTGGGTGGTTCTGTGTTGATCTTGAAAGATTCCATTATACAAATGTATTGTGTGTGAAGATAGGCAGTTAAAATGTTTTTAATATAAGTAAGTTAGGGCATCTGGACATGTGGCTTTACAATGTGGTAGGTTACTGTATTAAGGATTTCCACAGCTTTCTTGATTCCTTTTGAATGGTAAAAAGTAGCCATGTCTGGGCTTTTCAATAGGGATGTCATAATTAACAAGAAATTTGTTGATGGAATGTAATAGAATGGTTGCTGTAAGCCAGATCTCTAAAATTCTAAAGTTTGACATGGTTGTTAGGGAAAATGTCTTCAATGGTTCTCTTTGTGAAGTCTCTGAGCTAATATTGTATGGTCTTTATTACTTTTTTATAAACAATTTGGCCTAGAATTCAGTGTGCTCTTCTTCACTGAGATCATTAAGGTGGTTCTAAAGTCCAACAGTTTTACTCTACATTTCCCCTGCATTAGGGTAAAAAAAACTTCCCACTAACTGCCCCCCCCCCCCCCACACACACACACACACACACACACATACACACTCCAAACACTTACCTGAGCTTGTCAGTGATCCATCACTTTCCTGGTTGCAGGTTTTCTCCCTTCACAGCAGCAGCTGTGTTTTATGTTGTCATAAAAGCTGTGTCAGCAGGTTATGTTTGTATTCAAACATGAGGAATGCTGCATGCCACTGCACAGGTTAATGCATGAATTCTGTCTGTAGTCTGAGAACTAGTACTTCCTTTGAAGTAACTATATATCCCACAATCCCTGGGTCTCTCATTCTAGCACTGGTCCAGTTGAGAGCTTCACAGTAATTAGATCTAACACAAAGACAAACAGACAGAGCATTTATAGGCACACAGAGAGCTTTCTGGTGCAGCTGGAAGATTTATTTTCTTACATTAGCACTCTCAAATTTGTGATGCGACACCAGTGGCAGCTGGTGGTATATTTTTTTGGGGGGGGCAGAAAACAATCCACCCACCACTACCCCTGGTCAGTCAGGTCATAGGCACTCCCCACTAACTCCATCTATCCTCTGGGCGGAAGATGGCGCCTCCTCCTCCTGGTGCTTCACGACGGCTTCCCCTGTGTCTCCTCCCTCCTCGGTGGCCAATAGGATCGGTTCTCCTCTTGGTCAATTGGGTGACAATAGAGAATATTAATTTGCTATTGTCGGTCGCACAACTGATTGGGCTCTGCACCCTGATCCCATCCTTCTTTGAAGCCTATTAGAGCCTGTGGCTCTAATCACGTGCTTCTAAAAATAAAAAAAACATTGGAATTCATGCGTCCGGTGCCCCACATGTAGATTAGGGGGCCGAATGCATAAATTAGGGGGATGGCCCTGCATTGCGACACATACATTGGACAGTGTGTGATCAGGAACAGGAAGTTATATTGTCCCTTTATCAAATGGGGACAAGATAGGTGAATGAATACATGGACATGGGGAAATTGATCAGAAATGACACTACATACTGCAGCCTCAACATGAGCTTATCATTACAAGGTTAGGCAAACAAACATCACAGGGAATGTAGCTACACTAATACCTAGCTAAAAAAATGAAAGTGTATAATGCCTTGAAAGATATCAAAAAATATCATTGGTGTCCGTGGTCATTTTTCTGAGAGATAGAAATAGCACATTGCTTGAGAAACCCCTAAACAACTTTTGGAGGAACCTTGATCGAAAAGGCTGCTCTATGCTAATTGTTACTTTTTGAAAGAATTATCTTTCTTAAGTTTTAAAACCATTGTTATTTGGGGAGCCTGTAGTAATAGCTAAAAAATTTGAATTATAAAGGGTACAGTAAAATAATATTTTTATATGTTTTCTGCCACATAGGAATGATTTGCTCATCCCTCTCATCCCCACCATCAAAGTATGCCCTGATGTTTATCACTGTTGATGACTTAATTGCATGTTCCTTAAACTGCTAAATGTCCTAATGGCATATCCATTATGACATTTAACTCCCTTGTTTTTGGCCAAAACTTGTTGGCTGGTCGTAGCTGTTGAAAATTACAGGCTGTCTGGCAATGCTGTTTTAAGGCACATGTGGGATTTGAAGTCATGCATCCACATCATTATCTCTTTTTTTTATCATACTATGGCCCAACATTAGTTGTCACCATACCATCATTTTAGGATCTAAAAATAAAAATGCCCCTAAAATGAAAGATATTAACATTAAATGTGATATTTGGAGGACCTTGGAGGTTATTCTGCTACCCTCTCTGGTTACTTAACTACTCAACCCAGATTTTTCCCTACTTATGAACTATAAGACAGTACATGACAAAAGCTTCTTCACTCCTGTTATCACATTAAGCAAATATAGACTAAGTATCAGTGTTTGTATGATATTCTACAGTAAGTGTTTTTCAATATTCTATTTATCTTTCATCGTCCTTAATGCTTTCCACAGAAAACTGACCTCATTGACACATCCTTGTCTGGATTTTACATCCCACCTCCTAAGATCCTTCCGTTTTCATCTACATCTTCTACAGCTGGCAATACATCTAAAATTAACCCATGCATTGCCATTCTGAACAGACCCCGGCTTTTTTATTTTACAGTCTATTTTAATTACTTTATATAGAGAGTCAGGGTTCATATGGTGTAAATATTTGCAGCTAAGTGTCGTTTACTACTACTGTATTTGGAAGCTGCACAATGTGCACGTTTCTTGCATGTTCAGAAAAAAGTGACCCACTTTATAAAGGGTTAATTTAAAAGGCACTGAATTATATACTCAGTAAGTCCAATTCCTGCTCCTTTACAGCCTCATACTTTACATGGCTCATGTGACATATATTTTCCTGTGGTTATTTTTAGCTTTTGCAACCTAAACATAACTCAGCATTCTTAACACAAGTCCTTGAGTACCCCCAGTAGAGGGTGCAAGGAACTCCCTGCCTGAGTGCTAATGTATTTTACAAATAGACTAAGCAATTGATTTATTTGGCAAGCTTTAGGTATCATAAAATAAAAAAGCGATGGCACAAAATATTTTATATGCACGTGTGTGTGTGTGTGTGTGTATGTGTAAATGGTAAGGTTTGTAAACCCTCAAGCATAGTTGTGTTCCTTAGAACAAGCCTTGAGCAGAGGTTGAAACCAATGTGGAGGCGGTGAGACCGCAGCTCTCAATTACCTGTCGAATGCATTTGTGTAATATATGCTGATTAGAAGAGTTAAATGTGAGTGGTATAATTTTTAATAAATAACATTTTATTGGATTAATGCACTATTGGAAGTCTTCCTTCTGTCCTTGCATACATATGCGGTGTGATAAGGTCCATCAGAGGATGTTATAACCAACTGATGACTGATTAACAATTAAAGCAGTTGTAAACCCTGGAAAAAAAAAACCTGTAAGACAAAGGCAGAATGAGCTAATATGCATCGCATACTAGCTCATTATGAATGACTTAGCTTAGAACGAAACCCTTCAGCGATGCCCGCACACCACTGAGACGGCTGACATCTCCCTCGGTGTTTCTTCCGGGTTCGCGAGCTCCGGCGCTATGAGTGGCCGGAGCCTTGATTACATCCCTCTTGCACATGCGTGCAGTAGCCGCAGTTTATGACACAGGCTCTGAAGGTCCGGCATGGTAAGCCAGACCTTCAGAGCGCATACACCGATGAGGTCATCGGCTGCATGAACTCTGAATATCTCCTAAACTCTGCAAGTTTAGGAGACATTCACAGTACTGGTACAAGTGAAAAATAAGACTTCACTTACACTTTAAGCGCTTTTGCCTTTTTATGAGAATGAAAGGCAATAGGATCTGGTAAATGCAATCCCATAGTGAGTTGATGTCACTGAATCACGTTGGTGGTGGAACATATGATGCAATAAGTTAGTAACTATTCACATGGCAGAGAAATGATCAGTTTGATTGACTCACTGTGAAGATTTGAGTTACCTTAAGAACTGTCTGTTACATGCACTAAATTTTGCACATTGTTCATTTTAATTTTTTTTTTTCATTTTATTGATTTGTTAATATATATTTATGTAAAATTTAAGTGCTTTTGACAATTTTTACATGTATGTGCTACGGTGTGATTAATTATTGGCTTGTACACTCAATACCGAGGATAATATTAATAATACATCAATTGCACATATGATTCTTATGCACGTGTAGGTACAGTTTGTGTCTCTTTAAACCATTTCCAGAGGTTAAAAATAATCAATGCTGGTACTTGAGTTTCATGCTTAGTTAAATCCCACTGATGCTCTGATGCTGGTTGCAGAAAAATAACTTTCATACAGTTAGGTCAATATATATTTGGACACAATTATCATAATTTTGGCTCTGTATGCCACCAGAATCTAATTAAATGACACAATCCAAATGAATTTGAAGTGCAGACTTTCAGCTTTAATTCAAGGGGTTGAACATAAATATCAAGTACAAATTTTAGGAACTGCCACCATTTTTATACACAGTCCCCCCATTTTCAGGGGCTCAAATGCAATTGGACAAAATTAATATAATCATAAATAAAATGTTCATTTTTAATATTTTGTTGAGAATCCTTTACTGGCCATGACTGCCTGAAGTCTGGAACCCATGGACATTACCAAAGACTGGATTTCTTCCTTTCCAATGCTTTGCCAGGCTCTAACTGAAACTGTTTTCAATTGTTCTTTGTTTGTGGGTCTTCCTGCCTTTAGTTTTGCCTTCAGCAAGTGAAATGCATGCTCAATCGGGTTGAGATCAGGTGATTGACTCAGCCATTACAGAATATTCCACTTTTCCTTCAAAAGCTCCTGGGTTGCTTTTGCAATGTGTTGTGGATCATTGTCCATCTGTACTGTGAAGCGCCGTCCAATCATCTTTGCTGCATTTGGCTGAATCTGGGCTGACAGTAAATCTCTAAACACTGCAGAATTCATCCGGCTGCTTCTGTCTTCTGTCACATCATCAATAAACACTAATGACCCAGTGCCACTGGAAGCCATGCCATCACACTGCCCACACCATGTTTTTCATATGACGTTGTGTGCTTTGGCTCATGAGCTGTTCCGAGCCTCCTCAACACTTTTTTCTTCCTGTCATTCTGGTACAGATTAATCTTAGTTTCATCCATCCAAAGAATGCTTTTCCAGAACTGGTCTGGCTTTTTTAGATTTTTTTTTGGCAAAGTCTAATCTGGCTTTTCTAGTCTTCAGGCTTACAAATGTTTTTCACCCTGTGGTAAACCCTCTGTATTTGCTCTTGTGAAGTCTTCTCTTGATTGTAGACTTTGACAATGATATGCCCACCTCCCGGAGAGTGTTCTTCACTTGTCTGGATGTTGTGAATGGGTTTTTCTTTACCATAGAGAGGATCCTGCAATCATCTACCACTGTTGTTGTCCATTGACGTCCAGGCCTTTTTGTGTTCTTTTTTCCTCAAAATGTACCAAACTGTTGATTTGGCCACTTCTACTCTTGCTGCTATCTCTCTGATTGATTTGTTTCATTTTTGAAGCCTTACAATGGCCTGTTTCACTTGCATCTTGCATGGACAGCTCCTTTGAACACATGATGTAGGTTCCCAGCAATAGATTCCAAATGCAAATACCACATTTAGAATCAACTCCAGACCTTTCACCTGTTTAATTGATGAAGAAATAACAAAGGAGTAGCCCACAACTGGCCATGAAACAGCTTTTGATCTAATTGTCCAATTACTTTTGGTTTTTTGAAAAGGGGGGGTGGCTATTCTTAAGAGCAGTAATTCCTAAACCCTAAAGGCCTGTATACATGGTCTGACTTTTTGACCTCAAACATGCAAATTAGCTGTTTTTGAGCAACATCCAACCATGTACGCTCCATCGGACAAACTTTTTCTGTTTCCATCGGACTTTTGTTGGCTGTGCGAATGGACAAACTTTCCGGCAACAAAAGTCCGATAAAGCAAAGTCCGATCGTGTGTACACAAAAGCATCGGACTTTTGTACAAACTACAGTACGCGGCCGCGAGAATGTTTCCAGCGCGAACCCATCGTGCTGGTTCTCGGCGACAGGGTACTGTACATCTCACGCTGGCTGCAATAGGAAAAACACATTTTCCTATTTCGGCCAGCGCGAGAGGGAATTCCCCTCTGGGGGCATACCAGGCCCTTAGGTCTGGTATGGATTTTAAGGGGAACCCCCTACGGCGAAAAAACGGCCTGGGGGTCCCCCCAAAGTCCATACCAGACCCTTATCGGAGCACGCAGCCTGGCCGGTCAGGAAAGGGGGTGGGGACGAGAGAGCGCCCCCCCTACTGAGCCGTACCAGGCCGCATGCCCTCAACATGGGGGGGGTGGGTGCTTTGGGGGAGGGGGTGCCCTGTAGCCCCCTCACCCCAAAGCACCTTGTCCCCATGTTGATGAGGACAAAGGCCTCTTCCCAACAACCCTGGCCGTTGGTTGTCGGGGTCTGCGGGCGGGAGGCTTATCGGAATCCGGGAGCCCCCTTTAATAAGAGGGCCCCCAGATCCCGGCCCCCCACCCTTTGTGAATGAATATGGGGTACATGGTACTGCTACCCATTCACCTAGGAAAAAAAGTGTCAAGAAAAAAACACAGTACTCAGGTTTTAAAATTAATTTATTAGGCAGCTCCGGGGTCTTCTTCTGACTTCAGGGGTCTTCTTCCGACTTCGGGGTTCTTTTTCCGACTTCGGAGGTCTCTCCGGCATCTTCTCCCTTTCTCCAGTGTCATCTCCGTGCTCACTGGTTCCTCTCCGGTGCCTTCTTCCTTCTGCCGGGCTCCTCCGCTATCTTCTGCTCTTTTTCCGCTCTTTTGCTAGCAGAGGAGCCCGGACATCTGGATCGTCTTCTTCCCTCTTCTCTTCCAGAGATGTTGACACAACGCTCTCTCCGGCTGTAATGCCGTCTGTGCGCTCGGCAGAAGGAAGAAGGCATCGGAGAAGAACCAGAGAGCGCGGAGACGACACCGGAGAGAGGGAGAAGACGCCGGAGAGACCCCCGAAGTCAGAAGAGGACCCCCGAAGTCAAAAGAAGACCCCGGAGCTGCCTAATAAATTAATTTTAAAACCTGAGTACTGTGTTTTTTTCTTGACACTTTTTTTCCTAGGTGAATGGGTAGGGGTACCATGTACCCCATACTCATTCACAAAGGGTGGGGGGCTGGGATCTGGGGGCCCCCTTATTAAAGGGGGCTCCCGGATTCCGATATGCCCCCCGCCCGCAGACCCCGACAACCAACAGCCAGGGTTGTCGGGAAGAGGCCCTTGTCCTCATCAACATGGGGACAAGGTGCTTTGGGGTGGGGAGCCCCCTCCCCCAAAGCACCCACCCCCCATGTTGAGGGCATGCAGCCTGGTACGGCTCAGGAGGGGGGGTGCTCGCTCGTCCCCACTGCATTTCCTGACCGGCCGGCCTGCGTGCTCAGAAAAGGGTCTGGTATGGACTTTGGGGGGGACCCCCATGCCAGTTTTTTATTTAAAATTTGGCGTGGAGTACCCCCTCAAGATTCATACCAAACACAGTGCCTGGCATTGGTGGGGATCCAAGTCGGATCCCCACGCCAGTGTGAACCTGGCTCGCAAGGTGTCAATCTCGCCAATAAAAGTGGCGAGATTGACACAATATCAGACAACAATACAGAAGTTCACCAAAGGGTGGTGGTAAAGAGCTGAAAAACCACGTGATTTGGTGAAAGTTGTCTGGAAAAGTCCTGTCGTCTGTATGCAAGACAAACTTCTGGCCAACGCCCTTTGTACAAAAATCCAAGGGAAAGTTTGTACAAAGTCCTATCGTGTGTATGGGGCTTTACTCTGAATTTGTTGTACATACCCTCAAATTAAACCTGAGAGTGTGCACTTTCAGCCATAGGTGTGTGCAGACCATGGCATTAGGGTGTGCACCCAAAGCTCAAACACGTGTGTGTGCATGTGTATGTATATATATATATATATATATATATATATCAGTAGAGCAGTGGACGGTGTCTGTAGGGAAGAGATTGATGTCAGTAGTTTATTTTTATTATCATAACTTTTTTACAATCTTTCTATTTTTTACAATTTTATTTAATAATATATTATTATTCTTAATATTTTTATATATATATATATATATATATATATATATATATATATATACAATTTTTTTTAGGAGCTCCACTGGGGAGCTTTGGTGAGATATCAGAGGTCTAAATAGACCCCTGATGTCTCACTTTTAAGACAGAGATTCCCAAGTCCCTTCTTCTGCAGCCAAGCAGCAGAGGGAATCTGTGCAGCGCAGTGTGATTAGGGTGTGCCCAGGCACACCTGACACACCCTGTGGGCACGCCTATGCTTTCAGCTCATATCCATTATTTAACTATAGCTTGAATGTGTTTTGGTGAATACCTGAAAAAACTAAAATTGTGCCTGTGTCCAAATATATATGGACCTAACTGTTATCTTCCTTTTTTTAAATCACTCCTCACTTACTATGTTACTGCTCTACTTTTATTTTAGCTTTTGCTCTGAGACTTTAATTGTGCTTTAAAGCTTGCATTTGCTTTTTAGAGATAACATGTATCTAGTAAGCTAAGGGTAGCTACCCTATCAGTGTTTGACAAGAAATGGTGGTTTTCCTATTAAGTTATGTGAAATATCCTGTTAAAAAACATTTATTGGCATCAATAAGATTTGTTTTTTTCTGCATAGGCCCATGGTCCAAATACCTAAAAAGGCATCTGATCCTCACAGATGTGATTTTTTTTTTTTTTAAATTGTTTATTTAACATTTTTGCATGACAATTATAATATCGTTAAAGTCACATTCAGAATAAAGAAAATAAAAGAAAAAGAGAACAGAAGGCTTCAATACTGTCTATCAAGAGTACATAACCTTATCAGGGATTTTAGGGCAACTTTACATTATAATTTTAGGATTGAAAATAACACATGGTAAGGACCTTTGGTTACTAATTAAGCGGTGTTACTATGAGTACATCACTTGTCCTACAGGGACCGGAAGTCTTGTTAAGGAAGAATTCCATAATCGAAAAATTGAAATACTTATTAGCTCGAGAGAATAGAAAACGTGCATTACTATATATGTCTGCCTTTTCAGCTCATTTCTTTTGTCATGCTGTTATTATCATAGACATCCCATGTTTGCCAAATGAGAGAAAATTTCTGTAGGGAATCTTCAACTATGGCAGTTAGATGTTCCATTCTACGTATATCTCTTAAGATGGTTAGAGTATGCTGTAAGGTGGGGGGGGAAGTGGAAAACCAAAGTTTAGGGATAGTTTTCTTAGCTGCTAATAATACGTATGACATCAGTCTCTGCTTTGCTCTGTGGAGGCCTTGGTAAGGAAGACCTAGTAAATAATATATGGGATCCAGGGGAACGAGGATCTCCACCAGCTTCTCTAGTATTCTTTGGATCTGCTCCCAGAATTGTATAACCAGAGAGCATTCCCAAAAGATATGAAGATGGGTACCTATTTTTTTGTTACATCTCCAACACAATCGGGATTTAGACGGGTCTCCTGCGTGTAGTTTTTCTGGAGTTTTATACCAAAACATAAGTACTTTGTAGCCAATTTCTTTGTGAGAGATGCATCTGGAGCTCTTGGAAATGGAGGTCCAAATCTTATCCCAGTCTAAGATAGATATGTCGTGTTGGAGAATCTGTGACCATTTCTTCATATAGTGGTGTGTATCTATTTTTAAGGGGGTGGCCTCATGAAGTATTTTGTAGATTGTGGATATCAATTGGGGTTCATGAGGGCCTGTAGCGCAAAGCATTTCAAATTGGGTTGGTTTATCTAGAGATAGTGTGGGGTTTTTGATAGAGAAGAAGTGTCTGATTTGGAGATATGAGTAATATATTGTTTTGGGTAATTGGTGTTGTTTGTGGAGGTCCTCAAAGGACAACAGATGTCTCGTGGCTGGGTTGACTAGTTGTCGTAGCTGGAAAATCCCGGCCTTAGTCCAGGGCAACATGCGTTCATAGGACAGACTATCTGGTATGTCTGGGTTAAAAAGGATATTGGTGAGGGGTGAGCATGTGGATGATAGGGCGTATTTAGTGGAGCATTTCTTCCATATTGCCAGTGTGAAGAGCATTGGGGCTAAGCATAGGGATCTCAGTTGGGGCATATATTTGTCCGTGGACGGCCAGAGCATGTAACACGGGTGTACTGGGGATGTTATGCTCATCTCAATGTCCGCCCATCTATTTGGGGCAGTTCTGTTGGTCCACGAGGTGAGGACCCTTAAGTGAGAAGCGTAATAGTATTTAATGAAGTCAGGGGCACCTAGGCCCCCTTTAAGCTTGCGTGCCAGGACCACCGAGCTCGCCACCCTATGTGAGGCGTTGTTCCAGATAAAACGGAGACTTCTCCTTTGAAGATTTTTCAGCTGAGGCATTGGTATTGCCACTGGGAGTGTCTCAAACAAATACAGTAGTTTAGGGAGGATAGACATTTTAAGAATATTTATACGTCCCAGGAGGGAGATGGGCAAAGTGGTCCAATGATTTAGCAAACGGTTAATTTCTTGGAATAGGGGGGGGAAATTCGCCTGATATAATGAGGAATATGATGCTGTAATTCGGACACCTAAATATTTTAAGGATGTAGAGCTCCAATGATAATTGTATTTCTGTTTGAGGGTGGTCAGATTAGTTGATGTAATATTTATGGGAAGGGCTTCTGTTTTGGTGGTGTTGATTTTAAACCCGGATATTTCACTGAACGTGTTTAGGATTTTATGTAGTGAGGGTAGGGACGTGTGTGGTTGGGTAAGTGTTAAAAGAATATCGTCTGCAAAGAGGGATAGTTTATATTCTGACTGACGTAGACGTACTCCTGTAATGGAGGGGCTTTCGCGAATTGTTGTAGCTAGGGGTTCTAAACTGAGTATAAAAAGTAGGGGTGATAGAGGGCAACCTTGTCTAGTACCGTTGCTGAGGGGGAATGCGGAAGATAGGAAGGACGCAAGTTGTACTTGGGAAGTAGGGTGTGAATATAAGGATCTAAGGGCCTGTATAAAGGGACCTGAGAAACCATATTTGGTCAGAATCGCAAACATGAAAGGCCAGCTAAGGCGATCAAATGCTTTCTGTGCATCTAAACTAAGTATTACTGCCGGAGTTTTAGTTTTGGTTAGTAGATCGACAAGATCTATGGTGCGTCTAGTGTTGTCCCCTGCGTGTCTCAGGGGGACAAATCCAACCTGATCTCTATTTATCAGAGATGGCAAGATTTTTGAGAGTCTGTTCGCTAGAATTTTGGTGAAGATTTTGTAATCGGAATTGAGCAGGGCTATAGGACGATAGTTGTCAGGGATAGAAGGGTCTTTGTCTGGTTTTGGTATAACTATGATGTGAGCATGAAGAAATTGGGGATGGGGTGTTATACCTTTTAGTAAGGAGGCATATAGATTTAACATGTGTGGAGCTAATATAGGAAGGAAGGTTTTGTAGTAGGAGTAGGGGAGTCCATCTGGGCCTGGGGATTTGTGTAGGGGGAGTAGTTTAGTCACTTCGCTTAATTCTTCAGTGGTTATGGGGGCGTTTAATGAGGCGCGCTGATCAGGTGATATTTGTGGGAGTTTCAAAGATGAGATAAATGAGTCGAATTTCTTTTGTGAGAAATGGGTATGTGGGTCCGAGCTTAAACAGTTGTATAATTTGTTGTAGAAATCTCCAAAGACTTTAGACATGTTTTTGGGGCAATAAGTGGGGGTTCCGTCCGGTTGTGTTAAGTGGTCAGGAATAGAAAGGCTTGGACGCGGTTTCAGCTTGTTCACTAACATTCTGTGGGGCTTGTCAGCATATTCGTAAAACTTCTGTCTTGACCATAGGATGGCCTTGGAGATTTTATGCATATCTAAGGATTTAATTTTGTTACGGATGTTTATCACCTCCTTTAAATGGGAGGTTGTGGGGGCTTGAAGTAAGTGTGCCTCGGCCGACCGCAGCTGGGTCAATAATTCAGATTTTTGTTGGAGTGAGTCACGCTTCCTATGCGATCCGGCAGAGATGCACTCACCCCTAAAGAAGGCCTTGTGGGCTTCCCACAATATGGAGGTGTCTGAGACAGAGCCCTCGTTTAACTCGAAATATTCAATCAATTTTGATTGAAGACTTTGTTTAATGCTTTCGTTTTTCAGAAGAGATTCATTAAGTCTCCAATGACATGATCTAGGGGATTTTGCATGTAGGGATATATCTAAAGTTATGGGTGCATGGTCAGACCATGTAATTGGGCCAATTTCAGAGGCGACTAAGTGGGATAGCAGGGGTGCAGAGAGTAGGAAATAGTCTAGGCGAGAGTACCCTTTGTGCGGAGGGGAGTAAAAAGTGAATTGTTTACCAACTGGATGTTTTACTCTCCAAGAGTCAAACAGGTTATGGGTACGGGTTAATTTGCGGAAAGAGGTAGATAATCTGTAAGCTTGAGTTGGGGGGGTATTTTGGAGGAGGTTTAGTCTATCTTTGTTAGCGGACATACACATGTTGAAATCTCCACCTATAATCGTGAACGGGTGGGGAGAACTTTGTACCTCTTCTAGAACCTTAGTGAGGAAACCTATCTGTCCAGAGTTGGGTGCATATATATTAACAATCTTAAGTTTTGTTTTCAGGTGGACACAGTTCAGGATAACATATCGTCCCTGGGAGTCTAATTTGGAATCAATTACTTTTATAGGGCATGATTTTTTGAACAAAATTGCTACCCCTGCCTTCCCAGATGGGTCGGAGGCTACAAATGAGGTGGGGAATAATTTAGAGGCGAACTTAAAGGAGCCTCCCGGTCGGAAATGTGTCTCCTGAATCATGACCACATCGGCTCACAGATGTGATTTAAAATGTCAAAAGCATCCTCCGGCCCCTTTCTAATCTCTTTTTTTCTCATCAGCTGTAAAGTTAAAGTTTTGTGACAACCTGCAAGACTTCAGAGGTCTGCATCAGGACTAGTCAGAGGATAAAAACAGCTCCAAATACAATATTTTTTTTCTATCCCTTGTCCAGAATTTCCTCAGAGCAGCAACATGACTATGAAGTGAAACCTTGAATGTAGATAGGGCTATTAATCAATTGGCCCCAGAAAGACTTCTGTGCAACAACAGAGCCTGCACACAGAGTTTATCTGCCCCTGTCATTCCTGTTAACAATGTTTCTGCCATTTCTCTTGTCTAAATGCACAGTATATGCAAAAAGAATTGTAACTCACATTAGTATTCTTGTAACTGTGATCATTTTGAATCAGCTTAGCATGATTTCATGCACAAATTTTGGAAATAAAATTAACTGTAAGGCTTAACCACTGTGGAAATGCCTCAAGATTTGCACAGCCATACTACATAATCCGCATAATATACTGTATATAAAATGTGTATTTCGTATGATTGTTAGCTCCATCCAGTGGCCATAATGTGGCATTTTCTTTAAATACTTCAACCAGGAAAATACTGCATTATGGCCACTAGATGGAGCTGATAATCATACGAAACACACATGTTAGACACATTACAGGAATCATTTGCCATGGCTGCGTGAATGTGGAGGCATTGGAACATGGATTTTTTTTTTCTGATAAATAGACCTCTAATGCCCCGTACACATGGTTGGATTTTCCGATGGAAAATGTCCGATCGGAGCGTGTTGTCGGACATTCCAACCATGTGTGGGCTCCATCGGACATTTTTCATTGGATTTTCCGACACACAAAGTTTGAGAGCAGGCTATAAAATTTTCCTACAACAAAATCCGATCGCGTCAATTCCGACCGTGTGTGGCCATTTCCGACGCACAAAGTGCCACGCATGCTCAGAAGAAATTCCGAGACGAAACAGCTCAGTCTGGTAAAATTAGGGTTCTGAATGGATACAGGACTTTCGTCATGCTGCAATGTCAAAAATAGTTTAATACAGCGCACTCTCTTCTTCTTTATAATGTGAGAAGAATGAAGTAGTTTTGCTGCTCATATTCACACAGACTTCTCACAAACTTATTTCTTTATTCTTTATCACTATTCCCTTAATATATTTACATTTGTCACATCTGACCAGATTTTTTTGGGGTTGTTTTTAAATATTTTATGTATTTTTCAAGGCTGTTTTTTTAATTTTTTTGGTGTTTGTCTTTTTTTCAAGGCTGTGTTTTTATTGTTTTTTTTGTGTTTTACTCCAGAATATTTTTGAGTGTGTTTTGTGTGTCAAGTTACCACAACACCATTAGAATTTATGGGTATGCCACATGGTTTACAAAGGGAGTGAACATACATTAATGGGTACCATCATCCTAAATATGACTAAGATCAGAAAGTGGGGTAAAAAGAGGGATCAGAGCAAGGACCTCTCCAATAATGTCCCGCCTCCCTCACAAAAAAAACGGACTATTGCGGTACCATGAAAAAAGATTAGATTTAAAAAAGCATAAATTTATTTCAAAACATGATAAAAAAGTCCCACAAGGGACATCAATTGTACATATTAATAACATGACATGCATAGACAATGATAATTGTTTTACAGCATTGTTGATACTTGGTTAGTATGGCTAATGCCCACACAGATATATGGACAGAAATTGTATGGTGTGATACTTGCAGACGTGACCTCTACGTTTCGCGGTCACAGCCGCTTCTTCAGGAGGCGTCTAACAGTATATAGTCTATGAAGGTGAAGAACAATACAGTATCAACATAATAAGAAACATACATGGTTTTACAAAAAGTACATGGTTAATATTGGAGAACATATTTGAAATTTGAAGTTTAAAAATTGCACTCACCACACTATAACCATAACGGTTCTCTGGAGCGGTATTTGTGAGACGCCCTCACGAGGCATTCCCCCGGGGGCGGGCCAGGGAGGCAAATTAGGGTAATGCTATTGTGAGAAATTCAATGGAATAAGATTTTAAGCAATCAAACGGTATATCTGAATGAAGGACATTCAGATATACCGTTTGATTGCTTAAAATCTTATTCCATTGAATTTCTCACAATAGCATTACCCTAATTTGCCTCCCTGGCCCGCCCCCGGGGGAACGCCTCGTGAGGGCGTCTCACAAATACCGCTCCAGAGAACCGTTATGGTTATAGTGTGGTGAGTGCAATTTTTAAACTTCAAATTTCAAATATGTTCTCCAATATTAACCATGTACTTTTTGTAAAACCATGTATGTTTCTTATTATGTTGATACTGTATTGTTCTTCACCTATATAGACTATATACTGTTAGACGCCTCCTGAAGAAGCGGCTGTGACCGCGAAACATAGAGGTCACGTCTGCAAGTATCACACCATACAATTTCTGTCCATATATCTGTGTGGGCATTAGCCATACTAACCTAGTATCAACAATGCTGTAAAACAATTATCATTGTCTATGCATGTCATGTTATGAATATGTACAATTGATGTCCCTTGTGGGACTTTTTTATCATGTTTTGAAATAAATTTATGCTTTTTTAAATCAAGTCTTTTTTCATGGTACCGCAATAGTCCGTTGTTTTTGTGAGGGAGGCGGGACATTATTGGAGAGGTCCTTGCTCTGATCCCTCTTTTTACCCCACTTTCTGACCACAACACCATTGATATCTTGTATTATTGAATCTCAAGGAGATTGTTTGGTGTTGGTGTCCCTTGTTAATTTCACATTGTATATTTGAAGTGTACCTGCCTCCTCACAAACAAACTGTCCTTTTTGAAGGAAAACACACATAGGCAAGTATAATTTGAAACAAAAATTCCTTTATTAAGGGCTCACAACCAAAGAGGGAGGCAACACTGGATAAACAGTTGAAATTGGCGAAGCCTTGGACCCCCAGGGCAGACATCAATTCTTTACCAGCAAAATTGGTGGCCTGAGGAGTCCATATCTAAGGGAGTGCAGTCTGGTCCAGATGACCCAGAGATCCGGAAAGCAGCAGATGGCATCTGTGTCCCCAGGCTGTGGTACTACAAGAGACTGCATCTATTGCCAGACCAGACTGAACCCAGGCCATCACTCTCTGGTCTTCCTTCCACGCTTTCTTCCACGCTGTGGCTCTGGTGTGGGAGATGTGCCAGGAGGAGGAGTAGGACCTTGAGGAGTAGGAGAAGGAGGAGTAGGACCTGGAGGAGGAGGAGGACCATGTGTGAGGTCACAAATGTGGGTAGCACATGTTATTTCGCCCCTCAACCCCTTATTGAGAGCTTCCAAAATTAGGAACTCACACAGGAGTCATTGAACCTCGTCCATTCGCTTAATTTTGCAGACAGTTATGCCAGCAAAGTCCTCCTCCACAGTGTGGGGGGTTCTCAGGGCCTCAGTAGCCTTCCAAAAGAGATCTATGGCAGCCTCCTCTAGGGTACTCCTCTTCCTGGCACTTTGTCTTTGCAGGTGTAGGGGAGGGACCTGGGTATCAGGCAGCCTGCTTGGGCCAGCCACCTCCTGGCTGAGACTTCCCTGTGTATGAAAAAGGGACATGGTTTTAATTTTTGCTTCATCAATCACAATCGTAAATTAGTAGTACTCCAAACTAACATCTAGTTAACATAATTGATTGGCCAACCAGAAATATTTAGAAGAATGCTATACCTGGCTCAAGCTGGGCTCCTCCACATGTTGCTGCCTGGAGGGCCCAGGTTGGGCGTCAGAAGCCTCAGCTGGGGGGGGGGGAGGAAGCGTGGAAGGAAGACTGGAGAGTGCTGGCCTGGGTTCAGTCTGACCTGCCAGAAAATGCAGCCTGTCATAATACCACAGCCTGGGGAGATAGATGTCATCTGCTGCACTGGATCTCTGGGAATCCTGGACCTTCTTGCGCTCCCTTAGATAAGTGCTCCTCAGGCCACCAATTAGGGCCTTCAAATAGAGGATGTCTGCCATGGGGATCACCGTCTTCACAAATGCCAACAAACTATCCAGCACTGCCTTCCTCTTTGTTTGGTTCTTATAATGTGGCTGGTTTATCTGCCACAGACAAGGCAGCTCCCTGTACATATCAATGAATATGGCCATTTTCACTGAAAGACACAACACAAGACAAACCCTAATGTCAGCCTAAAGTCTACTAAACTTGTGCAAATACAGGCCTCAATCTAGAAGAAGTATAGGCCCAATGTAAAATCTTACCTTCGCAATCACGATCGGCGCCTCCGTTACTCTTTCCTCCACTCATAGATCGTACGTACTACGCACGCGTGTTACGCTTTATAGACACTGCGCATGCGTGAAACTCCATCCGCCCCTGACGTTCTTTCTAGTCTATTCCCCGCCCCTTCTCGTTCGTCACAGTGGGGGAAGAGCACATGGCGGAAACACAGCAGGTGTCTGATAATTACACCAACGAGGAGGAAGAGGAGGAAAGCCCCGATCCAGAAGTAGACGATATAAGGCATCAAATATGTCCTTTGGGGAGATGTTCAACATCCTGAAGAAGGCCGACTATGATGGAAAGTATGGACCTTACCCCAACCCCAATGTCAGAAAGGCCAAGATAATGGCGAAAGTAGTCAAGAGTCTGCACCGGAATTTCGGGGTACGTTGATCGAAAGATCAGCTCAGGAAGCAGTGGTCGGACCTCAAATTAAGAGAACACGAGCAGTACAAAAAGATCCGGAGAGTGCTGCAAAAAAGTAAGTAGTTGTGCTGTGTTCATATTCTTTATGTTTATTACGTTTGTGCTGCTCCATGTGCTTTTCTTAATAACTGTTATCCAGTTTAAAATGGCAACTTTCATGTTCATGGGCACGTTATTCGTTCGTATCAAACATAGTTCGTTTGGCCATATGCAATTGCCATCATTTTTTGGGGCCTACTTGTGTGAAAAGAATTGGGTGGTGTAGATGTGTTTGTTACTAGAATGAAATGCAAACTAGATTCTGTGTAAGGAGAGGACACTCAGCAGCAGTTATTACATCTGGACGCTGGAGCACTAGTGTGGGACACAAGAACACCCTTTTTATTAGGGGGCCCACACAGGTGCTCCAGTGTATACTATAGGGGGGTCTCCATCTGTGAAGCTTGTACAAGACAGGTAAAGTATTGAAGCTTGACAAAGGACACTAAAAATGCTACATCTTGGAACTCTGCCAAAATAGACAATTGTACCCCACTTCCAAGCAATGCTTAATATTTATAGTTCTGACATTAAATATCTGTGTGCTAAGTATACCTATTTTTTTTACATAGTGGATAAAAGACTCGGAGGACACACCTCATCCAAGGAGACCAGAGACCCCCCACCTCTGGAAGAAAGGGAAATCCACCCAAGCAACACAGAGCAGGAGGAGGAAGACGTGGTGGAAATTGTCACCACAATAGGTGAGTGTCTGCGACCACAGGCTCAGGTAAGAGATGGATGCCGGCAGATTTATAATACATGGGTGTTTTTTTTGTTTTCTCTCTTTTTAGGTGATCGTGATGTTGTGGATCCTGATCCTTTCACCTCTGAAAGTGCCCAGATCCGTATTGGGGAGATCATGGGATGTAATGTTGCATTGGAAAACATCAAGAAAAACATCAATGATGTTCTTCAAAAAAATAAGAACATCATTGATGTTTTAAGGAGAGTTTAAAAGCCCTCAAAATCCATTTGTTTTTTGGTGTGCTACAATTTTTGATCATTTTTTTAAAATATTAGAAAAGCCAAATTTTGAAGATGCACACAGTGTGTCAACATGTGCTCTCTGCCATCACGGGAGATCAATGGACGCGTTTTGGGGGTGCAACCCCTTCCTTAATAATAAAGTAGCTGTGAGGAAGGGGTTGCACCCCCAAAACACATCCCTTGATCCCCCATGATGGCAGGTAGCACATGTTGACATTCTTAAATTTGTGTGTATCTTCAAAATTTGGCTTTTCCTGAGCTGACTTCACCCCATCTGAACGAAATATCAAACACAGTTTGTAAATACTCATGTCTGATATTGCCTTCAAATTCTACGAAATGTGAACTTTGTAAGTTCAAGATTTGTGTCTTTCTTGTTGGTTTTAAACATGCCTGTTTGATCTCAAATGGACATTTCTAATTTTTCTAATGTGACCCCAAAAATTGTTATACAACAAACATGTTGGTTTGTTTTAAAAACCTTTTCTAAATGCACATGTGATTGTGCTGGTATTAAAAAGATTGTTAATCAAGATTGTGTGGATTATTGTCTCAACGCTACAAAACTTTTGTTGTGCTGTGATGGGTGTTTTCTGTGACAATGGGGGTTATTTCCTGAGGGAAAATCTACTTTGCACTACAAGTGCAGTTTCAACTGCACTTGTAGTGCAAAGTGTCTTTGCCTTTAGGAAATAACACCCAACAGTGCTTTGTAAGGTTAGGTTACACAATCACGCCAATTTCAGGACTCACCACATTTCTATCAGGGTCAGCTAAAACAAACACAAGCAGGAAATGTCACCAAACCTTGTCTTTTTTTTTATTTAAAAATGTTTTAGACATTGTCTGGCATATTGATGGCCCCCCTACCTGCAAAGAATTCAAGGTATCTTAGCCGGACATCACGGGCACTCAGGGGGGGGCAAGCCAGGACGGCCACTTTCAAGCGCCGTCAGGGTTGGTTCATTAGGAATTCCGGCCTCAGGCCCAACTGAGCCAGCATAGTTGGCAGAATGTTTCCGTAAAAAGTTATGTAGAACACAGCACGCCAGGATAATGTGATTCAGTTTGTACTCCGCCATATGTATGGGTGTAAGAAATAGGCGGAACCGGCTGGCCATGATTCCAAACATGTTCTCCACCACTCTTCTGGCTCTGGCCAGCCGGTAATTAAAAACCCTCTGGTCCGGGGTGAGGGTTCTCATCGGGAATGGTCGCATAAGATGGTCCCCCAGCGCAAATGCTTCATCCGCAACAAAGACAAATGGGAGTCCTTCCACATTGTCTTCTGGAGGTGGCAAGTCCAAGCTGCCATTCTGGAGACGCCTGTAAAACACTGTCTGGGCAATGACTCCACCATCGGACATCCGGCCATTCTTCCCCACGTCCACATACAGGAACTCACAATTAGCCGACACCACCGCCAACATCACAATACTATTGAACCCCTTGTAGTTGTAATTAGGGATGAGCTTCGTGTTCGAGTCGAACCCATGTTCGACTCGAACATCGGCTGTTCGACCGTCCGTCGAATTGCGAACGATATGGGCCGTTCGCGCCAAATTCGTGTGGCGCGTCACGGCCCATAATTCACTGCGGCATCGCAGTGCATTGCTGGCTGATGATTGGCCAAGCATGCACTATGACCCGCATGCTTGGCCAATCACAGCGCCGTCAGTAGAGAGAGCTGTAATTGGCCAAAGCCAGGGTGGCTTTGGCCAATTATGGCTCAGGGGATTTAGTACACACCCCACACTATATAAGGCCGCCTGCACGGCGGCCCTGTGTAGTGTGTGTTCCGGTGTGCTGAGCGATAGAGAGAGAGAGAGACAGTGTCATTTGATTTGAGTTAGATAGATTAGGCAGAACAGTCAGTCAGTTAGCTGCACTTACAGTGTATTGTGTATATATATGCATCCCAGGTGTTGCATATATATATATACACTGTATTCAGTTTAGCTAGATCCGTTCCTGTTATCTTCTATCTAGACTATTTACATTCAGTGCAGTGTGTCCTGCTCTAAGTGTTCAGCTAGATCCGTTCCTGCTATTTACATTCAGTACAGTGCTTCCTGCTCACAGTGTTCAGCTAGATCCGTTCCTGCTATTTACATTCAGTGCAGTGCGTGCTGCTCACAGTGTTCAGCTAGATCCGTTCCTGCTATTTACATTCAGTGCAGTGCGTCCTGCTCACAGTGTTCAGCTAGATCCGTTCCTGCTATTTACATTCAGTGCAGTGCGTCCTGCTCACAGTGTTCAGCTAGATCCGTTCCTGCTAATTACATTCAGTGCAGTGCGTCCTGCTCACAGTGTTCAGCTAGATCCGTTCCTGCTATTTACATTCAGTGCAGTGCGTCCTGCTCACAGTGTTCAGCTAGATCCGTTCCTGCTATTTACATTCAGTGCAGTGCGTGCTGCTCACAGTGTTCAGCTAGATCCGTTCCTGCTATTTACATTCAGTGCAGTGCGTCCTGCTCACAGTGTTCAGCTAGATCCGTTGCTGCTATTTACATTCAGTGCAGTGCGTCCTGCTCACAGTGTTCAGCTAGATCCGTTCCTGCTATATACATTTAGTGCAGTACGTCCTGCTCACAGTGTTCAGCTAGATCCGTTCCTGTTATCTTCCTACTGACAGGCAGGCTTGTCTGGTTACAGTATATAAAGCTACCTGAAGAAAATTACAGGTGTTCTTTTTGATCCTATTAGTACCACGGTCAGGCAGCTAGACTATTTACATTTAGTACAGTGTGTCCTGCTCACAGTGTTCAGCTAGATCCGTTCCTGTTATTTACATTCAGTGCAGTGCGTCCTGCTCACAGTGTTCAGCTAGATCCGTTCCTGCTATTTACATTTAGTACAGTGTGTCCTGCTCACAGTGTTCAGCTAGATCCGTTGCTGCTATTTACATTCAGTGCAGTGCGTCCTGCTCACAGTGTTCAGCTAGATCCGTTCCTGCTATTTACATTCAGTGCAGTGCGTCCTGCTCACAGTGTTTAGCTACATCCGTTCCTGCTGTTTACATTCAGTGCAGTGCGTCCTGCTCACAGTGTTCAGCTAGATCCGTTCCTGCTATTTACATTCAGTGCAGTGCGTCCTGCTCACAGTGTTCAGCTAGATCCGTTCCTGCTATTTACATTCAGTGCAGTGCGTCCTGCTCACAGTGTTTAGCTACATCCGTTCCTGCTGTTTACATTCAGTGCAGTGCGTCCTGCTCACAGTGTTCAGCTAGATCCGTTCCTGCTATTTACATTCAGTGCAGTGCGTCCTGCTCACAGTGTTCAGCTAGATCCGTTGCTGCTATTTACATTCAGTGCAGTGCGTCCTGCTCACAGTGTTCAGCTAGATCCGTTCCTGCTATATACATTTAGTGCAGTACGTCCTGCTCACAGTGTTCAGCTAGATCCGTTCCTGTTATCTTCCTACTGACAGGCAGGCTTGTCTGGTTACAGTATATAAAGCTACCTGAAGAAAATTACAGGTGTTCTATCCCAGCTTAGTGCAGCTACAGGCCATTAGTATGTCTGGAAGGCCAAGAAGGAGAGGCAGACAGTCACAAGCCAATAAGAGAGGGCAAGCAGGCTCTGTGTCTAGTGCTGGTCGTGGAGACGGTGCATCCTCATCAGCACGTGGCCATGGGACACGCTTGGCCTTTTTTTCGGCAGCTGGCCGTGTTGAGCCGCAACATGCGGAAGACTTGGTCGAGTGGATGACCAAGCCGTCCTCATCCTCCTCATCCTCTCTCACCCATGCCCAGGGTGCTTTGTCTGGCAAAGCAGCGGCCTCTTCCCTCAGCTCAATGTCATCAGTGACTCCTTCCCTAGCTCCACCATGTCCTCATGAGGATTCCCTCGAACTGTTTGACCACAGTGTTGGGTACATGCTCCAGGAGGATGCCCAGCGTTTGGAAGGCTCTGATGATGATACTGAGCTCAATGAAGGCAGTAACATGAGCACGGACAGAGGGGGTGCCCAAGAAGGACAGCAATCTGGCAGTCATGCTCCCCCTGCTGCAGCATACTGCCAGGTTTGCTCCAGTGATGAGGAGGGAGGGGATGATGAGGTCACTGACTCAACGTGGGTGCCTGATAGGAGAGAGGAGGAGGAGGAGGAGGAGGAGGAGGAGGAGGAGGTGGCACATCACCAACTAGGCAGGATGCCCTCCAGGGGCCAGCCTAAGGGCAGCACATTGACTGCATCACACCCCAAAGCTCCACATGTGCAGGGCGCTGCAGTCTCTGCGCGTTATTCAAAAAGTTCTTTGGTGTGGGCCTTTTTTGAGACGAGTGCATCAGATCGCACCGCTGCTATTTGCAATATATGTCTCAAGCGTATCTCGCGTGGCCAAAACATCTCCCGCTTGGGTACCACATGCTTGACCAGACATATGTTGACCTGCCATGCAGTTCGTTGGCAAGCGTATCTAAAAGACCCACACCAAAGAACAAAGACGATCTCTCCTTGCTCCTCATCAGCTGAGATTTCCAACCCCACTAGACCTTCAGTCCTCTCTGCGACCTGCAGTGAGAGGAATGAAGGTGTAGAATTAGGTGTGTCACAGCCAAGTACTTATGGGCAATCTGCTTTTGGTACACCGACGTCAGATTGTACCAGGCAAATTTCCCTGCCCCAGCTGCTGCACCGCCGAAAGAAGTTTGCTCCCAGCCATCCACATGCCCAGCGGTTGAATGCTAGCTTGGCAAAATTGCTAGCACTTCAACTGCTGCCTTTTCAGTTGGTAGACTCTGCCCCCTTCCGTGAGTTTGTGGAATGTGCGGTTCCTCAGTGGCAGGTACCCAAACGCCACTTTTTCTCACGGAAGGCGATTCCGGCTCTCTACCGGCATGTGGAAGGCAATGTCCATGCCTCGCTGGACAGGGCGGTCAGCGGTAAGGTGCATATTACCGCTGACTCATGGTCCAGCAGGCATGGACAGGGACGTTACTTAAGTTTCACGGCGCATTGGGTGACTCTGCTGGCAGCTGGGAAGGATGCAGGACAAGGTGCAGTAGTGTTGGAGGTTGTTCCGCCACCACGCCTCCAAAATGCTGATTGTGACACACCTCTCTCCTCCACCCCCTCCTCTTCTTCTTCCTCCATGGCCTCTTCCTCGGAACCAGCGGTGCTCCGTAGGCGTTCAAGGGGCTACGCAAGTACGCAGGCCAAAAGATGCCATGCGGTGCTTGAGCTGGTGTGCTTGGGGGACAGGAGCCACACTGGGGCAGAGGTTCTGTCAGCTCTGCAGGGGCAGGTTCAGAGGTGGTTGACGCCACGCCAACTTAAGGCAGGAATGGTGGTTTGCGACAATGGCACCAACCTCCTCTCTGCCCTCCGACAGGGACAACTGACCCATGTGCCCTGTTTGGCTCACGTCCTTAACTTGGTGGTGCAGCGGTTCTTGGGCAGGTACCCGGGCTTACAGGATGTCCTGAGGCAGGCCAGGAAAGTCTGTGTGCATTTCCGCCGGTCATATAATGCCAGTGCTCGGCTGACGGACCTCCAAAAGGAGTTTAACCTGCCCAAGAACCGCCTAATCTGTGACATGCCCACCAGGTGGAACTCGACGTTGGCCATGCTGCAGCGGCTGCACACGCAGCAGAGGGCCATCAATGAGTACCTGTGCGACTATGGCACCAGGACAGGGTCAGGGGACCTTGGTTTTTTTTCCCCACGCCAGTGGGCCATGATCAGGGATGCATGCACTGTCCTGTCACCATTCGAGGAGGCCACGAGGATGGTGAGCACTGACAGTGCATGCATCAGTGACACTGTCCCCCTTGTCCACCTGTTGGAGCACACGCTGCGTGGAATAATGGACAGGGCACTTGAGGCAGAACAGAGGCAGGAAGAGGAGGACTTCCTTAGCTCTCAAGGCCCCCTTTATCCAGACAGTGTTCCTGCGTGCCCGCCGATCACACAGGAAGAGGACGAGGAGGAGGAGGAGGAGGAGGAGGAAGATTGTGTCAGTATGGAGGTGGAGCCTGGCACTCAGCATCAGCAGTCTTTAAGGGATCAGTCCCAAGGAACACATGGACTTGTACGTGGCTGGGAGGAGGTGGCTGCGGACGTTGTTGTCCTTAGTGACCCAGAGGACTCCGGACCGAATGCCTCAGCAAACCTACGCTGCATGGCCTCCCTGATCCTGCAAAGCCTGCGTAAGGATCCTCGTATTCGTGGTATCAAGGAGAAGGACCAATACTGGCTGGCAACCCTCCTTGATCCACGTTACAAGGGTAAGGTTGCGGACCTTATCTTGCCATCGCAGAGGGAGCAGAGGATGAAACATCTTCGGGAGGCCTTGCAGAAAGGTCTGTGCAACGCGTTCCCAGAGACTGGGAGGTTACAAACTCCTGTTTCTGGACAACGTGTTGCTGAGGCTTCGGTCAGTCAAAGAAGGAGCGGTGGAGAAGGTGGCCGTCTGACCGATGCGTTCAGACAATTTTTTGGTCCGCAGCCCCAAGGTATGATCGGTTCCAGCAACCATCGCCAGCGTCTGTTTTACATGGTGCAGGAATACCTAGGGGCAAGATCAGACTTGGACACCTTTCCCACCGAAAATCCTCTGGGTTACTGGGTCTTGAGGATGGATCACTGGCCAGAGCTTGCACAGTATGCAATTGAGCTACTGGCCTGTCCTGCATCCAGCGTTCTTTCGGAACGCACATTCAGTGCTGCTGGAGGCGTGGTAACCGATCACAGGGTGCGTCTGTCCACCGACTCGGTCGATCGGCTGACCTTCATAAAAATGAATCAGTCTTGGATCACCACCAGCTACCAAGCACCTGATGCAGATGTAACCGAATAATTTTTTTTGAAATCTCAGATCCCTTCAAAGACTGCCTATGCTGATGCTGAGTGACTATCCCTGAGTAATTATCCTCTTCCTCCTCAATCATCACGCTGATAGCTTGTAAGAACATTTTTGGTTCTGGGCGCCACCACCAGTGCCTAAGGCACAATTTTTCAGCCCCTGTTTAACAGGGGCGTGTAATTACAATTTTTGATGTAATACTTTGCAGCAGGGCTCGTTCCTGCATTCCAACTAGAGTGTCTGTGAGGGGTTGCAGTGTTGTGGCACCAGCACCAGTGCCTAAGACCCAATTTTTCAGCCCCTGTCTAACAGGGGCGTGTAATTACAATTTTTGATGCAATACTTTGCAGCAGGGCTTGTTCCTGCGTTTCAACTAGAGTGTCTGTGAGGGGTTGCAGTGTTGTGGCACCAGCACCAGTGCCTAAGACCCAATTTTTCTGCCCCTGTCTAACAGGGGCGTGTAATTACAATTTTTGATGCAATACTTTGCAGCAGGGCTCGTTCCTGCGTTCCAACTAGAGTGTCTGTGAGGGGTTGCAGTGTTGTGGCACCAGCACCAGTGCCTAAGGCCTAATTTTTCAGCTCCTGTTCAACAGGGGCATGTAATTACAATTCTTGATCTAATATTTCACAGCAGGGCCCTGTGAGGGCTTACAGTGTTTTGGCCACAGCAACACCTAAGGCCCAAATTTCTGCTGAGTATATAGGGCAGGACCCTACTTTCAAACATCTAACTTACAAACGACTCCTACTTGCAAACGGAAGGAGACAACAGGAAGTGAGATGAAATCTACCCCTAAGGAAGGGAAATTCTCTCCTGTAAGAGTTAATATGGGAAAACAATTTTTCCTTTCCACTGATGCTTTCCAATCCTTGTTCCACAAAAAAACCCAAATTTTCAAAAAACATTTTTCATTGGGACAAAAAAGTGAGGTGAAATCTTCTGAAGAGGAGGAAAGACGCAAAACAAATGTCACAGGGGTGATAACCCTTCCCTATGTTTTCCAAAAAGCTTAGAAAAGATTTTTTGGCTGGAGCTAAACACATTAAAAATGTTCAAAATTACAAACAGATTCTACTTAACAACAAACCTACAGTCCCTGTCTTGTTTGCACCGCCTGTATACTGCTGTTCAGAGTATATAGGGACCTTTCCTTATTTTAATTTGGGTGCGGGGTTCCCCTTAATATCCATACAAGACCCAAAGGGCCTGGTAATGGACTGGGGGGTACCCATGCCGTTTGTCTCACTGATTTTCATCCATATTGCCATGACCCGACATGACATTAAACCCGCAAGCAGTTTTAAATGAGATTTTTTCCTTTAAAAATGACATTTGGTGCAGGGACTGTTCTAAACATGGGAAACACGCGTCACTTTACAGGCATACTATAGACACCCCCCAGGTACGATATTTAAAGGAATATTTCACTTTTTTTTTTTTACTTTAAGCATCATTAAAATCACTGCTCCCGAAAAAACGGCCGTTTTTAAAAGTTTTTTTTGCATTGATACATGTCCCCTGGGGTAGGACCCGGGTCCCCAAACCCTTTTTAGGACAATACCATGCAAATTAGCCTTTAAAATGAGCACTTTTGATTTCGAACGTTCGAGTCCCATAGACGTCAATGGGGTTCTAACGTTCGTGCGAACTTGCGGTCCGTTCGCGGGTTCTGGTGCGAACCGAACCGGGGGGTGTTCGGCTCATCCCTAGTTGTAATAGTATGACCCCGAGTTGGGTGGTGGGACGATGTGGACGTGTTTCCCATCAATTGCCCCTCCGCAGTTCGGAAAGTCCCACCACTGGGCAAAGTGGGAGGCCACAGTCTGCCATTCCTGTGGCGTGGAAGGAAACTGTGGAGTCAAAACAAAATCAAAAATTAGTCATTTTGCACATAAACATGGAAAGCAGATTAGACACAAACATTCTTGCCCAACATCAAGCTAACATTTTTAAGAGGGAATTTTTTAAGACCAAAGTATAAGGTACACCTATCAGATCCCCCCCCTCTCCTGGGCCATTTCTAACATTATGGGGGGGGGACTCTGGGACAGGTAACCCTCTCCACTTCATTGAGATATGAATGCCTAAATAATGGGTATTACTTTGAACAGCCCCTCCTTAGTTACACTATTGGCAGCCCACTGGACAGATAAGAAGTGTCATAATACAAAGATATAAATACACATTGTACACATTTGAGCACATTTGGACATTCTGCTATTACCTATCAAGATAATAATAGTATACAAAAACTTTAAACAGTACCATTTGAAAGTATACAGGCAGGCCCTTGCACTACATGCTTTGGGGAATTCATCCATAAATCTGACCACTAAAGAGATAGGTATATTGTGTATGGGTTTGGCAAAGTCAGCAGATAGATGATTGAGGATAGATAGAGAATTGGTATCAGCTGACTTAGCAGTTGGGGGGAGGGAGGGTTCCAAATGATTTGGAGACACCCAAAAAAAGCCTCTGGCACTCTGCCTGAATTTAAAGCACAAATCAAATTTTTAAACATTTTAGGGGGTATTTAGGGTAAAGCACTACTATGGAGCTGATAAAATACATTGTTAAGTGACTACATGAGGTGAATATAGGGGCAGGAGACCATGCTGGGGAGGTAAGTAAAGGCAAATATGTATGAAGGACCAAAAAAAAAAAATTACAGAAAAATCCAGCATGCATGAGAACAAAGGGGACATTCACAGCATATTACAATCATGGTAATTAGGGAATGAGGAGTAAAATACAATACATTAGCAAACATTAAATACACTAAAATGTGATGTTAAAGGATAAAAATCTTACCTTAATATACTCCTTCTGCAGGACCTGGATGATGGCAGAACAGGTCTCTGGGATAATGATCCCCAGAGCCTGGGGGGAGATGCCTGTCGAGAACTTCAAGTCCTGCAGGCTTCTCCCTGTCACTAAGTACCGCCAAGTACCGCAGGGTGGCGACGAGCCTCTGCTCTGGAGTGATGGCTTGCCTCATGCAGGTATCCTGCCTGCTGATATAGGGGGTCAGCAAAGCCAACAAATGGTGAAATACGGGGTCCGTCATCCGGAGAAAGTTTCTGAAATCATCAGGATTATTCTCACGGATCTCACGGAGCAAAGGCATATGACAGAACTGGTCACGCTGAAGCAACCAATTCTTGGTCCATGAACTCCTCCCCACCCTGTTCATGGACTGGACTTGTGTCAAGGTCAGGACCCCAACACCAAGCCCCCTGCTCAGAAAAAAGTAACATAACGCACTGTGAAGAGCGACCTGAAAAACAGCAACTGAACAGCAGAAAACCATCTGAAAACCCAGAGTCTGAAAAAGCGCGAATCGTCTCTCACCAAACTTTTACTAACACGAGATTAGCAAAAGGAGTCCAAAGGGTGCCGCGCTTGGTTCTGAAATGGCCTTTTATAGTCTCGTCGTACGTGGTGTACGTGACCGCGTTCTTGACGATCGGGAATTCATACAACTTTGTGCGACCGTGTGTACGCAAAACAAGTTTGAGCCAAATCCTAGGATTTTGTTGTCGGAATGTCCGATCAATGTCCGACCGTGTGTACGGGCATAAGTGTTTTGGATATGTACTACAATAGATTATATAAGCACATTTTCTTTCAATCTCAACATAACTAATATTTGGCGCCAAAAGTTTTCCTTAGGCTGCTTTCACACTGGGGCGGTGGGGGCGTCGGCTTTACTGTCGTTTGTTGCGGCATATTCGGCCGCTAGCGGTGCGGTTTTAACCCCCGCTGGCGGCCGAAAAAGGGTTAAAAGCGCTCGCATAGCGTGGCTATAGCCGCGGTATTGCCGCAGTATAGCCGCGCTGCCCCATTGATTTCAATGGGCAGGAGCGGTTTAGGAGCGGTGAATACACCGCTTCTTCACCGCTCCAAAGATGCGGCTTGCAGGAGTTTTTTTCTTCTCCTGCAAGCGCCCCGCTTCAGTGTGAAAGCCCTCGGGCTTTCACACTGAACAAATAGTGGAGGCTGTTTTGGCTCGGTTTGCAGGCAGTATTTTTAGCGCAATAACGCCTGCAAACCGCCCCAGTGTGAAAGGGCTCTAAGAGTTAAATGGAATCTTAATTTGTGTTACAAAACTGATTGCAATGCAAGCTATTTTGTTTAATGCTTTTAAAATAAAAACAATTTAAGATAAAATTTAATTGCAATCTTCAGATGATGTAATTTTCCTCACTGTATTTTACCCTACTCCTTGAACCCCCTAACACACTTTTCCCACAGGTATTCAGCCTGATCGCACAACATCATGGGTCCTTTCCTTTTTGTGGCATTGCATTCTCACTGCTGCATAGAACACTACATAACACTGTGGAACCACTCTCCACAGCATCTGAGTTCAGGGTTCTTAGATAATGCCCCTCAGTGAGAGGGTCCTTAAAGCCCTGCAGTTACAGAAAGTGTTTCAAATGACACTGGGCATCATCCTACGTGGCGGACAACTGGTGCTAAAAGGCAAAATGGTCAGTGGGAACAGCACGCAGAGATAAGGTAAGTATTGTGGCCCAGGCTGGAAATGGGCTTTAAGCCATAGAATTGTTACCATTTTTTACTCTGATCTTAGGGGCTGGTGCTATCTTTGGACCAAACTCTTTCCATTTTCCTATCACCAAAACTGTTGGATACGCCTGACTTTGTTTGCAAACAGCCGTTCCTTTTTTGTATTTATTTCCACAGTGTAAAGTTTTAGGAAATCCTCTGTGATTATTGGTGATTACATTATCTAATTACATTAGCTGCAGGATACACAAACAGCACTGAAACCACTGACAGGCTACAGGCAAAGCAAGATTTTTTTCAACGCAAAACCGTGTAACACATTATACACATTATGACACAATCTATTCTAGCTAAACATTAATTACTGGTTAAGGTTCTGCTTTAAAGAAGCAGTTGTCTATCAAAAAAATAAATAAAAATAAAAATTATATATATATATATATATATATATATATATATATCAGATTTTGACTCAACTTGGCGAGATTTGACTCAAAATAGACAGTAGCTCTGTAGAAAAAAAACACAGAAATTGAAAAAAAGGGACATCAAGGTCTTGATAACAAAATGACCTTGCTAAATGCTGATCTTTTTCGAGTTAACAGATTATAAATTCTAACAATTCAGATGTTAAACTTGTTGATCAATGGGTAAAGTTGACCAAAAGGGAAAGCCTTAACATCTTAAAGTGTAACTGATTTCAGGTGAATAAGAACTGCCAAAGCTGTATAGTATATTCTAAAGTAAACTGAATAAATTTGTTAATTGACTTTAATTTTCTGCCTGTATGCTAGAATGAGTATCATCCTTTTTTTGCCCCCACCCCACATGCCAAAGCTATCTTTAGACCTGCCGCTCACCATTCTTCCCCCATTTACCCACACTTATGCCCCATACACACAGTCAGACATTGATCGGACATTCCAACAACAAAATCCATGGATTTTTTCCGACGGATGTTGGCTCAAACTTGTCTTGCATACACACGGTCACACAAAGTTGTCGGAAAATCCGATAGTTCTGAACGCAGTGACGTAAAACACGTACGTCGGGACTATAAACGGGGCAGTAGCCAATAGCTTTCCTCTCTTAATTTATTATGAGCATGCGTGGCACTTTGTGCATCGGATTTGTGTACACACGATCGGAATTTCCGACAACGGATTTTGTTGTCGTAAAATTTTATAGCAAGCTCTCAAACTTTGTGTGTCGGAAATTCCTATGGAAAATGTGTGATGGAACCTACACACGGTCGGAATTTCCGACAACAAGGTCCTATCACACATTTTCCATCGGAAAATCCTATCGTGTGTACAGGGCATTAGTCTGCTAGCAGCTTGCCATGGTGATGCCAACACATGAAAAGCATGTCACTAGTAGTTTTCATGCAGCCTAAAGCCAAAAAGAATGCTAAATATCAGCCACTTATTATTAATATTATTTATCTCCCTGTCTGTCTAAAGCCCTGTACTGCTGTTCTTTCTTAATGGGGTTTTTAACTTTACTGTATGTTCACATGGGAAGCAAAGGCATCGCGAGAGCAGGAGAATGAGACATGACTTTCCAGCATCTCTCTAGTGTGCTAGGAATACTCCATGGCCGTGCATGCTCTGTCCAATAAAATCATTTTCAAACTTGTTCTTTGTGGGTGTTTGAAAGTACCTTAGAGGCATGGGGTCCGCTGGACTATTGCAAAAGAAGGTGAGCTTTAAAATGGTGCCAAGCTGAGAAAGAGAGTAAAGTTATGCTATATGCAGTTTTCATTCACATTTCTAAATCGTGTCACATATGAAGAGATTTCCATACTTACAAAGTAAGTATATAGAATCATCTCAGGCTAAATCTAGTTGCTGTTCTTCAATGTTAATGCCTGGGTTAGATGTAATCGTATGCATTAAAAATATGCTATATACATTTAAAGTATAGGTTCCCAGCTGTTACATTTAAATGCTGGGCATTTCAAATGAGGCAAAGCTCTGACACTTCTTGGAATGTCAATGTTGAACATTGGGGGAGCCCATCATTGATGCACCAATACGTATGTGTGGGAATCACAAGTGAGCCGGCAAGTTTCAAGACTACTTGGAAGTGTGTGAGCTTTGTACAGTCAGGGTGGCAAAAATAACTTTAAATCCAAAAGCATTATCCTATGAATATTACATTTTCCTACAAATATAATTTATGAATCAGGAAATATTACTAAATAGAACATTGTGTAAGATGTAAAATGCAATTTTGTATGTATTTTCCCTAGGAGGGAACTGTTTTGCAAATACATTCAATTTTACAGTATACATAAGGTAAAAGCCTTACATTTTAATTGTGTTTAACATGTTGTTTACATGTGGAGCATTCATTTCTATGGGGCATGTACTTTTCCAAGACTGCAGGTAAAATGAAGTAAACAACAGTTTCCTATAAAACACTGCACCAAAACATAAAGATATAAACTAACACACTGAAAATAAACACACAAAACATTTCTTGTGCTTCTAAAGTGTTTTGATGTGCAGCATTGCGTGTTAAAATCACTAAGCATAAATGGACCCTTACAGTGTAAAATACTTCCTAGCACACACAAGTGGATTATGGGTCCCTTTCATGCAGAGCATGCTCTTCCCAGTTATATTATGTCTCTGTTATGTAAAACAGATTTATTTTTTCTTGTTAGCAAATAAATCCGCTACAATAAAATTGCAGTTTATAGACAAAAAATTGGAGTTGTCATTTTTCTTTGTCCAACATGCGTGATTGCTAAAGGAACATTGAACAAAATTATGTGCAGTTGAGAAAGCGACACAGTAACAAGATCATTTTAGACATGGGACCTTTTAATAAATATCCTTACCATTGAATGGGGTGAATTGTAAATTGTTTTAAAACTTTACTACAACGGTCTGCAGAAATAGACCTCTACTGAACATGGAGGTTGCAAATGGTTTTCCATTAAAGGCTCATTTACACTTGCTTCGGCTTCAACACACATTAACGGCTAGTTTACACTTGCTTAAAAACAAGGCTTCGGACAGGCTTTGTTAAAGCTCTCTGAAAGCTAGTCAAAGCTCCTGTCACTAAATAAAATGGTTAGCTTACAGTTTTGTTTACACCTTGCTTTTGCTTTGCTTTAAAAATTATACCCCATGAAGCTTTAGTGGTGCTTCAAAGCCTCCATAGAAGTCTATGGCAAAGCTCCCTTGAAGCCCCACGAAGCCTCATCGAGGCCCCACGAAGCCCCATCGAAGCCCTACAAAGCCTCACCTAAGCCCCGTCGAAGCTCCATCAAAGCTCCACCAAAGCCTCATCAAAGGCTCACCAAATCCTCATCGAAGCCCCACCAAAGCTTTATCTAAGCCCCATCAAAGCCTCATCAAAGTACCAAGCAAAAGCAAGGTATAAACAGGACTGTAATCTAACCATTTTATTTAGTGACAGGAGCTTTGACTGGCATTCAGAGAGCTTTAACAAAGCGTGTCGGGAGCCTTGTTTTGAAGCAAGTGTAAACTAGCCCTAACTGTCTGAGAATTATTTCAACCTTACAGAAGTTTATTGCACACGAGTCAGTTCTACAATTTCAGTTAGCCTAACTGACTTCTTTAATGAGAAGATTGGCAGGAACCCAGACAATTCAGGGGCAAGGCAGCTAAAATCAAAGGTAGCAAATTTTTCGTTTGGTAAGCAGGAGACATAAATTACAGTGGGGCAAAAAATTATCCGCCATTATCATTATTACTATTATAATGACATTATAAACATTATTTTTAAAGAATTTATTTGCAAATGATGGTGGAAAATAAGTATTTGGTCACCTACAAACAAGCAAGATTTCTGGCTCTCACAGACCTCCATCTTCTTCTTTAAGAAGCTCCTCTGTCCTCCACTCATTACCTGTATTAATGGCACCTGTTTGAATTTGTTATCAGTATAAAAGACACCTGTCCACAACCTCAAACAGTCACAATCCAAACTCCACTATGGTGAATACCAAAGAGCTGTCGAAGGACACCAGAAACAAAATTGTAGACCTGCACCAGGCTGGGAAGACTGAATCTGCAATAGGCAAGCAGCTTGGTGTGAAGAAATCAACTGTGGGGGCAATAATTAGAAAATGGTAGACATACAAGACCACTGATAATCTCCCTCAATCTGGGGCTCCACGCAAGATCTCACCCTGTGGGGTCAAAATGATCACAAGAACGGTGATCAAAAATCCCAGAACCACACGGGGGGACCTAGTTTTAAGTACGTGTATGTGTTTTGAGTATTTTGTACTTTTTGCTATAATAAATATCCCCATTTATTTTTAAAAAAGCTACTTTTTTCCTCAGTCTAGGCTGATATGTATTCTTCTACATATTTTTGGTAATAAAAATCACATTAAGCATATATTGATTGGTTTGCGCAAAAGTTATAGCATCTACAAAATAGGGGAAATATTTATGTCATTTTTATTTTATTTTTATTTTTTTACTAGTAATGGCGGTGATCAGCAATTTTTGTCGGGACTGGGACTTTATGGTGGATAGATCAGACACCTTTGACACATTTTTGGGACCATTGGCATTCATACAGCGATCAGTGCTATAAAAATGCACTGATTACTGTGTAAATGTCACTGGCAGGGAAGGGGTTAACACTAGGGGATGATCAAGGGGTTAACTGTGTTACCTAGGGAGAGGGTGTGGGGGGAGGGGACTGACTGGGTGAGGAGAGTGATCGTTGTTCATACTTGTATGAACAACAGATCGCTCTCCTCACCCCTGACAGCACGGTGATCTGTCTGTTTACATTAACAGATCTCCGTTCTGTCTCTGTGTGGAGCGACTGCAGGGCACGCGCATCTGCTCCAGTGCCGTGCCACTGGCACATGCGCGCATCCTCTAGTGGTCAAAAGGCTGGGGGAGCCAACCTGCCGCAGTACAACTGCAGCGGCTGGTCGGGAAGGGGTCAAGGGATATTCTGGGGTAAAAAGGTTGAGAAACGCTTCTTTAGATTTTCACTACTATTGTCATACCCTGTTCCCTCATCTGAACATAGCAAACAGAGGAGTGAAAGGAAGGGGATGACTACCTCCTCTGACTTGTTCAATTATGTGTGTGTGCTATTGAGCTCTTTTTCAGGCTTTTGTTCTACAGAGCGGCTAAGAACTCTAACTCATGTGTAGAAAGAATTAAACATGAAACATTAATATGTAATATTTACCATGACGTAAATGGGTGATGTCATGTGACGTCACGTAATGTCAGGGAGCGGGGTCAACTGTTTACATCAGCGGGTGGCCCCGCCCTCAGCTATATAACAGCTGTCATTGCAAAAAGCCTGCAGTCAGCGGGAGCCTCCCAAGGAGGCAGAGTTTTTCTGTTTTTTTTTCTCTTGGTCCGTCAGACGCTGTGATTGAAGATGAATGGACATCACGGGACATTTTTATTTATTATTTTTGTCCCAAATTGTCTACTGTAATTTTTAAAATTTTTACACTTTTTTTGGTGAAAGTGTAGGGGTACAATGTACCCGATACCCATTCACATGGGGGGGAAGGATCTGGGGGTCCTCTTGTTAAAGGGGGCTTCCAGATTCCGATAAGCCCCCTGCCCACAGACCCCCACAACCACAAGGCAAGGGTTGCGGGGATGAGGCCTTGGGACCCCAAAGCATCCTCCCCATGTTGAGGGCATGTGGCCTGGTACAGTTCAGGGGGGGGCACTCTCTCGCCCCCCCCCTTTTCCTGTGGCCTGCCAGGTTGCATGCTCGGATAAGGGTCTGGTATGGATTTTGGGGGGACCCCTATGTCATTTTTTTTACATTTTGGCTCAGGGTTCCCCTTAAAATCCATACCAGACCTGAAGGGCCTGGTATGGATTTTGGAGGGACCCTCACGCCATTTTTTTTTACATTTTGGTGCAGGGTTCCCCTTAATATGCATACCAGACCTGAAGGGCCTGGTATGGATTTTGAAGGGAACCCCACGCAATTTAAAAAAAAATTTTGGTGCGGGGTTCCCCTGATATACACACCAGACCCAAAGGGCCTGGTAATGGACTGGGGGGGACTCATGCCGTTTTTAATGATTTTTATCTATATTGCCGGGACCTGACAATACATTACAGCCGTGAGCAGTTTTGAATGAAATTTTTTCCTTTAGAAATGTAATTTTGCTGTGGTACTGTTCTAAACACAAGAAAGATGCACTACTTTACAGGTATACTAAGGACACCCCCCAGGCACGATGTTTAAATGAATATTTCATTTTTATTGTTTCATTTCAAACATTATTAAAATCACTGCTCCTGAAAAAACGTCAGTTTTTAAAACATTTTTTGCATTGATACATGTCCCCTGGGGCAGTCTTTAAAATTAGCACTTTTGATTTCTCATGTTCGCGTCCCATAGACTTTAACAGTGTTTGCGTGTTTTACAAATGTTTTGCCTGTTCGCAAGCTCTGGTGCGAACTGAACCGGGAGGTGTTTGGCTCATCCCTACTGGCAGCAGCAAGACCCAAGTCCTCTGTAACTTCCGCCCTGCAACAGAATCAATAGCATGTGGTCCTAAAACTCTCCCAGCACAGTAACTGCTCACAGCAGCAAATGCTCCTGTACCTCCTTGCAGCCCCATGCCGTATACACAGGCTCTCAGGGTAAACACTCCCTGGCACAATGCCCAATTTAGGCCCTGTCCCCGGGCTCATAGTACACTGCCTGAACATACACAGCCACCCTGCAGCTCAAGAGGCAACTTCTCCACATTTCTCAAGCACCCTCTTCTAACTATGGGTCCCTGAAGACTCTCCCTTGGACTGCATGTGGGTTATTCCTCTCCCAGTAGGGTAGGGCTTATGTACTCACTGGTCAATCACAGTATTCCTTGACCTGGAGAGCAAATGAAATATCCTCTTGCCCCAGGGTTGCTATGCTAAGGGAGGGTCCTCTGAAGCTGCAGTTGCAGCAGCGGCAGCCAATTAGGGTACAGTCCAGCCTCCTTTCTTTCCTTGAGAGAGAGGGCAAGAGAGAGAAAAAAATTATTGTAGCATTTATCTTCAGCAGTGCTGGGTACGATTTAAGTAGCCCAGGCGATGTCACATGTCATTTACCTGACTTTAAAAATAATGCAGTACCCTGACCTACCAGCAAGTGTTTCCCACATGTTTGTTTTACATTTTTTTCCACCTTTGGTTAATTTCTGCTTATTGGAATCCTGATAGTTTATGAAATTATGATCAACTCCTGCTAAAAGAGATACTGGACAGTATCTTTGTATTTGTTTATTTGCTTATTACTATCTGATCAGTAGACTGTCTTCGAAGTAAAAAAAAAAAAAAAAAAACTAATAAAATAAATTTGAATTTCTAAATTGACTTGTGTCTGCTCATACTTGCTGCTTTCATCTGCTGCGCCTTCATATTCATACCACGCCTTCAGAGTTAACAGGTGGGATGTGGGTGGTGCCTTTGGCCCCAGGGAAGCTTCTTTTACAAATCAAATACTTTTTTAATTATCTTGAAGTATTTTTCAAGGAATGGTTTCAACTTACATAACAGAAGTTGTTTTTAAAAATAATAACAAACATCATATTAAAAAAAAACATATTTTTAATATTTAAGTAAATTATTAGATTTATAAAAGCAACCATTTACAATGCATATTTTTAGATACATTATTTTTTATAATTCAATTGACCATAAACCCTTGTTGTGGCTATATTGTAAAAAATATATAAGATTCATAAATGCATTGAAGAATTGTTTATATACCTAATAATAAACAAACAAAGGTCTTCTACTTCTGCTTTTATTGGCTTACGTAACTGGGTGGCCCGCCCCCTCTGACGCCCCGGGAAAGCCAAGGGGAAGTCCCCGTGCATCAGAGGGGGGCAGGGTCACCCGCCCTCAGTTATATAAGAACTGTCAAAGCGAAGACGCGTCATACGGCGGGTGCCTCCCATGGATGCGGGTCGGTCGCGGCTTTTTTTTTTCTTTTTTGGTCCGTCGGCGGAGTGAGAGAAGAAGATGAATGGACTTCATAGGACATTTTTATTTTTTTATTTTTTAATAAAGGACTTGTTCCCAAGCTGTGTCTTGTCTTTTATACCATTTTTACACTTTTTTTGTGAAATGGTAGGGGTACATTTGTACCCATTACCATTTCACACAGGGGGGAGGCCGGGATCTTGGGGTCCCCTTGTTAAAGTGGGCTTCCAGATTCTGATAAGCCCCCCGCCCACAGACCCCCACAACCACCGAGCAAGGGTTGTGGGGATGAGGCACTTGTTCCCATCAACATGGGGACAAGGTGCTTTGGGGGGCTACACCAAAGCACCCTCCCCATGTTGAGGGCATGTGGCCTGGTATGGTTCAGGAGGGGGGGCACTCTCTCGTCCCCCCTCTTTTCCTGCGGCCTGCCAGGATGCGTGCTCAGATAAGGGTCTGGTATGAATTTTTGGGGGACCCCCATGCCAATTTTTTTCATTTTGGCACGGGGTTCCCCTTAAAATCCATACCAGACCTGAGGGGCACCCCTACGCCATTTTTTTTTACTATAGACGCTATTACTTTTAAATGACTTTTTTTCCTTTAGAAATGTCATTTTGTGCAGGGACTGTTCTAAACAGGGGAAAAATGCGCCACTTTACAGGCATACTATAGACACCCCCCAGGTACGAAATTTAAAGGAATATTTCACTTTTTTTTGTTTCACTTTAAGCATTATTAAAATCACTGCTCCCGAAAAAACGTCCGTTTTTAAAACTTTTTTTTGCATTGATACATGTCCCCTGGGGCAGGACCCGGGTCCCCAAACACTTTTTATGAAAATAATTTGCATATTAACCCTTAAAATTAGCACTTTTGATTTGTCACATTAGTGTCCCATAGACTTTAATGGTGTTCGCGTGTTCGAACAAATTTTTTGCCTGTTCGCATGTTCTGCTGCGAACCGAACCAGGGGGGTGTTCGGCTCATCCCTAATTAGCAGTAAAGGATTCTCAACAAAATATTAAAATTAACATTTTATTTATGATTATATTCATTTTTTCAACTACATTTGAGCCCCTGAAAATGGGGGGACTGTGTATAAAAATAATTGCAGTTCCTAAAATTTGTATATGATATATATGTTCAACCCCTTGAATTAAAGGTGGCATACAGAGCCAAAAGTATGAAAACTGTGCCTGTGTTCAAATATATATGGACCTAACTGTATATATATATATATATATATATATATATATATATATATATTTATTTATTATTTTATGCCTAGTGCTCTGTGTTTTTGAATTACAATGTAATATCCACACAATATACATACAAAATATAAAATAACGCATTAGTGTTACCAAAACGTAATCAGCAAAAAAAAGTAATATATCACCTTTACACATTTAATTGTAAAGTGACACATGTTCTTTTAGACCAGAACATAATAAAATAGGTAAAATTTGAAAAATGACACGTTTGTGATATGTGCAAAACGTCCTTAAATGAGTAATCAGTCCATATATGGTTGAGAAATAAAGTGACAGGTGCTCTTTAATCATGTGTATCACAAATTCATGCTTGTGCTGGTGCTTTACTTTGTGCTCTCCTTATGCTACTGAACTCACCAGAGAGCTTTCCCATCCAGGGTGTCACGATTATCACATCTACCTCAATGCAGGTGGTCAGACACTATAGCTAGCTATATATAGCAGCCCCCTTTGCCTTAAGACAAGCACTCCTACCGGTACTTGGCTGCCCCCAGGACTTATACACAATACTATAGTGCCTGGCTACCACACTAGGGCAGACGCGAGCAGAGCAAACAACAGACTACTTGCAGTTTAGCAGACAGATACCGTGGTTCTAAGACGGTCCAGGTAATAAGGCAGGCTGAGTTCAGGGAATAATCCAATATCCGATCCAATGACAGTCTAGGTAATAAAGTAGGCTGAGTTCTAGGAATAGCCCAATACCTGATCTGGATCATTCACAGGGAGATCAAACAGCAAGCAAGGCAGACAAATGGGAAGCTTGATCAAGAACAATGGAGCTAACTGTGTCTCTAACACAAGCAAGGAATAGAGTGTTCGCTTTGCTTATATCAGGTGACTGATCAGATCAATCACCTTCTAGGTGAACACAGACAGGGGAAAAGCAACAGCCAACACCCGGGTGCTGGAAGAAGGAACAAGGGCATTAGGTGATCTTGACAAAGGGGTATCTCGCATTCACAGCTTACACTGCTGTATAGCAGGACCCAGATCCATGCTTATATGTGTCTTTTCCTCTCCTTCCTCCTTTAAAATGACAGCCCCTTCATCTCATCCACATGTAGAGAGAAATTAAATCCCATATCACAATACCGTTTTAAATGCGTAGCCGGATGAAGGGGGTGGTGCCTCAGAAACACATCACGGCCTGCCCCACCTTAGCTTGCCTGCCTGTTTTTTTATCTCCTGTCAGCAGTGTGTGTGAGAATCAGTGATGGTGCCAATGGTTATGGGTCTGGCTTGTGCCTTGCAGCTGTCCTTCACTTCAAAGGGATCGCTGCCTGTTCATCTGCATGCCACATTAGCTTTGCACGCTGTACACAAGATATTTTAATGTAAGTGGATATGGAATAAACTACTGTTGCCTTTTACTCATACTTACCTGGCACTCTGTTCTCTTGTCCTGATTTTATGAGATGCTTTGGAGACACGGTTGTGCTCATGCTGGAAAATTGTTCTGGTTAAATTACTTTAACAAAGTACCAAGTTGTTAAAAATCAACATGCTCAATTCTGGATAGATGATACTGGGTACTTTCAATTTGACTTCAAATTAAAATTTCTATGACAAGGAGTACTTTTGCAAAGCTGTATCCTGGCCTAGGCCGACAAGGCCCAGGCCTAGGGCAGCACTTTGCAGGGAGGCAGCATGGAAAGAGCCCCTGCCGGCTTGTGCTACACTGTTAGTGTAGCACCAGTCTTATGGGGTGGACTGGGCTGAGAGGCAAATTAGTCTAGTGCCCCTATAAAGCAGCCTCACTGCATCCGGTATGTGGGCGGCTGGCATTCCGCAACTTTGTGTGTGTGTGTGTGTGGGGCGCTTCTAATTTTGACTGTCCTCTCAGCCTGGACCACAAACCTTCCTCACCGTGCTCTATGTTTTCTGCTGCACCATTAGCATGGTTATATCTTCTTAGTCCTTTCCATAAAATTATCAGAAATTTGTGCTTAAAGTAGAACTTCAGGCATCACTTTTTTTTTCTGGATAGAGTAAGGAAGGGTTATAACCCCTGTTGGTTTATTTTTTATTCCTGTCCCATTGCAGAGATTTCCCTTTACTTCCTGCCCCATAGCCAAACAGGAAGTGAGAGGGAATCTATGCAAATTAAGGGAATCCATTGCCCCCCCAGGCCCCCAGAACCAGTGTCCCTACTCGAAAATTTCAGGGCGGGACTTAAACAGGAAGGGGTGTGGTCTTAACAGGAAGGGGTGTGTCACATTTTAATTAGGGGGTGCACTAGTTTAGTCAGGCCTAGGGCAGCACAAAACCTAAATACACTACTGTACTTTTGTATTTTCATAACATGCCCTGAAGGAAATCCTGAGTTGTGCAATTGCAGCTCTGGCAAGAACTTTTCAGATGAACTGTAAAATACAAGTACCGTATTAAAATTGAGTGACTGATATATCTGGATAAGTCATTCAAAGTGACTCTGCCTATAGTCTTAAAAGATGAATGGTGGCATTTCCTACGTCTATCTTCTGCTTTGAATAGATACTGTTGCTGAAAGAACTTTATCATCTGGCCCACTTCCAGGTATGTTGGATGCCTGGTCCCTGGCTGTATTTTGAGGTTTCTTCCACCAACACCTGTCCTCCAGCAACATAGGAGTCAATGGATAAAGCAACAAAGTGCAGTAGGGGCTCCAGAATCCCAGAAGTGTTGAATGTAGATCCTTCATCAAGAATATCTCTCCAATGCATAGGGGTTTAACCACTTCAGCCCCCGGAAGATTTTACCCCCTTCCTGACCAGAGCGTTTTTTGCGATTCGGCACTGCGTTGCTTTAACTGACAATTGCGCGGTCGTGCTACGTGGCTCCCAAACACAATTGACGTCCTTTTTTTCCCACAAATAGAGCTTTCTTTTGGTGGTATTTGATCGCCTCTGCGATTTTTATTTTTTGCGCTATAAACAAAATAAGAGCGACAATTTTGAAAAAACGCATTTTTTTTACATTTTGCTATAATAAATACCCCCCAAAAATATATAAAAAAACATATTTTTTCCCTCAGTTTAGGCTGATTGTATTCTTTTACATATTTTTGGTAAAAAAAAATCGTAATAAGCGTTTATTGATTGGTTTGCGCAAAAGTTATAGCGTTTACCAAATAGGGGACAGTTTTATGGCATTTTTATTAATAATTTTTTTTTTTACTAGTAATGGCTGCGATCAGCGATTTTTATTGTGACTGCGACGTTATGGCGGACATGTCGGACATTTTTGACCCATTTTTGGGACCATTTTCATTTATACAGCGATCAGTGCGATTAAAAATGCACTGATTACTGTGTAAATGACACTGGCAGTGAAGGGGTTAACCACTATGGGGCGGGGAGGGGTTAAGTATGTCCTAGGTGAGTGATTACTAAATTTGGGGGATGGGCTGTGTGTGTGACGTCACTGATCTCTGCTCTGATGACAGAAAACAGAGATCAGTGACACTTGTCACTAGGCAGAACGATGTTTACATCAGCATCTCCCCGTTCGTCCACTCCGTGAGGCGATCGTGGGTATCCCCGTGGCGATCGAGTCCACGGGACCCGCGACCCGACCCACGGAGCTCCCGGCCGGCGCGCACGCAATGGCATGGCGGGGAATTCAAATGGACGTACCTGCAAGTCCATTTGCCCAGCCGTGCCATTCTGCCGACGTACATCGGCGTGCGCAGGTCGGGAACCGGTTAATGCCTCAGGCAGTGGGACAGGTGAGTATTAAGCTTTTGCTTTGCAGGTAATGCCACTGTTTCAAACTTTTAGGAATAGTGACAGAGTTTCTTTAACTTTGGAGATGTCTGAAAAAATGTGAAGCCTATGGCAGATAAGTTAATGAGGCCTTGTGTTATATTTAATTTATATTTGGATTTAATTTATAGGGTAATATGTTGTGTTATATGTGTTATAGAAACCACACTGCCACACTGCCAGTGAGTGAAGGAATTCCGGTAAACATTAGCAAACCTAGACAAAGAAAATAATCTGCACTAAGTGTTGTGATCTAAAATCAGTGATGAATGATTAATAAACAACTGCACTCACTGTATTGCACATCCCAATACTAAAACATAACAATCAAAAAAACTGTGTTGCTCTGTGAATACACTCAAACATATATTCAAACATATTCTCCATTGCCCCTGTGACGAAGTCTATTGAGACAAAACGTACGTCGGGTTGAAGGACATAGCGGTGATGTCAGCATGCCCACCGGGGCGCAGGACAATAATTCCTGAATGCCTGATGTATTCATTTTACCTGTGAGTAGAATATTGTTCTTTTAATACACTGAGCAAAATTTTAAATGCAACACATTTGTGTTTGCCCCTATTTATCATGAGCTGAACTCAAAGATCTACGACTTTTTCTATGTACACAAAATGCCTATTTCTCTCAATTATTGTTCACAAATCTGTCTAAATCTGTTAGTGAGCACCTCTCCTTTGCCAAGATAATTAATCCACCTCACAGGTGTGGTATATCCAGATTCTGATTAGACTGCATGTTTTTTGCACAGGTGTGCCTTAGGCTGGCCACAATAAAAAGGCCACTCTAAAATGTGAAGTTTTATCACACAGCACAATGCCACAGATGTCACAAGTTTTGAGGGAGCGTGCAATTGGCATGCTGACTGCAGGAATGTCCACCAGAGCTGTTGCCCTTGAATTGAATGTTCATTTTTCTACCATAAGCTATCTCCATAGCCGTTTCAGAGAATTTGGCAGTACATCCAAACGGCCTCACAACCGCAGACCACGTGTAACCACAACAGCCGAGGGCCTCCACATTCAGCATCTTCACCTCTAAGATCGTCTGAGACCAGCCACCCCGGACAGCTGCTGCAAAAATTGGTTTACATAAATATAAATAAATAATTGCGCTAATATTAACCTCTTAATAATACACCGTGTGCCTTCAAAAATACCAAAAATAAGTGAACTGTCAATAATAAACAAAGTGAATGTAAAATAAATAATTAATTAATTAACAATCCTCCTGTGTAATATACATACACTTAATAAGTGAATATGCCCAAATAAATCATCCACTGATTATGTGACAAAAAAGTCCTTTTGTAGTGAGATGACGGAACCTTATAAGTAAGCTCAGATGGATAGCAGTGAGTTCAATAATATGTAAGCCTAAATGTATAGCAGCGGGTTTAGTCATACCGTTCCACTGCCGATGGTTTATGGTGGGATTTCCAGCCTTCAGCGGATTTCCATGATATGTAATAAAAGAACAAGAAACAAAACCATTGCGCAGAGATCATACCAGAGTGATTTTATATAAGATAATGGTGATCTCACTCACATGTCATGAGATCACCATTATCTTATATAAAATCACTCTGGTATGATCTCTGTGCAATGGTTTTGTTTCTTGTTCTTTTATTACATATCGTGGAAGTCCGCTGAAGGCTGGAAATCCCACCATAAACCATCGGCAGTGGAACGGTATTACTAAACCCGCTGCTATACATTTAGGCTTACATATTATTGAACTCACTGCTATCCATCTGAGCTTACTTATAAGGTTCTGTCATCTCACTACAAAAGGACTTTTTTGTCACATAATCAGTGGATGATTTATTTGGGCATATTCACTTATTAAGTGTATGTATATTACACAGGAGGATTGTTAATTAATTAATTATTTATTTTACAGTCACTTTATTTATTATTGACAGTTCACTTATTTTGGTATTTTTGAAGGCACACGTTTTATTATTAAGAGATTAATATTAGCGAGATTATTTATTTATATTTATTAATTTATTTGTGTAGTCCACATAATCGATTGCAGCTATATTATTTGGGCATCTTTTAATATATTCTCACATAATTTGGTTCACTATTTCCACTTCAGCGCTTTAGTAAATTTTTCACCTTCCTAAATCAGTTTGCATAACCAAAGAATTTTTGCACAGGCTGTCAGAAACCATCTCAGGGAAGCTCATCTGCATGCCTGTTGTCCTCATCGGGGGTCTCGACCTGACTGCAGTTCGTCATCATAACTGACTTGAGAGGGAAAATGCTCACATTCGATGGCGTCTGGCACTTTGGAGAGGTGTACTCCTTACGGATAAATCCCGGTTTTGGCAGACAGCGTGGATCATGGTGGATCGAGTGGCCCATGGTGGCGGTGGGTTTATGGTATGGGCAGACATATGCTATGGACAACGAACTCAGGTGCATTTTATTGATGGCATTTTGAATGAATGCATACTGTGACGAGATGCTAAGGCCCATTGTTGCGCCATTCATCCACGACCATCACCTCATGTTGTAGCATGATAATGCATGGCTCCATGCTGCAAGGATCTGTACACAATTCATGGAAGCTGAAAACATCCCAGTTATTGCATGGCCAGCATACTCACCGACATGTCACCAATTGAGCATGTTTGGGATGCTCTTGATTGGCGTATACAACAGCGTGTTCCAGTTCCTGCCAATATCCAGCAACTTCACACAGCCATTGAAGAGGAATGGATTTTGGCCGCGATTTCAGAGACACCTGTGCAGGTTACTGCACAGATGTCAATGTAAATTGCAGCCCAAAATCGCAAAAAGTAGTGCAAAAACTACTTTTTTAAATCGGTGCCGCGCCACAAGTGCAACATCCCACCGATTAGGACGGTGCCATTGCTGGCAATTGCCGCCAATTTGACATGCGCTTTGACATGTCAAAGCGCATGTCAAATCGTACCAATGTGAACCAGGGCTTAGACAGATTTGTGAACAATATTTTAGAGAAATAGGCCTTTTGTGTACATAGAAAAATAGATCTTTGAGTTCAGCTCATAATAAATAGGGGCAAACACAAAAGTGTTGCGTATATAATTTTGCTCAATGTAAGTTCCTTATGTTTAAAAATTGCGCAATGAGCAATTGTGTTCTTTTTTTTAATATACATGCCTGTTTAATGAATGATGACAACTAACCGGCTGCATTATTGGGTGATCTTTTGGATGACACATCCAACATACGGTTCCTGTGAAGGGAGTGTTACCAGCATACCCACAGTGGGGGGGTGTTGCGTGGCCCGAATGCGTGGCTAAACCTCGTTTGGGGTCTCCTCATCTGGTAGCCTTCCATTCATTATTATAAATGGTGGAGCATTAACAAGGGATCACTTGGAGCACTTTTTTACTTTAATAAAGCATGTGTGGACCACCTGTGTCACAACCAGTATTTAGAATTGGGATTCCTCTGTCTATATTATTCACCAATTTTATGCCACATTTGAAAATTTGGCATTTTGAATGAACAATATTTGAGGTTTTTATGCTTTGCACAGAATAATTGGTGCTTTAACCTCCCTAACGGTATTCCCGAGAGCGGCTCGGGGTGAATTTTCAGTACCAAAAGCGGTAACCCCCGAGCCACACTCGGGATCGCATCGCAGGATCCAAGTACAGTTACTTACCGTGTCTCCAGGATCCTGTGATGTCTCCCCACTGTGTGTGCGAGCCGTGTCTCCGTTTGATTCATCACAGCGCCGAGCTCCGTTCCCTGCGAGCGCTGCAACGCACGGGGACAGAGCACGGCGCCAAATTCAAAAAGTTAAAAACACACAATACATACAGCACACTGTAATCTTACAGATTACATTGCTGTATCACATTATTTCACATCCCTTTTGTCCCTAGTGCTTTGTCCAGTGTCCTGCATGCAGTTTTATATTATATATACTGTTCTTTCTGCCTGGAAACTGGAGATTGTCCATAGCAACCAAAAACATCCCTTTACATCAAAAGCAGTTTTAGACCAGCTAGAAAACAGCGATAATAAATTAGAATCACTTGCAGAATTGAGTAATAGTGATTTGTGGTGAAATCCGTCATCAAACACTGAAAGTAATGACAGCGACAGTTCTGCAACTGAGAAATTTTCAGTGTTTTTGATTACATTATTGAATCATTTTTATTATTATTATATTATTATTTGTTATAACTATTTATAGTTATTTATTATATTATAATTTATGATTTCGTGTTTCAAACTTTATCATACCCGGGATGTCTACTATACTTTTGTTTGGACAGATTTAAGTGTGTTATTCCTAAGAATTACAGGCTTACAATACAGAGCGCCAAATTTCCATGCAAAAAAATGTACCGCTTTGAGCATCAAAAATCTGAAATAATCATACCGCCAGGGAGGTTAATTGAAAATATTCAATCTGTATACCTCACCTGGCACTTTATTGAATAATATAATTTATAAATGCATATGTTTACAGCTTTACATGTATATATGGATGAATTTCCTGTTTTGCACTTATAGCACTTTATTCTCATCTGTGTATGAGCACTACATGATTTTGGTTATTTGAATCACAGCGCAACACAACTTTTTTGATTATTAGCAAGCCTATATAATGCATGTGGTCCTCAATAGACATGTGCAGGACGAAAAAAATTGTTTTGTTTCGTTTCAATATGTTATTTACATAAAATCGCTTAGTTAAATTTGTTTAATCCGTTTAATTAGTTTTCGGAATGCGTTTCGTTTATTCGTTTTCAAATTGAACTCGAATAGTTTTTGGATTCTAATAGTTTGCCAATTTCCAAAGAGAATAAAATAGAATAGAAAATAAAGGAATAGAATAGAAAAGCATATAACAGAATAGAAAATAATATAACAGAAAATAAAGGAATATAATATAATAGAGTAAAATAGAACAAAATAGGATAGAAAATAAAAGAACAGAATAGAATGGAATAGGTTAGAATAGAATGGAATAGAATAGAATAAAAAAAGAATAGGATTTATAAGATTATAACCATCTTCTGAAATTCGAATAGAAAAGATTAGTATTTAAAAAAAATAGAACAGAATGGAATGGAATTATTATAAATGGCATAGAATAGAATAGAAAGTAAAAAATACAATAAAAAAAGAACAGAATTAAATAGAAAGATTATAACTATCTTTTGAAATTTGAATAGAATAGAAAGGAATAGAATTTAAAAAAATAATAGAATAGAATAGAAATAATATAACCAATATCCAAAATTCAAAAAGAATCAATTCAAATAGATTAGAATAGAAAAGAATAGGGTACAATAGAATAGAAAATAACACAATAGTATAGAAAAATAGATTAGAATAGAATAGAATGAATATAACCATCTTCCTATTCTAAGCTATTCTTTTCTATTCTATTCAATTTTGAATTGATTCCATTTGAATTTTGGGAAATTGTTATATTCAATCTATTCTATTCTATTGTTTTTTTAAATTATATTATTTTTCTTTTTCTATATTTTCTATTCTATTATTTTTATTCTTTCCTATTCTATTATATTCCTTTATTTTCTATTCTATTTTATTCTCTTTGGAAATTGGAAAACTATTCGAATTCGAAAACATTTCGAATTCAAAAGCGATTTGAAATGGATTCGAATTTCGGCTGAATTTTTTTGCGTTATTTTGGATTCATTTCAAATCTGTACTATTGTAATTCGGAAATTCGGATACGTACGAATTTCCAAAAAATGAAAATTCATCCGAATTTCGTTCCGGAACGAAACGACCTGCATGTGTCTAGTCCTCAAGTATTGTTTGTTTAGGGAGCTTCACCAAGAATCGGCAGCACTACCAGGTATGTAGAAGAATTGTTCTAAGCTGTCCAAAATCAAGCTCTGTTGGTGACGTAGCAGTTAATATATGCATATGAACATTATTAGGTAAATCATTTTTTTTCTGTACAAAAACTGACTGATGCTCCCAAAGACAAGTAGTGAAAGCCAATATAAAATTGAGATGGGAAAAGGCACAGCATGGTCCTGGTTGTGGCTGTGACTTCTGCTTGCTCTATTACTATTTTACTGCTTCCATTGTACTGAACAACTGAGCAGAAATTGCAAGGGCTGCAGTTATTTTATTTAAATATGATGACATATTTTACGCATAGTGATCTACATTGTGGTGACATCTCTTATACAGAAACTGGCAGGTCATGTACACCCTGGATAATAGATCCAATTACTTTTACATTTATGTTTGACTTTTTTGTTTTAGTTGTATGATTCACTTGGACATTAATATGGTAATATTATATTTTGTGCAGTAAATAACAATGATTTGTATTAAGATTCTATCCATTTCTACAAACTCCCACAATATAGATGGCTCAGTATGTTCACAAACAGGAACTGGGATTAGGTTGATTTGCCTGCCATGGATCAGCTGTACCCTTACGAATTTGGAATGTCTGTTTCCTACAGAATAAAAAGGGATAGAGTTTAGTTTACATTTTACATGAAAATATTTTTTTACAATGCTTGTCAGAACCCCAGAAAATAAAAACAATTTAGCTAAGTATTATTTCATTTCCAAGAATCATTTAAAATTGGTTGTTTTGGTTTCCAGGTTTCAAAGTTGAACCAGAATACGAACAAAAACTATATTTAGTAAATGTAAACACTTTAGATTTTTCACATTTTGTTAGTTTTTTCCCCCCCAAATGTATTTTGTTGATTTGGAAAGCTGTAGCCTGTTTTAATATATTTCACATCGTTTTTCCATTCTTTTTTCACACCTTTTACAATATTAGCTAACTTCTTTTACTTTTTTGATGTTTTTATTTTGTGAATGTATCTTGTCTACATTTTTAATGATTTTTTGTTGTGTTCTGTTGCTTTTTCTTTATATTTTTTCACGTTCATAGTTTCAGTGACATTCATCCATCCACCTTAATCTCATTACGTGTTTTAAAGGATCTGATGTGAATTAAGCTGTGGAATTTGTGTCTGGATGGCGCCTCCTCTCTGGTAGTAATTAGGCCTGAGATGTTTTGAACTACCCAGAATCATTATTAGGCATCTGCAAGGAAAAAGTAAATAGAGATGTTCAGAATGTTCCAGCTTGTCATTTCTCCACAGGAACAGCCGCAAGTCAGATCACCCTCATGACCTGTAACCAAAAAAGGGATAGGTTTTTGACTATATCGTAGCTATTGCTGCCATTAAGAACACATTTTGTATGGACTCCTGCCTGTACTATAAACATAAATCTCCTATGTGCCACTGTAATAGTCTTATTTAGCAGATCTTTTGAGAAGTTACACAAAACAAATAACCCATGTCTTATTGATGCAAGAAAATATTTTAAATATATTTTGTAGCCTGACACTGTCACATAAACTACAAATTATGGTTGGGCAGACAAAGTTATGGAAACGGTACGCCAATATTACGCTTGCTGTGGGCGCCACTAGAGAAAAAAAGATAACCCGGCTTACCTAAGAGTGCTTGGATCCATTAAAACATATCCATGACTAGGGATGAGCTTCGTGTTCGAGTCGAACCCATGTTCGACTCGAACATCGGCTGTTCGACCGTCCGTCGAATTGCGAACGATATGGGCCGTTCGCGCCAAATTCGTGTGGCGCGTCACGGCCCATAATTCACTGCGGCATCGCAGTGCATTGCTGGCTGATGATTGGCCAAGCATGCACTATGACCCGCATGCTTGGCCAATCACAGCGCCGCCTGAACAGAGAGCCGTAATTGGCCAAAGCCAAGGAGGCTTTGGCCAATTATGGCTCAGGGGATTTAGTACACGCCCCACACTATATAAGGCCGCCTGCACGGCGGCCCTGTGTAGTGTGTGTTCCGGCGTTGAAAGAGATAGACAGAGAGACAGTGTTTGATTTGAGTTAGATAGATTAGGCAGAACAGTCAGTCAGTTAGCTGCACTTACAGTGTATTGTGTATATATATGCATCCCAGGTGTTGCATATATATATATACACTGTATTCAGTTTAGCTAGATCCGTTCCTGTTATCTTCTATCTAGACTATTTACATTCAGTGCAGTGTGTCCTGCTCACAGTGTTCAGCTAGATCCGTTCCTGCTATTTACATTCAGTACAGTGCTTCCTGCTCACAGTGTTCAGCTAGATCCGTTCCTGCTATTTACATTCAGTGCAGTGCGTGCTGCTCACAGTGTTCAGCTAGATCCGTTCCTGCTATTTACATTCAGTGCAGTGCGTGCTGCTCACAGTGTTCAGCTAGATCCGTTCCTGCTATTTACATTCAGTGCAGTGCGTCCTGCTCACAGTGTTCAGCTAGATCCGTTCCTGCTATTTACATTCAGTGCAGTGCGTGCTGCTCACAGTGTTCAGCTAGATCCGTTCCTGCTATTTACATTCAGTGCAGTGCGTCCTGCTCACAGTGTTCAGCTAGATCCGTTCCTGCTATTTACATTCAGTGCAGTGCGTCCTGCTCACAGTGTTCAGCTAGATCCGTTCCTGCTATTTACATTCAGTGCAGTGCGTGCTGCTCACAGTGTTCAGCTAGATCCGTTCCTGCTATTTACATTCAGTGCAGTGCGTCCTGCTCACAGTGTTCAGCTAGATCCGTTCCTGTTATCTTCCTACTGACAGGCAGGCTTGTCTGGTTACAGTATATAAAGCTACCTGAAGAAAATTACAGGTGTTCTTTTTGATCCTATTAGTACCACGGTCAGGCAGCTAGACTATTTACATTTAGTACAGTGTGTCCTGCTCACAGTGTTCAGCTAGATCCGTTCCTGTTATTTACATTCAGTGCAGTGTGTCCTGCTCACAGTGTTCAGCTAGATCCGTTCCTGCTATTTACATTCAGTACAGTGCGTGCTGCTCACAGTGTTCAGCTAGATCCGTTCCTGCTATATACATTTAGTGCAGTACGTCCTGCTCACAGTGTTCAGCTAGATCCGTTCCTGTTATCTTCCTACTGACAGGCAGGCTTGTCTGGTTACAGTATATAAAGCTACCTGAAGAAAATTACAGGTGTTCTTTTTGATCCTATTAGTACCACGGTCAGGCAGCTAGACTATTTACATTTAGTACAGTGTGTCCTGCTCACAGTGTTCAGCTAGATCCGTTCCTGTTATTTACATTCAGTGCAGTGTGTCCTGCTCACAGTGTTCAGCTAGATCCGTTCCTGCTATTTACATTCAGTACAGTGCGTGCTGCTCACAGTGTTCAGCTAGATCCGTTCCTGCTATATACATTTAGTGCAGTACGTCCTGCTCACAGTGTTCAGCTAGATCCGTTCCTGTTATCTTCCTACTGACAGGCAGGCTTGTCTGGTTACAGTATATAAAGCTACCTGAAGAAAATTACAGGTGTTCTTTTTGATCCTATTAGTACCACGGTCAGGCAGCTAGACTATTTACATTTAGTACAGTGTGTCCTGCTCACAGTGTTCAGCTAGATCCGTTCCTGTTATTTACATTCAGTGCAGTGCGTCCTGCTCACAGTGTTCAGCTAGATCCGTTCCTGCTATTTACATTCAGTGCAGTGCGTCCTGCTCACAGTGTTCAGCTAGATCCGTTCCTGCTATTTACATTCAGTGCAGTGCGTGCTGCTCACAGTGTTCAGCTAGATCCGTTCCTGCTATTTACATTCAGTGCAGTGCGTCCTGCTCACAGTGTTCAGCTAGATCCGTTCCTGTTATCTTTCTACTGACAGGCAGGCTTGTCTGGTTACAGTATATAAAGCTACCTAAAGAAAATTACAGGTGTTCTTTTTGATCCTATTAGTACCACGGTCAGGCAGCTAGACTATTTACATTTAGTACAGTGTGTCCTGCTCACAGTGTTCAGCTAGATCCGTTCCTGTTATTTACATTCAGTGCAGTGTGTCCTGCTCACAGTGTTCAGCTAGATCCGTTCCTGCTATTTACATTCAGTACAGTGCGTCCTGCTCACAGTGTTCAGCTAGATCCGTTCCTGCTATTTACATTCAGTGCAGTGCGTGCTGCTCACAGTGTTCAGCTAGATCCGTTCCTGCTATATACATTTAGTGCAGTACGTCCTGCTCACAGTGTTCAGCTAGATCCGTTCCTGTTATCTTCCTACTGACAGGCAGGCTTGTCTGGTTACAGTATATAAAGCTACCTGAAGAAAATTACAGGTGTTCTATCCCAGCTTAGTGCAGCTACAGGCCATTAGTATGTCTGGAAGGCCAAGAAGGAGAGGCAGACAGTCACAAGCCAATAAGAGAGGGCAAGCAGGCTCTGTGTCTAGTGCTGGTCGTGGAGACGGTGCATCCTCATCAGCACGTGGCCATGGGACACGCTTGGCCTTTTTTTCGGCAGCTGGCCGTGTTGAGCCGCAACATGCGGAAGACTTGGTCGAGTGGATGACCAAGCCGTCCTCATCCTCCTCATCCTCTCTCACCCATGCCCAGGGTGCTTTGTCTGGCAAAGCAGCGGCCTCTTCCCTCAGCTCAATGTCATCAGTGACTCCTTCCCTAGCCCCACCATGTCCTCCTGAGGATTCCCTCGAACTGTTTGACCACAGTGTTGGGTACATGCTCCAGGAGGATGCCCAGCGTTTGGAAGGCTCTGATGATGATACTGAGCTCAATGAAGGCAGTAACATGAGCACGGACAGAGGGGGTGCCCAAGAAGGACAGCAATCTGGCAGTCATGCTCCCCCTGCTGCAGCATACTGCCAGGTTTGCTCCAGTGATGAGGAGGGAGGGGATGATGAGGTCACTGACTCAACGTGGGTGCCTGATAGGAGAGAGGAGGAGGAGGAGGAGGAGGAGGAGGAGGAGGAGGAGGTGGCACATCACCAACTAGGCAGGATGCCCTCCAGGGGCCAGCCTAAGGGCAGCACATTGACTGCATCACACCCCAAAGCTCCACATGTGCAGGGCGCTGCAGTCTCTGCGCGTTATTCAAAAAGTTCTTTGGTGTGGGCCTTTTTTGAGACGAGTGCATCAGATCGCACCGCTGCTATTTGCAATATATGTCTCAAGCGTATCTCGCGTGGCCAAAACATCTCCCGCTTGGGTACCACATGCTTGACCAGACATATGTTGACCTGCCATGCAGTTCGTTGGCAAGCGTATCTAAAAGACCCACACCAAAGAACAAAGACGATCTCTCCTTGCTCCTCATCAGCTGAGATTTCCAACCCCACTAGACCTTCAGTCCTCTCTGCGACCTGCAGTGAGAGGAATGAAGGTGTAGAATTAGGTGTGTCACAGCCAAGTACTTATGGGCAATCTGCTTTTGGTACACCGACGTCAGATTGTACCAGGCAAATTTCCCTGCCCCAGCTGCTGCACCGCCGAAAGAAGTTTGCTCCCAGCCATCCACATGCCCAGCGGTTGAATGCTAGCTTGGCAAAATTGCTAGCACTTCAACTGCTGCCTTTTCAGTTGGTAGACTCTGCCCCCTTCCGTGAGTTTGTGGAATGTGCGGTTCCTCAGTGGCAGGTACCCAAACGCCACTTTTTCTCACGGAAGGCGATTCCGGCTCTCTACCGGCATGTGGAAGGCAATGTCCATGCCTCGCTGGACAGGGCGGTCAGCGGTAAGGTGCATATTACCGCTGACTCATGGTCCAGCAGGCATGGACAGGGACGTTACTTAAGTTTCACGGCGCATTGGGTGACTCTGCTGGCAGCTGGGAAGGATGCAGGACAAGGTGCAGTAGTGTTGGAGGTTGTTCCGCCACCACGCCTCCAAAATGCTGATTGTGACACACCTCTCTCCTCCACCCCCTCCTCTTCTTCTTCCTCCATGGCCTCTTCCTCGGAACCAGCGGTGCTCCGTAGGCGTTCAAGGGGCTACGCAAGTACGCAGGCCAAAAGATGCCATGCGGTGCTTGAGCTGGTGTGCTTGGGGGACAGGAGCCACACTGGGGCAGAGGTTCTGTCAGCTCTGCAGGGGCAGGTTCAGAGGTGGTTGACGCCACGCCAACTTAAGGCAGGAATGGTGGTTTGCGACAATGGCACCAACCTCCTCTCTGCCCTCCGACAGGGACAACTGACCCATGTGCCCTGTTTGGCTCACGTCCTTAACTTGGTGGTGCAGCGGTTCTTGGGCAGGTACCCGGGCTTACAGGATGTCCTGAGGCAGGCCAGGAAAGTCTGTGTGCATTTCCGCCGGTCATATAATGCCAGTGCTCGGCTGACGGACCTCCAAAAGGAGTTTAACCTGCCCAAGAACCGCCTAATCTGTGACATGCCCACCAGGTGGAACTCGACGTTGGCCATGCTGCAGCGGCTGCACACGCAGCAGAGGGCCATCAATGAGTACCTGTGCGACTATGGCACCAGGACAGGGTCAGGGGACCTTGGTTTTTTTTCCCCACGCCAGTGGGCCATGATCAGGGATGCATGCACTGTCCTGTCACCATTCGAGGAGGCCACGAGGATGGTGAGCACTGACAGTGCATGCATCAGTGACACTGTCCCCCTTGTCCACCTGTTGGAGCACACGCTGCGTGGGATAATGGACAGGGCACTTGAGGCAGAACAGAGGCAGGAAGAGGAGGACTTCCTTAGCTCTCAAGGCCCCCTTTATCCAGACAGTGTTCCTGCGTGCCCGCCGATCACACAGGAAGAGGACGAGGAGGAGGAGGAGGAGGAGGAGGAAGATTGTGTCAGTATGGAGGTGGAGCCTGGCACTCAGCATCAGCAGTCTTTAAGGGATCAGTCCCAAGGAACACATGGACTTGTACGTGGCTGGGAGGAGGTGGCTGCGGACGTTGTTGTCCTTAGTGACCCAGAGGACTCCGGACCGAATGCCTCAGCAAACCTACGCTGCATGGCCTCCCTGATCCTGCAAAGCCTGCGTAAGGATCCTCGTATTCGTGGTATCAAGGAGAAGGACCAATACTGGCTGGCAACCCTCCTTGATCCACGTTACAAGGGTAAGGTTGCGGACCTTATCTTGCCATCGCAGAGGGAGCAGAGGATGAAACATCTTCGGGAGGCCTTGCAGAAAGGTCTGTGCAACGCGTTCCCAGAGACTGGGAGGTTACAAACTCCTGTTTCTGGACAACGTGTTGCTGAGGCTTCGGTCAGTCAAAGAAGGAGCGGTGGAGAAGGTGGCCGTCTGACCGATGCGTTCAGACAATTTTTTGGTCCGCAGCCCCAAGGTATGATCGGTTCCAGCAACCATCGCCAGCGTCTGTTTTACATGGTGCAGGAATACCTAGGGGCAAGATCAGACTTGGACACCTTTCCCACCGAAAATCCTCTGGGTTACTGGGTCTTGAGGATGGATCACTGGCCAGAGCTTGCACAGTATGCAATTGAGCTACTGGCCTGTCCTGCATCCAGCGTTCTTTCGGAACGCACATTCAGTGCTGCTGGAGGCGTGGTAACCGATCACAGGGTGCGTCTGTCCACCGACTCGGTCGATCGGCTGACCTTCATAAAAATGAATCAGTCTTGGATCACCACCAGCTACCAAGCACCTGATGCAGATGTAACCGAATAATTTTTTTTGAAATCTCAGATCCCTTCAAAGACTGCCTATGCTGATGCTGAGTGACTATCCCTGAGTAATTATCCTCTTCCTCCTCAATCATCACGCTGATAGCTTGTAAGAACATTTTTGGTTCTGGGCGCCACCACCAGTGCCTAAGGCACAATTTTTCAGCCCCTGTTTAACAGGGGCGTGTAATTACAATTTTTGATGTAATACTTTGCAGCAGGGCTCGTTCCTGCATTCCAACTAGAGTGTCTGTGAGGGGTTGCAGTGTTGTGGCACCAGCACCAGTGCCTAAGACCCAATTTTTCTGCCCCTGTCTAACAGGGGCGTGTAATTACAATTTTTGATGCAATACTTTGCAGCAGGGCTTGTTCCTGCATTCCAACTAGAGTGTCTGTGAGGGGTTGCAGTGTTGTGGCACCAGCACCAGTGCCTAAGACCCAATTTTTCAGCCCCTGTCTAACAGGGGCGTGTAATTACAATTTTTGATGCAATACTTTGCAGCAGGGCTTGTTCCTGCGTTTCAACTAGAGTGTCTGTGAGGGGTTGCAGTGTTGTGGCACCAGCACCAGTGCCTAAGACCCAATTTTTCAGCCCCTGTCTAACAGGGGCGTGTAATTACAATTTTTGATGCAATACTTTGCAGCTGGGCTTGTTCCTGCGTTTCAACTAGAGTGTCTGTGAGGGGTTGCAGTGTTGTGGCACCAGCACCAGTGCCTAAGGCCTAATTTTTCAGCTCCTGTTCAACAGGGGCATGTAATTACAATTCTTGATCTAATATTTCACAGCAGGGCCCTGTGAGGGCTTACAGTGTTTTGGCCACAGCAACACCTAAGGCCCAAATTTCTGCTGAGTATATAGGGCAGGACCCTACTTTCAAACATCTAACTTACAAACGACTCCTACTTGCAAACGGAAGGAGACAACAGGAAGTGAGATGAAATCTACCCCTAAGGAAGGGAAATTCTCTCCTGTAAGAGTTAATATGGGAAAACAATTTTTCCTTTCCACTGATGCTTTCCAATCCTTGTTCCACAAAAAAACCCAAATTTTCAAAAAACATTTTTCATTGGGACAAAAAAGTGAGGTGAAATCTTCTGAAGAGGAGGAAAGACGCAAAACAAATGTCACAGGGGTGATAACCCTTCCCTATGTTTTCCAAAAAGCTTAGAAAAGATTTTTTGGCTGGAGCTAAACACATTAAAAATGTTCAAAATTACAAACAGATTCTACTTAACAACAAACCTACAGTCCCTGTCTTGTTTGCACCGCCTGTATACTGCTGTTCAGAGTATATAGGGACCTTTCCTTATTTTAATTTGGGTGCGGGGTTCCCCTTAATATCCATACAAGACCCAAAGGGCCTGGTAATGGACTGGGGGGTACCCATGCCGTTTGTCTCACTGATTTTCATCCATATTGCCATGACCCGACATGACATTAAACCCGCAAGCAGTTTTAAATGAGATTTTTTCCTTTAAAAATGACATTTGGTGCAGGGACTGTTCTAAACATGGGAAACACGCGTCACTTTACAGGCATACTATAGACACCCCCCAGGTACGATATTTAAAGGAATATTTCACTTTTTTTTTTTTACTTTAAGCATCATTAAAATCACTGCTCCCGAAAAAACGGCCGTTTTTAAAAGTTTTTTTTGCATTGATACATGTCCCCTGGGGTAGGACCCGGGTCCCCAAACCCTTTTTAGGACAATACCATGCAAATTAGCCTTTAAAATGAGCACTTTTGATTTCGAACGTTCGAGTCCCATAGACGTCAATGGGGTTCTAACGTTCGTGCGAACTTGCGGTCCGTTCGCGGGTTCTGGTGCGAACCGAACCGGGGGGTGTTCGGCTCATCCCTATCCATGACTGATGAGTAGGACGCTACTGTTATAATTCCAGTACAATAATGATATGAAAGATATGATAAATGCTGACCCTTTGCATTATTCATTCTTAACATATATTAGTGAAGGGAATGGCTTCATAGGAAGCACTTAACCAAAGTACTTTTCCTATTTTAGCTTAAGCTATATATATCTAAAATATGTACCTAACCCACTGTCTGATAGCTACTACAGTGGCCTTTCTGTTACTCAGGCATGCACCTTAAAGTGCTACTCTATTTCCACCCACAAATAAAAGAGTACAGGGTTGGTCAGAAGACATTGGGGTGTCAACTCTATTTCCTTGGTTGAGTCCACTTTCAAGAATTGGAGCAGATTCTTCCTTTTTCGTTCTACTGTGATGTTCCATATAAATACAGACGGAATACATGGAAGCTGAGATTAGGTCCTAGAAATAGAAAGAGGGTAGTGTATAACCAGTGGCGGCTGGTGGTATTTTTTTTGGGGGGGGCGGAAAACAATCCACCCGCCCTAATTAGTGTCAATGGTCATATATCTAATAAGCAAAAATTGTTCATTAGTCAAGGAACCCTTGCAATGTCTGGAAGAACCCTAGGGGGTTCCATGGAACCGTGGTTGAGAAGGGCTGGTCTATGCTAACCCTTGAGGTGTTTCTGCCCCAGTAAATTTTGATCCAGAGTTGAGTTGTTTTAATTTTCATCCCTAAAGTATGCAGAACAAGAATTCTGACTTCACTTGCTGCACACTTGTAGTGGTGCAGTGACTGGAAAGCCAGAAGCAGCCAGTAGATTAGTATTTTCAGAAGCAGCTCAGGCAAGGAAGACCCTGTATAGTCTCAGTAGACAATTACCTGGTTTATGAAGCAAGGCATGGCTGTGCCAGGGGTACAATGTCTCCTGTAGTCATTACATCGCTTTAACTTTTCTAATCAGACATAACTCACTAAATACGAGTAAAAATCACCCCATACACTGCAAGGACCTCCAGATAAGGAAGAAATACAACTACCTCCCCAGCAATTTATTGCCATAGTGTATACAGCAGAAGATAAGACATCATAGAGGGATCTCTGCATATATCTGCATCAGCAAAACATCAGACTGCACAACACCGAGCACATCACAGAGACAGCGGGCACACACTTCGGGGACAAACACCGGGCACACACACTGCGGGGACAGACACCTCGAACAGCCGGGGGATGTGCCGCTCCAACAGGTAATCCTTTCGCTTACGATGTGTTCACCCTGCGGCTCCTCTTCCATCTCAACACCCGGATCACTGTGATCTCTGTACCGCCTCCCCCTCACTGCTGCCCAGTGTCTCCTCCTACTTGAGCTGCCTCCTCTGGAGTGATCCCGATCCTCACCTACACCTCCAACCTCAATAATGAGCGACCTCCTCCTCAGCAGCTTATCCTCTTGGCCAATCAGGTGACGGGTCACAGGACCTGCTTCCTGATTGGCCAGAAGCAGAATCAGAAAGACAATAGGGGATATTAATTCGCTATTGTCACACACCTGGGTGGGCTCAGGGCACAGTGCTCTGAGCCCTGAGCGCACCCTTTTTTGAATTAATCTAATTACCAATTAATCTAATCACATGCTTCTAAAAAAAAACAAAAAAAAAACCCGTTGGAATCCATGTGTCTGGAACCCTGCATGTAGATTAGGGGCTGAGCGCATGGATTAGGGGGTGGAGTCCATGAGCCCCGTATGGACGGGCCGCCACTGTGTATAACCCACTATTCTAGCTTCTCATCCTATATGTTAATGTTCTTGTTTCACCCCTCAAGATCCACAATTCTAAATACTAGCTGAAGAGTTAAATAATTCCTGTAGTCCAATGTATGGGGTGAATTACTGCATGTATCATTACTACAGTACAGAGAAATTAAATCCAGGAAAGCATACTAGCAAAGTCCCTGCTGTGTTTACAAATTTGTTTTTCATCCGTGTTGCTGCGAGGTTTGTTCCTTGTCTCTATTTGTGGATCAAAGGCTTTAATGGGAAATGCCTCATGTTTTTTCCATAATTAAATGGTCATTCCTGCACTGAAGCAACTCAGCAGTGACATGTTTAACGCGGGCTTCTGGTCCTCCGGTCTCCTTAGGAGTGAGGGAGTGTTCTGCAAATTGCTCCATCTCTGTAGTAGAAATCTTTAAAACCATGCCACTAAATTTTTCCTAGAAGACAGACTGCAGCTTTCCCTGACAGATGAGGACCACCATAGCAGAAAATTGTGTATGTAGTGAGGAATGAGATCCATCACACTGCCAGGGATTTATTATATGTGATGGCTAGAATGAGATTCTCCCATCTCCCTTAAGGAGAATTATAGTAACCAAAGAGGTTTGTTAAGGACACTAAATCCCCATCTAAAATCATAGCAAAGTTGGTCTGATGAATATATTGCATGGAAATAATTAATGTACTATAAAGATGATCAATCTTCAGACAAAAACAGACCATTGTTTTAGACTAAGCAGTCTAGTGACAAAAAGTAAAGATATGGCTTAAAGATGAACTGCAGTCTGCTCACATAATTTGTAATCTTTGCCATTCTGAAGCTTCCCTCCAACCACGTTGCATTTTATTTCATATATACTGTAATTCTGTACTTGCCAAATATGCTGCAGAAATCTCCATCCACTGAGTCTGGCTGCATCCATTTTAACTGTGGGCAGCTGAAGCTGCTGCCTGTTCACTTCCTGGATTTACACAGACACACAGGGGCACACCTCCAGCTCTGCAGCCCTGCAGCTCTCATTGGCCCTCTTATGACTCATCCCCCCTCCCTTCCTGGCAAATTCACCAGAGTGAGAGAGCGAGCTGTGCATGTCATAAGCCTAGGCTTTTTACCAGACAAGAAACAGGAAGTGGGCTGTATAAGGTATTTACTGGCAGAAAAAAAATGTTTTACTATCCAAAGTTAAAACAACAATGGCAGTAGATTTATTAAGTGGAAAGTTTAAAAAATGACTGAAGTTCCGCTTTAAGTTGTTTAACCCCTTCCTGCCTACTCTAAGCACAAATGCTCATGGAAGTGGGTCTTTTTCAATGGAGCTACATATATGTGTATCTCTTTGTGCTGGGAGCTCCACATAGCGGGCTCCCGGCACGGAGACTGGGCTCTCATCGAAAGCCCCCGGTCTCATACTAACGTTTGGGACCTGGGACTCTCAGTTCTGGGTCACCTGGTTGTAATGTGATAGCTTCCGATTGGCTATCCCAGTGATCAGTCACTGTGAGCCCGCCTCTTCTGAATAAAGAGGAAGATACAACGTATCTTTTTCTTCTTGCTGGTGAGGAAGATATACACAAACAAGTGTGTGTAAAAAAAATGAAATAAAGAATAAAAAATAAATAAAAAATAAAGAGAAAAAAATACCAAGATAACGGGTTGCCAGGGTTCGTGTTAGGGTCAAGGTCTGGGTCAAATGTCATGATCAGCACATTTTTGGGAAGAATATAATTTTTGTTTTACTTAGTATCAGTATCAGATAGTGTCAGTGTGTTTTAGGTAGGATAAAAAAAATTAAAAATGCTCACCATTGTCTCTGGGCCCTACTACTGATACCAACAACATCTACCATACACATATGTGGTTTGCTGCAATCGTCAGGAGTAGGAACATTTTTTTATGTTGTTCTTTGGTGATAAATTATGGGAATAGTAAGTAATATACAGATACAAAAAACTATTTTTTTGTACTATTTTGGGCCAGTTTTCCTTTGATAATAAAACACAAAATCCAGATATCCGTTATTATTTACCACCAAAATAAAGCCCAATTTGTCCTGAAAAAACAAGGTATAATCCACCTGGATACACAAAGTAGTTGTGATGATATATGTGGTTTTACTAACACATTTCAAAGTTGCAAAATTGTGCTTAGGCATTAACATTTGTTTTACCCTTAGGTGGGAAGGGGTTAAGGAATTAAATGTGCAAGCATATAGTAGCAACTATAGAATTAAATTTGATGATGAAGAAAGCACTCAATTCCACATGCTCTGAGGAAGTAGTAAGGAGCTGCGTGGAGATATTTTTAGAGACTTTGGGGTTGATTTTCCAAAAGCAAAGGGGCTTTTCACTTTTTAAGGGATTTTTAACTCTGCTTAGTAAATGAGGTGGAGCTATGCTGATGTCTGTCTGATGTCTGCATGACGTGCATGCAAACTTTTTTTATTTTTCTTGCACAAATAGGTATTCTGTGCAAAGTGACTTTTCACCGTATTCACTAAGTTAGGGAAATTTCCACTGCACAGTGAGCAGCCTATTTGCCTTTTAAACCAACCCCATTGAGTTGGACATTGTTAAAGACAGAGAGAATGTATTTTGTATTGAGGCCACAGTGGACTTTAATGGTACCATACAGACGCTTGGGATACAGTAGGTAGATAAAAAAGTTTAATTTTATTTAATTTACAAAAGCATATCAAAATACATACATATGGTAGTTTATTTATAAAAGCTCTGTAAGTTCAAACATCTCGGATGTAACTAAAAAGACTGAGATTACCTGTTCTCCCAATAACATCTATGTATTTGGCATGCTCGACATGTTTCGTGGAAATGTTCACCGCTTCTTCAGGAGCTTTTTGCATATATATGATGTTTTTCAAAACAGAGTTCACATATCATACTAAGAATAAAAAAGAAAGAAAGAACATTAATCATAACAATTAATAATAACATGTTATGATGACCGGACTTTACGGCAGACTTTGCCCGGCGGACTTTTCGACGGACTTTACGATGGACTTTCCGAATGAACGGACTTGCCTACACACGATCAACCAAAGTCCGACGGATTCGTACGTGATGACGTACGACCAGACTAAAACAAGGAAGTTCATAGCCAATAGCCAATAGCTGCCCTAGCATCGGTTTTTGTCCGTCGAAATAGCATACAGACGAGCGGACTTTTCGACCGGACTCGAGTCCGTCAGATAGATTTGAAACCTGTTTCAAATCTAAGTCCATCAAACTTTTGAGAAAACAAAGTCTGCTGGAGCCCACACACAATCGAATTGTCCAAAGAAATCCGGTACGCCGGACCAAGTATGCCGTAGAGTCCGATCGTATGTACGCGGCATAATGATTAATGTTCTTTCGTTCTTTTTTATTCTTAGTCTTAAATAAAATTCAACTTTTTTATCTGCCTACTGTATGCCAAGCCTCTGTATGGTACCATTAAAGTCCACTGTGGCCTCAATACAAAATACAATTCTCTCTAAATTGAAAGGACGAAGGTACCCCTTTTCTTTATATATTCATACATTTTTAAGGCACTTTATTTTTTCTCTCCATAAGACACACCTGACCATAAGACTCACCTAGGTTTTAGAGGAGAAAAACAAGAAAAAAAAAATTCGGGACCAAATGGTGTACTAAAATATTTACCAGTGCCCATGAAATGCAGCCTGACCAGTGCGAATTAAATGCAGCCCTACCAGTCCCATGAAATGCAGCATGACCAGTGCCAAAAAAGCAACCTGACCTGTGCAATAAAATGCAGCCTTACCAGTGTCATTAAAAGCAGCCTGTTCTCTGCCATAAAAAGCAGCTGACCTGTACAATAAAATGCAGCCTTACCAGTGCCAAAAAAGAAGCCTTTCTTGTGCCATAAAAAGCAGTCTGACCTGTGCCATAAAATGCAGCCTTACCTGTCCCATGAAATGCAGCCTGACCACCTTGCATAGACTGGCATTTCCATGAGAGGATGTGATCACATCCAATCCGCCTGTCACTCAGACAGAAGACAGAGCAGCCCGAGCGGTGGCCGCGGACATACTCCATTCGGCTGCTCTGTCTTCAGTCTGTAGTTGAGTGACAGGCCCAGGCTGGAGATCACCCGGCACTCACGGGAGACCTGGGATGTCTCTCCTTCTCTCTCGTCTGCCGTTATGTAACACGGCAGTGGCGGGGGGGGCGGTCCGGTCCTGGTCAGTATTCACTCCATAAGATGCAGCGACATTTCCCCCCATTTTTTGGGGTGGAAAAAGTGTGTCTTATGGAGCGAAAAATATAGTAACTGTTAAAGACAGAGTGATCATCAGAGAAACAGGCATGGCCAATGTTTCATTATTTTAGAGGTTATGTGTCCTACACAGTACATGTCTAATTTTTAGCAGATATCTTAACTGGTTTAATATTTTTTTATGCAGCCTCTGCACAAATAGTCATTCTGTTTTCAAGTGATGGTATGTCTCCAGCTAGCCACACACAAACATTTTTAATAGAGTCCTCCAACCATGCTCCTCTTGACAGCTATTGTATCCAGAAGCTGGCAGGACCCAGGGCTGTTGAATACCTGAGCAGTGTAGCAGCAGGGTATGGCCAGCTTTAGGGCTCTCTGTTGGTTATTTTTTGTTGATGCAGTTTTCTATATGCATTGCTGTACCCCCCCCCCCCCCCCCCCCTGGATACTTTTGGAAACTTGCCTTGCACTCACTTGGACCGTGCATTCCAGTCTGAAATCATAGTTCTAGACAAATAGGAAAAACATGAGCAATGGAGATCCCTCCATATCACTGTAAGGTGGGCGACTGTAGTAGGGATTTAGCTTTTGTTTACACATAAGACTACAGATAATATGGATGTCAGGATAAGATCAAAGATATTTTACTTTAAATATCATTATCATATGAATACAAATATTTTAGGTTAATTATAATTGCATGTCACTTTCTGTTCTTGCCCTATGGCTACGTTTATCTCCTTTATACAAGCAGTTTGCATGATTCCAGCTACAAACATGATATTTCAGGCAGCTCCCATGCTGTGTTGTCTGGCTTCAGTTTAACATGTGATATGAGCCATTAAATCAAGATTCCTTTTATCAGCAAAATCTGATCAGAGTGTTTCAGATTATGAGAACCTAAAATCCAAACAAATCATTACTGTCTGTTTTTCGCAATATGCGTGTGTAATATTATCCATTTGTGTTTGTGTACTTGTATCTGTTTGTGTTTCATATGTTTTTGTGAAATGATTTCTCTGCATATATTATTATGTGTGCTTTTAAAATTGCATTTAACTCATGACTGAATAAACATTTATGTAAGAAAAAGCCACTCATGCTTAGATATTAATATTAGACCCAAGGTGTGCATTCCTAAAGTGGATCTACGTCCAATCACTAAAATCTCACATAAGCTTTAACATGATGGAACTTCAATCAGCTGAATTCAGGTTTTTTAAATCTTAAATCTGCAGATTTTAATAACATCCAATGATCCTGCCCTGAAGGTCCTTCTTCAGGTACTTCCTGTTTTGGGGAGACACCTGTTTCCCAAATGTGCGCCGGTGTTCTATCAGATTAGCGAACCCATCAGCTCAGCAAACGGAAGTAACGATCTGTCAGCTGCGCATGCGTTCCTTGGGTTCGCTAATCTGACAGAACAGCGCCATCGGACATCTTACTACACTCAGCTACGGCTTAAATTTCTGAGTAATTTTAGCAATAAAGTGAGCGTATATAAATGAATATAGTATATTGACATCTGTGATGCTGTTTCGATGTTTTTCTGTATATACTCGAGTATAAGCCGAACCGAATATAAGCCAAGGCACCTAATTTTACCATAAAAAGCTGGGCAAACTTATTGACTTGAGTATAAGCCTAGGGTGAGAAATGCAGCAGCTACTGTAAGTGGAAAAGAGGGTCAACAATGCCCATCCTCATGCCTCATTGTGCTATCTGAATGCCTCACTGTGCTCATCTGCATGCCTCACTGTGCTCATCCTCATGCCTCACTGTGCTCATCTGCATGCCTCACTGTGCTCCTCCTCATGCCTCACTGTGCTCATCTGCATGCCTCACTGTGTCCATCTGCAGCCTCATGTACCTGATCTCCAGAACACCGGCGCTATAACATGCAGTCTAGTTGGCAGCCGTCCAGTGCAACAAAGCCCCGCCTCCTCCTCGTCCTCATCCGTGACGGAACACTGATTCAGTTTCCCCGCAGTGAGTCAGTGTTCCGCCTATCCGCCTACCGACGAGGATGAGGAGAAGGCGGGGCTTTGTTGCACTGGATGGCCGCTGACTAGACTGCATGTCACAGCGTCGGGAGATCAGGTGCATGAGGATGCAGATGGGCACAGTGAGGCAGGGAGACTTGAGTATAAGCCAAGGGGGCTTTTTCAGCACAAAAAAAGTGCTGAAAAACTCGGCTTATACTCGAGTATATACGGTAAATTAAAACAGTATCAGAGATGTCAACATACTATATTTATTTATATACGCTCACTTTATTGCTAAAATTACTCTCAAGACGTAGCTGGGTGTACTAAGGTGTCCACTGCCGCCTTCTGGCTCTAGGTGTTCTGTCAGATTAGCAAACCTGGTAGCGGTGGAACGCATGCGCAGCTGATGGAATGTCCCTTCCGTTCGCTGATCTGATGGGTTTGCTAATCTGACCAAACACCTGCACTGTCACCCTGTCACTGCCCTGTCAGTCCTAAGCACTAAGGTGCAGATGATGTTGGAGCAAATAGATGTAGACCGGAAGTGGCTGAAAGAGGATACAGGAGACCAAGCAGCACTGAGATGCAAAAAAGAAAAAAATGATATTTTATGAGAAAAACTTACCAATTATGATACAAAGTGCTTTGGAAAACTAAATGTTGTCCAGTTAGGGTTTTGATCTACTTTAAGAAAGTCTGAAGCATTCTGTGTAAGAAATAGCATAGTCTATTTCAAGGGTCTCCAAACTGTGGCCCGAGGGCCGGATTTTGCCCTTTGCTTGCCTTTATCTGACCTTTGGGGCACTATTCCTTCCACTGATACATGGTACTATTCTTTCCATTGACACCAAAGAAGGAGGACTGTTCTTCCCACTGACACTAATGATATACAATATTGTTCACACTGACACCAATGATGTAATTTTTTTACTCCCACTGACCACAAAGCCTATGGCATTGTTTACTCCCACCAATTCAATGGCATTTTCTACTCCCACTGGCTACAGTCAGGCTCCCCTAAAGCTTGAAAGGCAGCAAACTGGCCCTTTGTTTTTGCAGTTTGGAGACCCCTGGTCTATTCCATATGTAGGTTCATAAAAAAATTGCATACCATTACAGATAATGCATGTATATATATATACAGTATCTCACAAAAGTGAGTACACCCCTCACATTTTTGTAAATATTTTATTATATCTTTTAATGTGACAGCACTGAAGAAATTACACTTTGCTACAATGTAAAGTAGTGAGTGTACAGCTTGTACACAGTGTAAATTGGCTGTCCCCCCAAAATAACTCAACACACAGCCATTAATGTCTAAACCACTGGCAACAAATGTGAGTACACACCTAAGTGAAAATGTCCAAATGGCGCCTAATTAGCCATTTTCCCTCCCCAGTGTCATGTGACTAGTTAGTGTTACAAGGTCTCAGGTGTGAATGGGGAGCAGGTGTGTTAAATTTGGTGTTTTCACTCTCTCTCTCTCTCTCATACTGGTCACTGGAAGTTCAACATGGCACCTCATGGCAAAGAACTCTCTGAGGATCTGAAAAAAAAAAGAATTGTTGCTCTACTTAAAGATGGCCTAGGCTATAAAAAGATTGCTAAGACCCTGAAACTGAGCTGCAGCACCATGGCCAAGACCATACAGCAGTTTAGCAGGACAGGTTCCACTCAGAACAGGCCTCGCCATGGTCGACCGAAGAAGTTGAGTGCATGTGCTCAGAGTCAAATTCAGAGATTGTCTTTGCGAAATAGACGTATGAGTGCTGCCAGCATTGCTGCAGAGGTTGAAGGGGTCAGCCTGTCAGTGCTCAGACCATACGCCGCACACTGCATCACATTGGTTTGCATGGCTGCCGTCCCAGAAGGAGGCATCTTCTAAACACAATGCACAAGAAAGCCAGCTAACAGTTTGCTGAAGACAAGCAGACTAAGGACATGGATCACTGGAACCATGTCCTGTGGTCTGATGAGACCAATATAAACTTATTTGGTTCAGATGGTGTCAAGCGTGTGTGGTGGCAACCAGGTGAGGAGTACAAAGACAAGTGTGTCTTGCCTACAGTGAAGCATGGTGGTGGGAGTGTCATGGTGTCACGTACCTGGTAGGTTGTGAACCTGAAGTGCAGGAAAAGACCTCCCTTACAGCTCCCACTCCCATTCCCCTGGAATGGAGACAGAGGGCCAGGAGTGAAGAGTGGTATGGGTGCCTGGCAGGATCAACAGTTGCTGAAAGTCCAGTAGTGGTGGCACCCTGTGGAGTCAGTAGCCTGAGGAGTAGACTGAGGACAGAGACTGGAATGCAGGACTGGAACCAGGAACAACAGCAGGTAATAGCAGACTGGAAGCTGGACTGGAACAACAGCAGAAGATAGCCTGGAACACTGGACTGGAACCAGGAACAACAGCAGGTAATAGACTGGAAAGCTGGACTGGAACACAGCAGAAGGTAGCCTGGAACGCTGGACTGGAACCAGGAACAACAGCAGGTAATAGACTGGAACGCTGGACTGGAACACAGCAGAAGATAGCCTGGAACGCTGGGCTGGAACACAGCAGAAGGTAGCCTGGAACGCTGGACTGGAACCAGGAACAACAGCAGGTAATAGACTGGAACGCTGGACTGGAACACAGCAGAAGATAGCCTGGAACGCTGGGCTGGAACCAGGAACAACAGCAGGTAATAGCAGACTGGAAGCTGGACTGGAACCAGGAACAACAGCAGGTAATAGCAGACTGGAAGCTGATGAACACAGCGGAGGGTCAACAAGCCGGTGGTCAGTAACGTTCGGACAGCAGAGGTACCAGGGGTAATGCAGAGGGATGGTCAGGCAAGCCAAGAGAGTCTGGTGCAGGCAGATAGCAGGATCGTCAAACAGGAAGCCGGGTCAGATAACAGGAAACACAGATCAGATCAGGTAACACTCACAGAACGCTGTAGAGCAGACAGCAGGGATGGAGTGTGACAGGCAGGTTTAAATAGCCGGCCTGACACCCATGCGTGACCGCACCCGTGAACGCGCGCGCATGCGCAATGGGACCCGTGGCCGGGTTCCCGTGCGCCTGGGACGCCGGTTACTGGCAGGATCTTCGTGACACATGGTCTTGGGCTGCATGAGCGCTGCTGGCACTGGTGAGCTACATTTCATTGGGGGAACCATGAATGCCAACATGTACTGTGACATATTGAAGCAGAGAATGATCCCCTCCCTTCAGAGACTGGGCCGCAGGGCAGTGTTCCAACATGATAACGACCCAAAACACACCTCCAAGATGACCACTGCCTTGCTAAAGAAGCAGAGGGTAAAGGTGATGGACTGGCCAAGCATGTCTCCAGACCTATTGAGCAATGTGGGACATCCTCAAAACGGAAGGTGGAGGAGCGCAAGGTCTCTAACATCCACCAGCTCTGTGATGTCGTCATGGAGGAGTGGAAGAGGACTCCAGTGGCATCCTATGAAGCTCTGGTGAACTCCATGCTCAAGAGGATTAAGGCAGTGCTGGAAAATAATGGTGGCCACACAAAATTTTGACACTTTGGGCCCAATTTGGACATTTTCACTTAGGGGTGTACTCACTTTTGTTGCCAGCGGTTTAGATATCAATAGCTGTGCATGGAGTTATTTCGAGGAGACAGCAAATTTACACTATTATACAAGCTGTACAGTCACTAATTTACATTGTAGCAAAGTGTCATTTCTTCAGTGTTGTCACATGAAAAGATATAATAAAATATTTACAAAAATGTGAGGGGTGTACTCACTTTTGTGAGATACTGTGTATATATATATATATATATATATATATATATATATATATATATATATATACGTATATGTACATTGCAGCTTCAAAGTGGTTTACTGGGGTTATGGCTGAACATATGTTCCATAACCCCGGTATCCTTTTTTACAGCCGGAACGCTTTTAGGGAGGAGGTGTCCCCTCCCGCCACTCGCCGGTGTCTCTTGATCCGTCAGTGTGGCTGGCTGGTCCCAGAGGCAATCAAAGCGTAGATTCTCCTTGATCGCCTCTCTAGCCTTGGAAGACCAAATCGACGTCATGACGTAACATCCGGTCCAAGGAGTAAGTAATTTATTTTTTTTAAGCCAAAGATCAAAAAATGTTTTTTAATTTTTTGCTTTTAAAGGTAAAGGAGAGAACTGGGGTCTTTTTGACCCCTGATCTCTCCATGAAGAGGACCTGTCATCCTTATTTCTATTACAAGGGATGTTTACATTCCTCATAATAAGAATAAAAGTTAAATTAAAGGGACCACACATGTGAGGTATTGCCATGAACGTTAGAGCAAGAAAAATAATTCTAGTACTAGACCTCCTCTGTAACTCTAAACAGGTAACCTGTAAACATTTTCAACATTTCGCCTATGGAGATTTTTAAGTACCATAGTTTGTTATTATCCAAGTATGCGCAATTTTAAAGCATGGCATGTTAGGTATCTATTTACTCAGCGTAACATCATATTTCACATTTTACCAAAAAATTGGGGTATATATTGTGGTTTGGTTTTTTTAATACATTAATTAACCACCAGTGTATATTTTGTAAAAAAATTGTGTTTGCAAATCCGCTGCGCAAGTATCTTGTGACATAAAAATTGCAACGATCGCCCTTTTATTCCCTAGGGTCTCTGCTTAAAAAAATGTATAATGTTGGGGGTTTATAAGTAATTTTTTCTAGATAAAATACTGGTTTAAACTTGTAAAGAAAAAGTGCCACAAAAAGCCTGGTCTTCAAGAAAAAATTGGTGTTTTTTTTTTTTTTGCTATGCTAACCACACAGGGCACAATGACCCAGAAATTGTTCTTAGTCCTGACGTTGACCATCTGCTTGGGGAAACCAACCTCGATTTCTGTTATCAGAAGCTAAAGATTAACAGAATTATTAGTGGTATCAGACATATATTAAAAGTTGATCATAGCACTGTGTGCAAGCTATCCATGAGACTTTCTGACCAGTCTAACTGAATGTACCATACGCTATCTACTGTTAAGCAATTGTGATTTAGAAAATTTCTTTAGTATGACAAATCAAAGTGACTGAAGAAAGGGAATTTCTTTCAGCATTCTACATTGCGAATCCCACTCTTTTTGGGTACTGCAGTAAACTTTCTGTGACTTGACACCATTTAGGCTCTTGCTGAAGCTCATAAATGGACTCTTTTATCAATTGTTGAACAATATATAATAGCAAAACTGATATTTACCGACTCAAGGTTATGGCTCACCAACAGTTGTGGTTCCAGCTTTCAAACTGCTGAGCACTAATGATTTTCGTTGGCTTTTTCTACACTGGCTTTCTGGAATATAAACTCTTTATGTCAGGATTCAAATCCACAGCTTATTCCGTTCCCGGAAATAACCTTTCACATTGAACCACTTGAAGCTTTGTATAGCTTCTTGGTTAGTCTTCACTGATACCCAGTTTCTGAACTATTAACTTCTTGCTCCTCCCCTGAACTTCCAAAGCAAGCAGTGCACTTGCATTACCTGTTTACCAGATTATTGTGCTTTTGCTACTATCTTGCTCTTTTTGCTTCTGCTACACTGTGCTTTATTTACTGCTACCCATCTTTCCTTGACTTCCAATTCACCGACCACACTTTATCACTTCCCACTTTAAACCATTGGCTACCAACTTGATCTTGATCTCTATATTTGCTTCTGCCTTACTCCCATAATGCAACTACTACTTGGGAACCAAACCTTGGCTGTTTATAACCACAAACTTGTCTGCTGTTTTAAAGCCTGATCTTAGATCATGAGGCTTTATAAACACTCACATGGACTGCATACTGGTCTTTGCAATACTTGTCTTCAAACACATACTCAGCAAGCATGGAATACTGACATGCGTGTCTGGGGTATGTCTACCAAACATTTTAACAACTGCAATAAAATTCTGTCTCCAAATGAATCAAAGTATCTTCTGTATTATAAATCACATACAAGCATAAGTAAGTATTACCCTGGATCCTCCTCATGTCAGAGAATACATTATATAAACTGAGTAGACCGGATACCATCAGCCCATGGTTGCATGTATTTTCTTTAAAATAAGCAGTAAGGTTAATTTAGTGAAGCACAAAAATGCATAGGTTGCTTGCAAAAATAATGTATTAGCCTTTATTTCCTGAAGTTATTCAAACAAGCTTATCTGTCTATTATTTCTTGCAATATTCAAGTGCATAGAGCATATGCATTTGGTGATATAATTTCAGGAACACATCTAAAATAAAATGTTTTAGTTTACTGCAATGTGCTGTTTGCTGAATACACACACTGTTAAAAATGCAAGACATGAAGGTGCTCATGACCCCAATAAAATAAATAAAATAGTTATCATTACTTACTCCCTTTCACACATAATATTGAATTAGATATTATTCTTGTGTGTATGCAGGCCCTCAGTGAAGAGACAACACTGCAGAATATATCATCAAGGTGTACCCACAATGTCATAACTCACTGCTGGGTCCACATACTGTACATGCAAGAACATGCCTTATTTTAAACAATATGTGTAGTAAATGGAAATATAAATAATCGGTATAGTAATACAAATGTATTCACAATAAAATGTTTCTTTATTGTAAAGTAAATGCATTCTCCATAAAATGTTAACTTTTTGATAAACTTCTATTTGACTCTGGCACAGTCTGATTTGCTAAAGGTTTGCTAAATTTAAGCAACAGATTTAGTGAGGAAATTCTGTGTTGCCTTTGCTCTTCAACATACACTATATTGTCAAAAGTACTGGGACACCTGCCTTTACACACACATAAACTTGAATGGCATCCCAGTCTCAGTCCATAGGGTTCGATATTACGTTGGCTCACCCTTTGCAGCTATAACAGCTTCCACTCTTCTGTGAAGGCTGTCCACAAGGTTTAGGAGTGTGTCTATGGGAATGTTTGACCATTCTTCCAAAAGTGCATTTTTGAGGTCAGACACTGATGTTGGATGAGAAGGCCTGGCTCGCAGTCTATATTCTAATTCATTCCAAAGGTATTTTATCAGGTTGAGGTCAGGACTTGCTTTGTGCATTGGTGCACAGTCAAGTTGGAACAGGAAGGGGCCATCCCCAAACTGTCCCCACAAAGTTAGGAGCATGAAATTGTCCAAAATCTCTTGGTATACTGACATCTTAAGAGTTCCCTTCACCGGAACAAAGGGGCTAAGCCCAACCGCTGAAAAACAACCCCATACCATAATCCCCCCCTCCACCAAAGGATTTGGACCAGTGCAGAAAGCAAGATCCATAAAGACATGGATGAGCGAGTGTGGACTGGAGGAACTTGACTGACCTGCACAGTCCTGACCTCAACCCGATAGAACATCTTTAGGATGAATTAGAGTGGAGACTGGGGGCCAGGCCTTCTCGTCCATATCAGTGCCTGATCTCACAAATGTGCTCTTCTGGGAGAATGGACAAACATTCCCATAGACACACTCCTAAACATTCCGGACAGCCTTCCCAGAAGAGTTGTACCTGTTATAGCTGCAAAGGGTGGGCCAACTCAGACTGGAACCCTACGGACTAAGACTGGGATGCCATTAAAGTTCATGTGCGTGTAAAGGCAGGCGTCACAATACTTTTGACAATATAGTTTAAAGCGTTTGATGAATTTGCATACTGTTAGTAAATTAGCTCTTTTAGCGAAATAAAGTGTTGCAGATCAAAGTTATAAATTCACTTGCAACAGAATTGTCACATAAACTGTCCAAATATCACTTTGCTATTAGCCTTAGCCTAACCTGCTAGCGCCTTATAAATGTTACCTGAAAAGTAACCAGCATAGCCATTTAGTATATTTATTCAAGTGCATGTGAAATGATTCTCAATAAAATATCAGTCATTGTGACTTATATTGGGAGTCATAAGATAAAGAAGAAAGTTAAGGTTTTCTACAATTCTTTGTGCTCACTGCTGACATGATTGTTAGTGTGGGTGTTAAGAAGAAGGCACCATTCAAAACACTCCTGCCCTGAGGGGCAATTCAGCACCATGGACAGTAGCCAGCTCTGGTCTCATTGTGGCTGCCAAAGGTCACATAATACCCTGTTGATCAATGAGCATGTTGTCACGTCTCGTGTGACATAGTGCCCTATGCCTGCTTGAGTCTAATCTGTCACGTTGCACCCTCAATCAAGGAAGTGAATCTTCTGAATTCCTTACTGGAAAATGGGGCTTACTACTGTTAATTATTACGTGATATAACTGCAGTATAATAATAAGGTTTGTTTTGGGGTTTTTTTTAATGATTCATGTACCTATATGCTGTTTTATGCTACTGCACATCTCCTCTTTATTGTTTTGTGAAGTACATTAACAGAGAATTAACAGAGACTATATATGTATGGATGAGGCAACTCGTTAAAATTTTCACTTGGTAATTTGGTTAATTTATGTTCTGAAATGTCCTATTTAGTTATTAAAACAGTTAACTTTGAGTAGTTTGCAGTCACAAGATGCTGTTTTTATTTCTCATATTAAATACTTAACAACATTTTATCTAGTGAACACTTACTGAGAATGAAATGTCTTTGACAGTTTGTGCTCTTCCTCATTGTCACATTTCACGTTACTTCCACACACTGAGAATTGTCCTGTCCACCAGTGCTTCTCTCTGACAGCAGATAGATAACAGGAGATCTCTTTGGGGGCTTTAAATACTCTTCCTAGATATGTCAGTCTGCAAATATCTACACTGTACTGAACAAGGAAAGATAAGAAATAAGTACATCTACCAGAGTCTGCTATTGGAATTGCAGTTTCCATTGTGAAGATAAATGCATTTAAGAGTCTGACATTCAGTAGTAGCTGGACTTGGCAAAGATGTGTGTCCAAATGCCAGTGTTTTGTGTATTGTTGATACCCAGCAACAGAGAATCCCGCAGTTGTAAAATATATTACTTAGTGAATGGAAATAGTACACACTGGCTGTGTGTATTAAAATATTAGAATACATTACTACTATAAATTAGTAATACCACTGAAATCACTTTCAGTTGTAATTGTTGTTGTGTCATAGTGTTACTTATCCTATTTGATATAATGTATTCCAAGTGTGACTTCTGCTGGTTTTCGGTTTGTCACGTAATGCTTTTTGCAGTCTTGCTGATTGATCCTTATGAAAAAATATAGTAAAAATATTAGAGAGAACAATGATTTTCAATCTCAAGTGACTTTTAGGTAATCACTATGGATCTTAGAAGCTCACAGATTTTAGAGAGCAACCCAAAGCAAATTTAAATCTGTCTATTTATTTACAGCTATCTAGTATGTAGGGCCAGGGGGGGTACCTGCCATTTGTACAGGTGGGGGGGCACCTACCATTTTTACAGGTGGAGGGGGGGTTGCGATGGGAGGGGAATAGAATTTGCACTGTATTGGGGATGTCAATACTGTCAAGGATGGGTATTTGGGGGTGGGAGAACTCTGTACTAGGGGAGGGGAAGATTTAGGGGGAAAAGGGGGAGTCAGATTGGTTTACGGTGGCCAACAAGTTTTGCACTCCTGAACCCTGCATTCTTTATGTAGTACACCCCTGAACCCTGCAGTTTGTACATAATGCACCCCTGAACCCTGCAGTTTGTACATTATGCACCCCTAAACCCTGCATTCTTTACGTAGCACACCCCTGAACCCTGCACTCTGTATGTAGTGCACCCCTAAACTCTATGTAACACACCCCTGAACCCTGCATTCTTTATGTAGCACACCCCTGAACCCTGCACTTTGTATGTAGTGCACCCCTGAACCCTACACTCTGTACATAGTGCACCCCAGAACCCTGCATTCTTTATGTAGCTCACCCCTAAGCCCTGCACTCTATACGTAGCTCACCCTGAACCCTGCACTCTGTACATAGTGAACTCCTGAACCCTGCACTCGCTATGCAGTGCAGCCCTGAACCCTGCACTTTTCTACGTAGCACACACTTGAACCCTGCACTCTTGTACATAGCACACCCCTGAACCCTGCACTCTGTATGTAAAGCACAGCTGAACCCTGCACTCTGTACGTAGTGCACCCCTGAACCCTGCACTCTGTATATATAGCACCGCTGAACCCTGCACTCTGTACGTGGTGCACCCCTGAACCCTGCACTCTGTATGTAGCGCTCCCCTAAACCTTGCATTCTTTACTTAGGGCACCCCTGAACCCTGCACTGTGTATGTAGCGCACCCCAAACTGCGCTTTCACCTGTGTATAAAAGAATCCTTGCACCAGCCCTGCAGCCCAGCACAGGTCCTGCAGTCCACTTTTAATGTAGGCTAAATTCATATTTTTACAGTGACTTGTTTTGTTAATTTAAGCATTTCTTATAAGTACAAGAATGCTTTTGTTTTATTTAACTATACCCCTTTAAGACCCTCCCACTGAAAATGCAATTTGGCCTCATCCACTGTTTGCTGCATTACTACTCTCCTTGGGGCACCCAGAGGCGTTCCTATAGTTGCAAGCCTCACCTCTGCAGCAGATTAGGAAGGGCGTCGCTGGGAAGGAAGAAGAGCGCACAGAAGCAAGCCTTGACTTACTTCCCCTTTTTCCAGTGGCACCCCTCCTAATCCGCTTTGAAAGTGAAACTTGAAACCTGAAATTGCTCAAACCTCACGTAGGTGGTGATCTTATAGGCTTTCTCTTTTGGGTGGGGGGGGGAGGCGCCAAACTGAGTCTTTGCCCCGGGTGAAAGAAAGTCTAACTTTGCCACTGTATTGACTGACTACGCCTATAAATTAGACTTTGCATAATAACTTTTAAATTAACATCAGTTTAACAACAGTTGATATTAAAACCAGATTGGTAGCACAGACATTTGGAGAGGGAAAGACAATGCAGTGACTTTTAAATGGGAAACATAGAAGTACATAGCATTACATTACAATGATTGCCATGTCAAAAAATGCAGACACGTTTCGCCGTATTCAGTCACGGCTTTTTTCTGGGGGATAGTTTGCTCTACAACAAATGCATTCAAAATTAAGACTTTGAAAGAATCATTTTTCATCATACATTAAATTACGTATACATAACAATTCTATATTTACCGCTAAAAGCTGGGATGAATAGCCTTATAACCACTAATCTAAAATCAGTTGAAAGATCCGGCATACTTCATGGCTATCTCCACCCCCCAAAAGGGAAAGAGCTCAGCCCAGAGGGTTTGCAAGAAGCCACGTTCTATGCCACCCCAAGGAGGAAGGGAAAGGATGGCACCAGCAAATGTTTCCCAACTGTTGATAATATACCAAGGAAGGATCAGATTAGTATAATGAAAAAATATTAATAAAATAAAATGTATGTCGGACATATTCTATATATCTTATTATCTGAGCTAATTGTTACTATTTTTTATAGTGTAAATTAAAGTGATATTACATGATAACCAATGCATACAATTACTGATGTGAATGTGATAAAATCGGAAAGGTGAGTTCCCCCAGAGTGATTATATTAAAAAGCATGAAAAATGAGCTTAAAATGGTGTGGGTGGATGTGAGTGAATACTACAAAAGGATAATTGATTAATAGAATGGGTGTTAGTTGACTCATTGTGTGTTACGACAAATTGTGAATACATAAATTGATTAAAAGTTGGTGTGTAAGGAGTAACTACTCATGACGTGTCAAATTAAGAATGTGAAAAACAACCGTGCAATTAATCTAAAAAAAAAAATGAAAGTGATGAAAGAAAAATCATTCCACGTGACATAATTTACCTGGGGCTCTGATGTGACTGGTGTAGACCATCAATTTCTATAAGGTATAGTATCTAACTGCAAATATGCAAGGAAGACACAGGCTCTACAAGAAAAAAAAAGAAGAGTCAAATAATCAGATTAGATATAGATTTAAATTCAAAATATTCCCAATGATGATTTCCTAATCCTGACTGTATGGCTAGCCAGGCACATCAAGCAAATAATAGTATGCTACTTACTTTTAATCATGTGTTCATAGTATTAGTCTATCCAGGTCATGCATGGTATCACAACTTGATCCTCACGCAGCCTGGCATACATATGATGCCTCCTGTCATTATGGCAGACCCAATTGGTCGGTGCTGGCACAGTCACCCTCCCCCCAGGTGAGGCAGCTGATGATCAGCCACCATAGCCCGACCTCCGTCATCACTTCCGCCACAAAGAGCATGACGTCATGACGTGGCTTACAGTGAATGTCACAGGACACCGCCAGCAAGATAGTGCTCAACCTAGTGCCCAAAGGGAGGTATGACCACCATATGGAGCATGGTAAGGGGAATGCGGAATATCCGCATCCCCCTTTCTTGCTGGGAAGCCCAATGGGTCAGAGCCCAACTCAAGGGAGGCTGAAGATTGTGTCCCGGGTCCACCAGAATCTGCAACAAATCATAAGTCATGATTAGTGAGATTTAGTATGCATTATTGGTAAACATTGTACATTATTCATTTGATTATTTGCTAATTTGCTTTAAACTAGACTGTGCGTTCGTTCAATAAATTCACCTCTCTGTGATTATAATATCAGGATTGAATTTTTTAAAAAAATTCTTATTGTATATATTCTTCATTCAGAATCTTATTGGGTTTTGCCCGATGCAAAGCCCTGCAGGAACGGAGCATAAGAAATAGATTTATTCAGGCCAGGGTATGTAATAGCATGTAAACTAAAAATCCATCTCTGCTCCCGCTGCAAAATAATTTTGTTCCAATCACCACCCCGATCGGGGATGTGAACTTGATCAAGGGCAGTGAAGGAAACCTTGGGCATTTTGTAATCATGTTTGAATATTACATGTCTGCCAAGTGGCAGATATCGATTTCCGATTTGTATACTATACTATGGTCTGTGGTTTTGATATTTCAATAAAATTTGGTATTGATTTTTACTCACTCTCTTCTTTATTGCCCTCTCTGGCCACTAGTAGCTGTCTATGTTCCAGGGAGATCCCCTCTTGTGATTCTCCTTGGGATAGTTATATATTTTGTATGTTGTTTATCGGCTATGGCTAGAGCCTTTTACTTAGGGGAGTGAGCAACCATGACTATATCAGTGGCGTGAGATGCAAGTGTGGTCACCCGTGTTGTTTTGTTATACTTTGTTATACTATACATGTGTTTAGTGATGCAACGCCAAAACGCTTCTTTAGTTTTCCCTATGTAGAATGTACCGCATTCACATACCATCAGGTAAACCTGGCCACGAGTTTGGCAATTAGCGAAGTGGATAGGCCGGAAGGTTTCACCATTAGGAAGAGAAAAGATTTTTTTCCTTATGAGGGGACAATAGGAACAGTGTCCACACGGGAACGAGCCCCGTGCTGGGCAATGCTTTTTTCCTAGACTCCCCTTTGTATTCACTCTGGACCAATCTGTCTTTGACAGATCTGGCTCTTTTGTGGGTGATGGATGGAGTATCATACAAATTGTTGGACCTTGAGATCGTCCGTAAGTATTGCCAGTGTCGTTATATTATTTCTTTCATTTGCTTATGCTGTTTAGAAAAACGCATAATTATCCTAGTTGGATCAAAATCAGAGTCATTTTTAGGTTTGTGTTTGAAAAGGAGTTCATGTTGAGATTTTATAACCATTTTATTGTATGCTTTGCGCAAACAAGAGTGACTACAGCCTCTCTCTAAAATTCTGTTTTGGAGTTCACCTGCTTCCTCTCTGAAGAGGGTATCATTGGAATGATTTCTACGAAGTCACAGATATGGAATTTTTTAACGTAGTTGGATGAAAATTGTCAGCATGCAGCACTGTGTTACCGGCAGCGTTCTTCTGAACATCAAGAAATGTGATGGTATTTTGTCATGTACCATCGTGAATTTTAGATTAAGATCATTGGTATTGATCTTGTAAAAGAACTTCAACAAAGTCTCCACCGCCCCTCCCAGATAGCAAAGACGTCGTCGATGTATTGGAGCCATGTGGAAATATGTCTCGTATATTCAACTTTACACACTATTGGATTGATTTACTAAATGTAAATAGATTGTTTACTTACGTGCAAGGGAAATTTTTACTTTGCAAGGTGATGATAGTGAAAATTTCTCTAATTGGGTATTCTTTGCAAAATGAATTTTTATGGCATTCGCTAAGCTAAGGAAAAATTCCATGTAAAGTGAAATTTCCCTTGCAAATTGAACAGCCTATTTGCCTTTAGTAAATAAACCCCTATATCTGAAGGTCCTCCTTTATGCAGTTGTGATAGTGCCATGTTCATGGTTATTGGATGAGACAGGTATTTAAACAGTACACAGCGACCAAGCATAATTTAAACATACAGCATAAAGAAAAGCTGAGATTTCTTGATTTTAAGAACTGATGGAATAAAAAACTGGTTGCAGAGAATAATAAATATTCTACAGGCAGGCTGTAGCCATTTAAATTAGTTTGACATTTCTTTTTGCTTTTTGACTTTTTAATAGCCTGTACCAGTGGCAGCTGGTGGTTTTTTTTTGGGGGGGCGTCAAACAGCCCCCCACTCTGGGCCGCAGGTGGAGCAGCACTATCCCCCACAGCACTAACACACTCCCCCACCACCACCCGCTGTCCATACCTTGGATGCGGGCGGTGAGAGGGTGGCGGGCTTGGGGAAATCTGCTCCAGTGTCCTCTCCTGGAGCAGCTTCCACGGTGTCTCCTCTCTCCTTCTCCCGGCGCTAGGCATCCAGTAGGATCGCCAGACGTTTTGGCCAATCAAGAAGCAGGTTTCATACCTGCTTCCCGATTGGCCGGGAGGAGGATCAGTGTTGCAACAATGAATTTTCATTCGCTGTTGCAACACACCTGGGTGGGCTCCAGACGCAATGCTCTGCATCCCAAGTTCACCCTATTTTGAAGCCTATTAGAGCCTATGGCTCTAATCAGTTCTTCAAAAAAAACCCTGGTCGCAGTAATTCATATGCCCAGTGACCCGAAAGGGGCCGCACACATGAATAGGGGTGGCTACAGCGGCAGTGGATAGATTCATGCTATGCATAATTCCATTATGTATATAGGGGGTGGTGAAGGTAGGAGGGGCGGGGAGCCCGGGCGCCCCTAATGGATGGGCTGCCCCTGGCCTGTACACATTAATAAGAACTCATGTGTATAGATTAATCCGCTCAGTTCCACACTTTCAGCCTGGTGTCTCGAGCAGCTTGTTTCTTTTTACTGTGTGTCTATGAGTTGGAAGTCCTATTTACATTATAATATTAAGAGGGGCAAGAAGAGAAAGAAAAAATGATAACACTTGTCATTGCAGGGGAAAAATTATAGTTGTATAGTGAATTATAGTGAATTATAGCTTGCATCTCTGGTAAAGCCCAAGGGTTGTGTGTGAAGGAGTACCTCAATGTGCTATCATGCTGGTAGTCCCAGGATAATTTTTTTAACCTAATACCCATAGATATTGTATGCTGATGCTTTGGCATGTTATACCTAATAAAGATATTAGGTATAACATACCAACATGTTATAACATAACTATTTCTGCAGGATATATAACACTGGTCATCACAATCTATGTGCACCTGAGAAACAGTGGAAACCATGAAGCCATGATATAATATATATACTGTTTAAATATATACAGCATCTCATAAAAGTGAGTACACCCCTTACATTTTTGTAAATAATTTATTATATCTTTTCATGTGACAACATTGAAGAAATGACACTTTGCTACAATGTAAAGTAGTGAGTGTACAGCTTGTATAACAGTGTAAATTTGCTGTCCCCTCAAAATAACTCAACACACAGCCATTAAAGTCCAAACTGCTGGCAACAAAAGTGAGTACACCCCAGTCCTCTTCTACTCCTCCATGACAACATCACAAAGCTGGTGGATGTTAGAGAACTTGCCCTCCTCCACCTTCCAACCTCACATGATTACATTTGGGCCTGCAAAAGGTAATTTAGCCATCCGGTGCTGTATTGTGGGTTGAGGGAGCTGACAAGCCAGCTCTCCTGATACCCTACAAAATCTTAATATTTGGAGTAATAATTAAAATAATACATGCCTGCCCTAAACACCCCCCACCCCCCCCCCCCACCCCTTATTAGTAATGGTTTAAAAATATGCTAGTCCTCCTACAAATGTCTGCTTCTTTCATCACATCAAAGATTTCATTATTAACCATGATAGCATAGCAATCTGTCTGTGGTGAAATATGCACTTCTTTTTTTCCACTATACACTCAAACTTGATTGACCGATTTATTAGGAATGTGTCCTCACACTTTCCTTCTAATTTATCTACACTTAAATTTCCAGTCCTGATCTCTCCTCTGTTACCTTACTGTTCACTCCCTATTGCACCACAAAAGTCAATATATATTTTAGATCCCAGCATTCTCCTGTAATCCTCAGGACATACGCCAACCACGAGCCACATATAACACATTCTCATAGCAGGGGGGAGGGGGGATGGATGAAGTCCCAGAAACCTTTTAACGCTGTTGGAAAGGAATCTGTGTGTTGTAAATAGACAGTGAGGGGGCTCTGAAGAATGGCAGTTATCATGAGTCAACATCCCTGTTGGCTGTAATATCAGAACAAGTTCTACCTTAGCACTCTAATTCTGTCTTTCTTTCAAAGCAAGTGTATTATGTTAACTCTTAAGTATTGCTTTATTTCTATGACTTTTTGACAGACTTTATTTAATAACACTAACATTTTTAATGCACATTTCTAATGAATTAGATGTAAGTGGAATCTATTTTTATATTATATAGTATCTAGTCAATTACATTTCTTGAGTTCATGTAGTTGGTAGTCAGATGGAGCATGTGATATTGTTAGGGTTACTATGTGAGTCTCCAAGAACATACTGTAGATCACAAAGTCGTATAGGTGCAAAATTAATTTTGATTATTGCAATTAACATTTGTTATAATTATATAACTACAATAATACATATTCCTATTACTTTAGCCCAGTGTTCATCAACTTCACAACACAAGTTTCCAGTAGAAGCACGTTTTCAGGACTTCCCTCTATTTAAAAATGTGCAAAAATTTAAGAACCAGTTATAGTAAAGAAATCACCTATGGGAAACAAGGAAAACCTAAAAAAAAAAGACCCGCTGGGGTACTTGAGGACTGGTACCGAAAAACAATGCTTTATCTGGAATTGCAGCAAGCTCTGAGACATCTACCAGTCACCCTAAAAAACAATGTTTCAATTTAAAGTGAAGTGCAGCTCAGTGTACAATCCTGGCGCCTCTCGAGTTAGTTAGTTAGCTTGCTAGTTGGCTAATCAGGTTGAAGAAAGACACTAGTTCATCCTGTTCAACCAGTGAAAAAAATAAATAAATAAACCTTGATATACACAATTCTATACCCACAGTTGTTCCAGAGGCAAAAAATGCCAGATTGCACTAACTTCCATGTGCACGTGCAGGAGTTATGTCCCCATTGGCCAGCCAATCAAAATGGCTGAAAATTACAATCCCAGAGGAAGATTAGGCGAAGATGTCAGCTGCAGCAATGGAGCTATGAGAGAAATTACAGCGTTTGCAATAAGGTAAATCCCAAAAAGTTCTTCTGGGACCTATCTACCTATAATACCCTTCACTGCAAGATGGTCTAATTACCTGGAGCTTCATGGCTTCTACATCTGCATGGCCTCCCAGAAAAAAAAATCCAAGTGTGAAGCTGCTAAATCAGATTGACTTAAACCCAGGTGAACAGACCCTTGCTGGTTCTTATGTGGTCCTTACCATCTTGGCAATCCTAACTTTTCTGTAGCCACTAATTCTCTGACATATTTGCATTCCCTTCAGAGAAGTATTGTTTAATGGTGCGTATGTGAATCAAACTGTACACAATAAACAGCATCAATATCCCATTTTAATGTTTAAATGACAGTCTGACATCATGATCAGAGTTTTCATAAGGAAATATTTCTCCTAGGCTGCTTACCAGTGACCTCCCCTCTTCATCTTAACTCAATAGACTAGACATGCTCAGTGTCTCTTGTGGGAGAATGACCATGCTGCAGGAACTCAGAAACCAACTACACGGCAACTTCTCATGTGTCTACCTCTTGGAGAGATCCGAAATGCAACCTCGAACTGTTCATGTCTCTTCTGAAGTGTACCACACAGCACCACGCATGATGATGCTCTCTCTCCTTACCATGAAATCCACTAATTCCAGAGAGGGCAAGTCACACAGGGAGCTCCATAATACAGAACTATTATAAAGTCACACAAAATAACTAAGAGTTAAAGTTTTTAGGTTGAATAGACATTCACAGTCCCTTTTTCCAAAAACCTGTTACCTGTCTACCATTGATTTTTATACTTTGTGTACCCAGGATGGTGCACATCCTAAGTCGTATCTGATACCAGTAAACATAGCAGTGCTGAGAACATACATAACCATTTCTGAACCATAAGAAGGCTGACTGCTGTAATGGCAAGAAACAAAGCAGCTGGGAAGTGTCGGGATCTTGTGTAAAGTGCCTGACTGTTCTATTCCAAAATGATCACAATGTGCTTTACCTCGCGGGAGAAAATTAGCAATGAGTTAGTTAAGTATACACTGCAGGAGCTTTGTTACTGTTTGTATTGGTGCCAAATGCCTCTTTGGGAGGGAAAACTCATTCTGTATACAAAGGCTATTTACAGCAAAGCTATGATGAACCTGAGGCCAATTCTCTGTGAAATACATGGTTTTATTAGAAGGGCTTGGTTAGTCATCAAGCAATTGTTACTAATTTTTTTTTTCTTAAGAACCCTCACACAACTGCCATGAACATGACAATACACCATTTTGTAAAATAAATAATAAAGCCTGTTGGAGTCATGGAAATGAAGACTAAAGATACCAATGGACAACTGATATAAACTTCTCCATCGATGTCCTTTACTGGACCTGGAGTACCAAGAAAATTCCCAGGGGTCTGCCCAAATCATTTTCAGTGTCATATATAAAATATTGTAGTGTTTAACTGGAAGATAACCAACAGGCAAACATTTAGATTTTCATTTCAGTATGTTTTGTAAGTTCAAATGTAGCTAATAAAGTAGATGTAGGCCCTAAATTAATGGCATTTAGTTTGCTAAAGCTCTGTGTATCATGAATAACTGCCATTTAACCACTTACGGACCGCCCGCTGCAGTTTTACGTCACTACTTTGAAGAGGAATATCGTTGCTATGGCAGCAGTTAGCTGCCATAACCCCAGTATCCTCTTCTTCAGCGGGCGGTCTGCTTTCAGATAAAAGTGGTCTCTGCAGCACCTTCACCTCGAGATCACTTTTATTAGTGGGGGGGAGAGGGCCCCCCTCCCGTCGTGCTCAGGTGCCCTCCGCCGCTTACCGGAGCCGTCAGTAGGGATGAGCCGAACACCCCCCGGTTCGGTTCGCACCAGAACCCGCGAACGGACCGCAAGTTCGCACGAACGTTAGAACCCCATTGACGTCTATGGGACTCGAACGTTCGAAATCAAAAGTGCTCATTTTAAAGGCTAATTTGCATGGTATTGTCCTAAAAAGGGTTTGGGGACCCGGGTCCTACCCCAGGGGACATGTATCAATGCAAAAAAAACTTTTAAAAACGGCCGTTTTTTCGGGAGCAGTGATTTTAATGATGCTTAAAGTAAAAAAAAAAAAGTGAAATATTCCTTTAAATATCGTACCTGGGGGGTGTCTATAGTATGCCTGTAAAGTGACGCGTGTTTCCCATGTTTAGAACAGTCCCTGCACCAAATGTCATTTTTAAAGGAAAAAATCTCATTTAAAACTGCTTGCGGGTTTAATGTCATGTCGGGTCATGGCAATATGGATGAAAATCAGTGAGACAAACGGCATGGGTACCCCCCAGTCCATTACCAGGCCCTTTGGGTCTTGTATGGATATTAAGGGGAACCCCGCACCCAAATTAAAATAAGGAAAGGTCCCTATATACTCTGAACAGCAGTATTCAGGCGGTGCAAACAAGACAGGGACTGTAGGTTTGTTGTTAAGTAGAATCTGTTTGTAATTTTGAACATTTTTAATGTGTTTAGCTCCAGCCAAAAAATCTTTTCTAAGCTTTTTGGAAAACATAGGGAAGGGTTATCACCCCTGTGACATTTGTTTTGCGTCTTTCCTCCTCTTCAGAAGATTTCACCTCACTTTTTTGTCCCAATGAAAAATGTTTTTGGAAAATTTGGGTTTTTTTGTGGAACAAGGATTGGAAAGCATCAGTGGAAAGGAGAAATTATTTTCCCATATTAACTCTTACAGGAGAGAATTTCCCTTCCTTAGGGGTAGATTTCATCTCACTTCCTGTTGTCTCCTTCCGTTTGCAAGTAGGAGTCGTTTGCAAGTTAGATGTTTGAAAGTAGGGTCCTGCCCTATATACTCAGCAGAAATTTGGGCCTTAGGTGTTGCTGTGGCCAAAACACTGTAAGCCCTCACAGGGCCCTGCTGTGAAATATTAGATCAAGAATTGTAATTACATGCCCCTGTTGAACAGGAGCTGAAAAATTAGGCCTTAGGCACTGGTGCTGGTGCCACAACACTGCAACCCCTCACAGACACTCTAGTTGGAACGCAGGAACGAGCCCTGCTGCAAAGTATTGCATCAAAAATTGTAATTACACGCCCCTGTTAGACAGGGGCAGAAAAATTGGGTCTTAGGCACTGGTGCTGGTGCCACAACACTGCAACCCCTCACAGACACTCTAGTTGAAACGCAGGAACAAGCCCTGCTGCAAAGTATTGCATCAAAAATTGTAATTACACGCCCCTGTTAGACAGGGGCTGAAAAATTGGGTCTTAGGCACTGGTGCTGGTGCCACAACACTGCAACCCCTCACAGACACTCTAGTTGGAATGCAGGAACGAGCCCTGCTGCAAAGTATTACATCAAAAATTGTAATTACACGCCCCTGTTAAACAGGGGCTGAAAAATTGTGCCTTAGGCACTGGTGGTGGCGCCCAGAACCAAAAATGTTCTTACAAGCTATCAGCGTGATGATTGAGGAGGAAGAGGATAATTACTCAGGGATAGTCACTCAGCATCAGCATAGGCAGTCTTTGAAGGGATCTGAGATTTCAAAAAAAATTATTCGGTTACATCTGCATCAGGTGCTTGGTAGCTGGTGGTGATCCAAGACTGATTCATTTTTATGAAGGTCAGCCGATCGACCGAGTCGGTGGACAGACGCACCCTGTGATCGGTTACCACGCCTCCAGCAGCACTGAATGTGCGTTCCGAAAGAACGCTGGATGCAGGACAGGCCAGTAGCTCAATTGCATACTGTGCAAGCTCTGGCCAGTGATCCATCCTCAAGACCCAGTAACCCAGAGGATTTTCGGTGGGAAAGGTGTCCAAGTCTGATCTTGCCCCTAGGTATTCCTGCACCATGTAAAACAGACGCTGGCGATGGTTGCTGGAACCGATCATACCTTGGGGCTGCGGACCAAAAAATTGTCTGAACGCATCGGTCAGACGGCCACCTTCTCCACCGCTCCTTCTTTGACTGACCGAAGCCTCAGCAACACGTTGTCCAGAAACAGGAGTTTGTAACCTCCCAGTCTCTGGGAACGCGTTGCACAGACCTTTCTGCAAGGCCTCCCGAAGATGTTTCATCCTCTGCTCCCTCTGCGATGGCAAGATAAGGTCCGCAACCTTACCCTTGTAACGTGGATCAAGGAGGGTTGCCAGCCAGTATTGGTCCTTCTCCTTGATACCACGAATACGAGGATCCTTACGCAGGCTTTGCAGGATCAGGGAGGCCATGCAGCGTAGGTTTGCTGAGGCATTCGGTCCGGAGTCCTCTGGGTCACTAAGGACAACAACGTCCGCAGCCACCTCCTCCCAGCCACGTACAAGTCCATGTGTTCCTTGGGACTGATCCCTTAAAGACTGCTGATGCTGAGTGCCAGGCTCCACCTCCATACTGACACAATCTTCCTCCTCCTCCTCCTCCTCCTCCTCGTCCTCTTCCTGTGTGATCGGCGGGCACGCAGGAACACTGTCTGGATAAAGGGGGCCTTGAGAGCTAAGGAAGTCCTCCTCTTCCTGCCTCTGTTCTGCCTCAAGTGCCCTGTCCATTATTCCACGCAGCGTGTGCTCCAACAGGTGGACAAGGGGGACAGTGTCACTGATGCATGCACTGTCAGTGCTCACCATCCTCGTGGCCTCCTCGAATGGTGACAGGACAGTGCATGCATCCCTGATCATGGCCCACTGGCGTGGGGAAAAAAAACCAAGGTCCCCTGACCCTGTCCTGGTGCCATAGTCGCACAGGTACTCATTGATGGCCCTCTGCTGCGTGTGCAGCCGCTGCAGCATGGCCAACGTCGAGTTCCACCTGGTGGGCATGTCACAGATTAGGCGGTTCTTGGGCAGGTTAAACTCCTTTTGGAGGTCCGTCAGCCGAGCACTGGCATTATATGACCGGCGGAAATGCACAGAGACTTTCCTGGCCTGCCTCAGGACATCCTGTAAGCCCGGGTACCTGCCCAAGAACCGCTGCACCACCAAGTTAAGGACGTGAGCCAAACAGGGCACATGGGTCAGTTGTCCCTGTCGGAGGGCAGAGAGGAGGTTGGTGCCATTGTCGCAAACCACCATTCCTGCCTTAAGTTGGCGTGGCGTCAACCACCTCTGAACCTGCCCCTGCAGAGCTGACAGAACCTCTGCCCCAGTGTGGCTCCTGTCCCCCAAGCACACCAGCTCAAGCACCGCATGGCATCTTTTGGCCTGCGTACTTGCGTAGCCCCTTGAACGCCTACGGAGCACCGCTGGTTCCGAGGAAGAGGCCATGGAGGAAGAAGAAGAGGAGGGGGTGGAGGAGAGAGGTGTGTCACAATCAGCATTTTGGAGGCGTGGTGGCGGAACAACCTCCAACACTACTGCACCTTGTCCTGCATCCTTCCCAGCTGCCAGCAGAGTCACCCAATGCGCCGTGAAACTTAAGTAACGTCCCTGTCCATGCCTGCTGGACCATGAGTCAGCGGTAATATGCACCTTACCGCTGACCGCCCTGTCCAGCGAGGCATGGACATTGCCTTCCACATGCCGGTAGAGAGCCGGAATCGCCTTCCGTGAGAAAAAGTGGCGTTTGGGTACCTGCCACTGAGGAACCGCACATTCCACAAACTCACGGAAGGGGGCAGAGTCTACCAACTGAAAAGGCAGCAGTTGAAGTGCTAGCAATTTTGCCAAGCTAGCATTCAACCGCTGGGCATGTGGATGGCTGGGAGCAAACTTCTTTCGGCGGTGCAGCAGCTGGGGCAGGGAAATTTGCCTGGTACAATCTGACGTCGGTGTACCAAAAGCAGATTGCCCACAAGTACTTGGCTATGACACACCTAATTCTACACCTTCATTCCTCTCACTGCAGGTCGCAGAGAGGACTGAAGGTCTAGTGGGGTTGGAAATCTCAGCTGATGAGGAGCAAGGAGAGATCCTCTTTGTTCTTTGGTGTGGGTCTTTTAGATACGCTTGCCAACGAACTGCATGGCAGGTCAACATATGTCTGGTCAAGCATGTGGTACCCAAGCGGGAGATGTTTTGGCCACGCGAGATACGCTTGAGACATATGTTGCAAATAGCAGCGGTGCGATCTGATGCACTCGTCTCAAAAAAGGCCCACACCAAAGAACTTTTTGAATAACGCGCAGAGACTGCAGCGCCCTGCACATGTGGAGCTTTGGGGTGTGATGCAGTCAATGTGCTGCCCTTAGGCTGGCCCCTGGAGGGCATCCTGCCTAGTTGGTGATGTGCCACCTCCTCCTCCTCCTCCTCCTCCTCCTCCTCTCTCCTATCAGGCACCCACGTTGAGTCAGTGACCTCATCATCCCCTCCCTCCTCATCACTGGAGCAAACCTGGCAGTATGCTGCAGCAGGGGGAGCATGACTGCCAGATTGCTGTCCTTCTTGGGCACCCCCTCTGTCCGTGCTCATGTTACTGCCTTCATTGAGCTCAGTATCATCATCAGAGCCTTCCAAACGCTGGGCATCCTCCTGGAGCATGTACCCAACACTGTGGTCAAACAGTTCGAGGAAATCCTCATGAGGACATGGTGGAGCTAGGGAAGGAGTCACTGATGACATTGAGCTGAGGGAAGAGGCCGCTGCTTTGCCAGACAAAGCACCCTGGGCATGGGTGAGAGAGGATGAGGAGGATGAGGACGGCTTGGTCATCCACTCGACCAAGTCTTCCGCATGTTGCGGCTCAACACGGCCAGCTGCCGAAAAAAAGGCCAAGCGTGTCCCATGGCCACGTGCTGATGAGGATGCACCGTCTCCACGACCAGCACTAGACACAGAGCCTGCTTGCCCTCTCTTATTGGCTTGTGACTGTCTGCCTCTCCTTCTTGGCCTTCCAGACATACTAATGGCCTGTAGCTGCACTAAGCTGGGATAGAACACCTGTAATTTTCTTCAGGTAGCTTTATATACTGTAACCAGACAAGCCTGCCTGTCAGTAGGAAGATAACAGGAACGGATCTAGCTGAACACTGTGAGCAGGACGTACTGCACTAAATGTATATAGCAGGAACGGATCTAGCTGAACACTGTGAGCAGGACGCACTGCACTGAATGTAAATAGCAGGAACGGATCTAGCTGAACACTGTGAGCAGGACGCACTGCACTAAATGTAAATACCAGGAACGGATCTAGCTGAACACTGTGAGCAGGACGCACTGCACTGAATGTAAATAGCAGGAACGGATCTAGCTGAACACTGTGAGCAGGACGCACTGCACTAAATGTAAATACCAGGAACGGATCTAGCTGAACACTGTGAGCAGGACGCACTGCACTGAATGTAAATAGCAGGAACGGATCTAGCTGAACACTGTGAGCAGGACGCACTGCACTGAATGTAAATAGCAGGAACGGATCTAGCTGAACACTGTGAGCAGGACGCACTGCACTGAATGTAAATAGCAGGAACGGATCTAGCTGAACACTGTGAGCAGGACGCACTGCACTAAATGTAAATACCAGGAACGGATCTAGCTGAACACTGTGAGCAGGACGCACTGCACTGAATGTAAATAGCAGGAACGGATCTAGCTGAACACTGTGAGCAGGACGCACTGCACTGAATGTAAATACCAGGAACGGATCTAGCTGAACACTGTGAGCAGGACGCACTGCACTGAATGTAAATAGTCTAGCTGCCTGACCGTGGTACTAATAGGATCAAAAAGAACACCTGTAATTTTCTTAAGGTAGCTTTATATACTGTAACCAGACAAGCCTGCCTGTCAGTAGGAAGATAACAGGAACGGATCTAGCTGAACACTGTGAGCAGGACACACTGTACTAAATGTAAATAGTCTAGCTGCCTGACCGTGGTACTAATAGGATCAAAAAGAACACCTGTAATTTTCTTAAGGTAGCTTTATATACTGTAACCAGACAAGCCTGCCTGTCAGTAGGAAGATAACAGGAACGGATCTAGCTGAACACTGTGAGCAGGACACACTGTACTAAATGTAAATAGTCTAGCTGCCTGACCGTGGTACTAATAGGATCAAAAAGAACACCTGTAATTTTCTTCAGGTAGCTTTATATACTGTAACCAGACAAGCCTGCCTGTCAGTAGGAAGATAACAGGAACGGATCTAGCTGAACACTGTGAGCAGGACGTACTGCACTAAATGTATATAGCAGGAACGGATCTAGCTGAACACTGTGAGCAGGACGCACTGCACTGAATGTAAATAGCAGGAACGGATCTAGCTGAACACTGTGAGCAGGACGCACTGCACTGAATGTAAACAGCAGGAACGGATGTAGCTGAACACTGTGAGCAGGACGCACTGCACTGAATGTAAATAGCAGGAACGGATCTAGCTGAACACTGTGAGCAGGACGCACTGCACTGAATGTAAATAGCAGGAACGGATGTAGCTGAACACTGTGAGCAGGACGCACTGCACTAAATGTAAATACCAGGAACGGATCTAGCTGAACACTGTGAGCAGGACGCACTGCACTGAATGTAAATAGCAGGAACGGATCTAGCTGAACACTGTGAGCAGGACGCACTGCACTAAATGTAAATACCAGGAACGGATCTAGCTGAACACTGTGAGCAGGACGCACTGCACTGAATGTAAATAGCAGGAACAGATCTAGCTGAACACTGTGAGCAGGACGCACTGCACTGAATGTAAATAGCAGGAACGGATCTAGCTGAACACTGTGAGCAGGACGCACTGCACTGAATGTAAATAGCAGGAACGGATCTAGCTGAACACTGTGAGCAGGACGCACTGCACTAAATGTAAATACCAGGAACGGATCTAGCTGAACACTGTGAGCAGGACGCACTGCACTGAATGTAAATAGCAGGAACAGATCTAGCTGAACACTGTGAGCAGGACGCACTGCACTGAATGTAAATAGCAGGAACGGATCTAGCTGAACACTGTGAGCAGGACGCACTGCACTGAATGTAAATAGCAGGAACGGATCTAGCTGAACACTGTGAGCAGGACGCACTGCACTGAATGTAAATAGCAGGAACGGATCTAGCTGAACACTGTGAGCAGGACGCACTGCACTGAATGTAAATAGCAGGAACGGATCTAGCTGAACACTGTGAGCAGGACACACTGCACTAAATGTAAATAGTCTAGATAGAAGATAACAGGAACGGATCTAGCTAAACTGAATACAGTGTATATATATATATGCAACACCTGGGATGCATATATATACACAATACACTGTAAGTGCAGCTAACTGACTGACTGTTCTGCCTAATCTATCTAACTCAAATCAAATGACACTGTCTCTCTCTCTCTCTATCTCTCAGCACACCGGAACACACACTACACAGGGCCGCCGTGCAAGCGGCCTTATATAGTGTGGGGTGTGTACTAAATCCCCTGAGCCATAATTGGCCAAAGCCACCCTGGCTTTGGCCAATTACAGCTCTCTCTACTGACGGCGCTGTGATTGGCCAAGCATGCGGGTCATAGTGCATGCTTGGCCAATCATCAGCCAGCAATGCACTGCGATGCCGCAGTGAATTATGGGCCGTGACGCGCCACACGAATTTGGCGCGAACGGCCCATATCGTTCGCAATTCGACGGACGGTCGAACAGCCGATGTTCGAGTCGAACATGGGTTCGACTCGAACACGAAGCTCATCCCTAGCCGTCAGTAGTGGCAGAGGCAATCGAATCCTTCTCCTGGCTTGGTATGGAGATAAGTGAGGGGAATATGGCCCCCATCCATCTCCATATCATTGCAGGGCGGAAGCGACGTCAAAACGTCACTTCCGTCATAGCTCTTAAAGGGCCATTTTTTAATACATTTTTTTATTGCATTTTTGTGTAAATATGAGATCTGAGGTCTTTTTGACCCCAGATCTCATATTTAAGAGGTCCTCGCATGCTTTTTTCCTATTAAAAGGGATGTTTACATTCCTTGTAATAGGAATAAAAGTGACACTTTTTTTTTTAAAAGAACAGTGTTAGGCCTCATACACACGGACGTTTTAACAGCGGATTTTTTTAGCTTTTTTTGCTGCTTAAGAACGCCAATCCATGTTATTCAATGGGCTCATACACACCATGGCGTTTTTGAGCTGTAACAGGCATGGTCGTTTCTAAGCTCCAAAAAAAACCAAGGACCAGCACGTTCTGAGGCTCCAGCGCTAGAGCTATTTTGACGCTGACGCCGAAAAAAGTTCAAAAAAGCGCAAAAACTTGCATTAGCGCTATACCGACGTTTTTTAATGTGAGCGTTTTTAAGCTGTGAAAATGTTTATGTGGGTAATTTGGGAGTGGAAAACAGCAGAGGGATGTTTTTTTTTTAAAAACGCACCTTAGCGTTAACGCTTACAAACTACGTTACACGCGCATTGACGCCAAATCAAAACGCTAATAAAATCGTGTTTTTAACGCTGTTTTTTTCCAGGTGTTGTTACTAGCTTTACAGCCCGTTTTTTAAAGAGTCCGTGTGTATGAGGCCTAAAAATAAAAGGTAAAATAAATAAGAAAAAAAATTTAAAAGCGCCCCGTCCCGCCGAGCTTGTTGTGCAGAAGCGACGGTGTTCAAACCACACATGTGAGGTATCGCCACGATCAGTAGTGCTAGAGAAATCATTCTAGCCCTTGACCTCCTCTGTAACTCAAAACATGCAACCTGTAGAATTTTTTACACGTCGATGGAGATTTTTAAGGGTAAAAGTTTGACGCCATTCAACGAGCGGGCACAATTTTGAAGCGTGACATGTTGGGTATCAATTTACTGGGCGTAACTTTATCTTTCACAAGCTAAAAAAAATGGGCTAACTTTACTGTTGTCTTATATTTCAATTCAAAAAAGTGTATTTTTTCCAAAAAAAGTGCGCTTGTAAGAAGACCGCTGCGCAAATACGGTGTTACAGAAAGTATTGCAATGACCGCCATTTTATTCTCTAGGGTGTTAGAAAAAAAAGTATATATATATATATATATATATATATATATATATATATATAATGTTTGGGGGTTCTAAGTCATTTTCTAGCAAAAAAATTTTTTTTTAACTTGTAAACAACAAATCTCAGAAAGAGGCCCGGCCCGGTGGTTAAAAAAATATATTTTTACAGGAGTTCATCCTTTTTTTGCTGATCCTCTGCAACCTCAGTTCAGCCACTTCCTGTCCCTCCAGTGATGGCTGTATAGCATTTTCCAGGGCAGGTTACTGATGGTGAAAACAGAGCACCCTTTACAGCATAATGTGTGTTTAAATAGCAACTAGAAACCTATGTGACAGAAGTTCATTTCTGGATACCATGGTATTATTTTTTTTTTAAACTGCAGGTTTAAAAATATTTAAAAAAATAGCTTTGAAATTACATTAGCATGTTAAAGATTTTAGTTTTTGGGTTTTTATATACTTTTAATGAAAAAAATATGATTTTCGATCTTCCATTTAGAATACATATCATAAAGGAATGCTGCTAATGAAAGATTTCCCAGACAAAAAAAATAAATTAATCATAGTGGGGAATAAATATATGAAATGTGAAAACTTTGCTTAACAAGTGGGTTCTACAAGCCTAAACGTAATCATCAACGCCTTTTTTCACCCATCTTTTCATTCCTTTTCAATCAGAAAGGTTATAACTGCAAAAGAAGATGCAGTGGTTTATATTTTAAGAACGTAATACGCTCTTGTATTGTATAAAACACATTTCGATTGTATATTATAGTAGTATGACGCAATAATTGCTTCCATACACAGCAGCTTAAATCAAGGGTGATTGCTTCAAAATGAATGAAGCTACCAATACCCTTAACAGAGTTAATATACTAAGGTGTAAAAAAACTCATTGGTAGTTAGTGATGTAATAATCTATTATATTATTTACCAAATGGTATTACAGTGCTTTTTTTGTCTTATATGTCACTAAATTTTTCACATGGATGCTATTGTCAATTGATGACACATAGAAGTTGTTTTTATCTAAGCAGCTGACATAAATGAAATACCAAATTTTGGGCTTTATAGAACAAGGCTTTTTATTCAAAATTAACAATCAGCCTAGGTCATTTCTGCATTTTCACACTTTGGTAGCAGGAGGGCCCGAGGCTACCACATTCTGACTCAGGAAATCATGGTGTCATCTTGTGTACAGTGGATGTGCTGGCCGGATGTAATATTTCTGGTGGTACATGGACATAGCCTTCAATATAATGTCTTCTTTGTATGCACATTTTTTAGCAAAACACATTCAGAATTGTTTATAATGTGCCATGCAAGTCAGTGTTGTTTATGCCAGACTGAAGAGGTTTAGTCATGCCCTTTGTAAAACTGTACAGAATGAAAAGCTCACACAGGAAAAAACATTCTCTGCTGTTTTTGGTTAATGGACAAAAATGGTCTGATCCAATATTTGTGAGCAATATGACTCATGTGAGCATTGTCTGCAGTGTCTTGGATAGGAGTGGGCAATATAGTGGTTTTAAAGAGTTGCGAGTAGTTTAGGGAACAAGCCTGGGTTCTCCTCAGTTCGTTTCTGCAGTTTTGATGCTGCAGTGATATCAGGTATGTTCTTTCTTTGTGCCTTGCAGCCCTTCATATTTTCCTGTATCCTTTTTCCACCCTTCCTACATTTGTTACATAGTTACGTAGTTAGTCAGGTTGAAAAAAGTCCATCTAGTTCAACCAAAAAAAACACCATACAATTCCATATACACAATCCTATATCCACAGTTGATCTAGAGGAAGGCGAAAAACCCCAGCAAAGCATGACCTAATTTGCTACTGCAGGGGGAAAATTTCTTCCTGATCCCAGAGAGGCAATTGGATATTCCCTGGATCAACTTTACCTATAAATGTTAGCACCCAGTTATATTATATACACCTAGGAAATAATGAAGGCCTTTTTTAAAGCAATCTACTGAGTTGGCCAGAACCACCTCTGGAGGGAGTTTATTGTACATTTTCACAGCTCTTACTGTGGAGAAACCTTTCCGTTTTTGGAGATGAAATCTCTTCTCAAGAGAGAATAGATTCACTTCCTCTAATCTTTCCTCAATAGCTGAGCTCCTCCATGCCTGTTATCAGTTTGATTACCCTTCTCTGCACTTTCTCCAGTTCCCTGTTATCCTATTTTTATGATTTGTACAGGGGCAAAATGATATCTCTCTCTCTGGAGTCCATACCTCTCTTAATACAAGAAAGGGCTTTGCTCGCTTTGGAAGCCACAGCTTGGCATTGCATGCTATTATTAAGCTTATGATCTACCAAAAAACCCAGATCCTTCTCCACTATTTGTCCCAGAAAAGGGTGTGTGAAAACCCCATCCCCTCATATAAACGCATTGCAGCAGCATATTACCATCAGCCTTTGCCTGCACATATTTATGCATGCTGTTTCATTTGGACAGCTCAACAATGTTGCCCTCCTCAGCTCCTCCATTTCTTGGGGCTTGTTCAATAAGATCTCCTGGCCAGAAGTCCAAGGTAGATAAGCCTAATAGAAATCTATGGGTCTGTAATGCAAATGCGTAGCCAGAAGAGAAAGGACATGTGGTGTGGGATGTAAATAAACAATGGAGAGTTGGATCTCAATAAGTATACATCTCCAGAGGGGGAGGATGCGATCGGATAGCTTATGCCAAAGGGGCAAAAAGAATAAGTGCCCTTTGCTGTAAAGCATAGCGCTTAACTGTCCCTGATGTCAAGGGACTGTCCCTCCTTTAGAACAAAGTCCCTCTTTCCTCCTTATTTGTCCCTCATTTTGGTCTAATCTATATAGTTGTATATAAAATACTCAATTTATCTTTCAAAAATTGTTTCCCAGTGCTAAACCTTTCATCCAATTTCTAAATTACTGCATTTGTAAATTTCAAAAGCCAATATAAAGGAATATTAGTGGTTAAAAAATGCACTTGTAGGTTTAACAAATTTTTTTTGTACAATTCTCCTTTAAGGGGGTGTGGAAGGGGGTGTGTCCCATGCCCACATACTTTGCCAATAGGTGTCCCTCATTCCTGACTCCTGAAAGTTGTCAGGTATGCTGTAAAGTGCAGTTATTGTTTAAGGGCATGATAGCTAGTGGGTATCAGCAAACATGGCCTTAGAAATGTGTACATTCACAGCTGTAATGCTCATAATAAACTCATCTTAATATCTTACTAGCTGTTCTAAGCAGGTAATAAATAATATCAAGGGCAGCAGGCAGCCTGTCTTGTGTTCTTGTGTTCATAGAGAGGAGACAGTGTGATTTACTTTGTAGATCATAGCCACAAAAACCCAATCAGTCACATTAAGGAGATTTATAAACACACCATCGAACATAGCTGTAACCAATTATTACTGTGGAATGCCTTCTTGGTGTCAAAAATTAAAATAGCTTGCTTTGTGCTTGACATTGGATATAACTTATTCTGTTCCAAAACTGTAGAGACTTTAACCACTTGCCGACCGTGCTATAGCCGAACGATGGCTGCAGCATGGACGGCTAGTTCTGGCAGGTCGTCATATGATGGCCTCCCATTATCGTACCTTCCGCGCCCGTTGCAGGGCAAGGACGGCACGCCCTGTGATCACAGTTTCCGGGGGACACTACTGATCACAGATTGAGGTAAAGAGCCAATCAGCGGCTCTTTACCACGTGATCAGCTGTGTCCAATCACAGATGATCACGGATGTAAATAGAAGCCGGTGATCAGCACTCCTTTCCTAATGCTGACAGAATGAGGATCGGAGAAGAGAGACGATAACCTGCTTCTCTAAAAGGGACATGCACAGTGCTGCCAATGTGTGCCCACCAGTGCTGTCAATCTGTGCCCACCAGTGCTGCCAATCAGTGCCCATCAGTGCCTCCTCATCAGTGTCACCTATTAGTGCCACCTACCAGTGGCCATCAGTGCTGCCTACCAGTGCCCATCAGTGCCGCTTACCAGTGCCCATCAGTGCCACCTATCAGTGCCCATCAGTGCCACCCAGAAGTGCCACCCATCAGTGCCACCTATTAGTGACCATCTATGCCACCTATCAGTGCCCATCAGTGCCGCTTACCAGTGCCCATCAGTGCCACATATCAGTGCCCATCAGTGCCACCCAGAAGTGCGACCCATCAGTGCCACCTATTAGTGACCATCTGTGCCACCTATCAGTGCACATTAGTGCCGTGTATCAGTGCCTCCTCATCAGTGCCCACCAGTGCCGCCTCATCAGTGCCCATTAGTGCAGCCTATCAATGCCCATCAGTGCCCATCAGTGCACAACAGTGAAGGAGAAAAATTACCTGTTTCCAAAATTTTATAACATGTAATTTTTTAAAAATTTTTGGTTGTTATTCCTTATTTAACAAAAAATTTAAAACCCAGTGGTGATTAAATACCACCAAAAGAAAGCTCTGTTTGTGTGAAAAAAAATATAAAATGTTTGCATGACCACACAATTGTCATTCAAAGTGCAACAGCGCACTTCCGGGATGTGAGAGAGAGTGAGTGAGTGAGAGGACGTGTGCGGGCTGAGCTCCGCTCCAACCATTCATCCTGAAAATTTCTCTGGCACTGGCCGGGCGGACTCTCTGACTTCCAGCGACTCTCAGTGCCGATTCTCACCAGATCCGTTCGTATACAGGCACCCTGGGAAAGAAAAAGGCTTTCGGTGCACCGCGAGGTCCCACTATATCTCCGGGTAGGCTCCGGTCCTCCACAGTGCCTGCGGTCTCCACCACCACCTCTGCTGCCTCTGCTGCTGCTGCTCTTGGCTCTGTTAAGCCTGCTAAGCCTGCTGCTGTTGTTGCGCCTGCTGCCGCCGCCGCGATATTACCTCCGAGGCTTCCCATACCAAACATGTCAGTTAGCACGCAGACGCTCCCTGATCCGTCTCCACCTGTAGCCTCTCACGCGGCCTCCCATGCTGAGCTGCTGGCAGCAAATAAAGCTGGAAATGAAAAGGTGATGGTTAAAATAGACCATTTGGCTTCAGATATCAGCTTAATTCGGCATGATATGGACAAATTTAGATCCCGCTTCGTAGAGGCTGAGAGTCGGATCTCACAACTGGAGGACGTTACCAGTGCAGACTCCAGGAACCTTCGCGCTTTGCAGCTGCAGGTAAAAGCCCTACAAGATAAGTCGATAGACACAGAAAATCGCATGAGGAGAAACAATCTAAGGATCATAGGCCTACCGGAAAAAACAGAAGGTAATAAACCAGCTGAGTTTGTGGAATCCTTTCTTATATCATTGTTGGACTTACCGGCTATGCCCCCTACATTCGTGGTAGAGAGGGCGCATAGGATTCCACCAACCCCTCCAGCCCCTGGTAATCCCCCCAGGCCTCTTTTATTGAGACTTTTGAATTTCAGAGACAGAGATAAGATATTAGCTGCAGCTAGAGATAAACAAGAACTGCGGTTTAATAATACAAAAATCATGTTGTTTCCTGATTACTCCCCTGAAGTCCAGCAGCGACGCCGGGCCTTTACAGAGGTCAGAAGACGCCTAAGGGATAAAGGTCTTAAATTTAGCTTATTATATCCCAGCAAGCTTCGAGTTGCAGACGGGGACCGAGCATTCTTTTTTACCAATCCGGAGGCCGCTATATCCTGGTTAGATGGCCGTGGGTGACGCATGTGTTTTTTTTTTTTTTTGTAACATCCTTACTACTATAGTCCATTATAGTGCACCCCTATAGTGTCTAAAATTTTCTTGCTATTCTGTGGTCTCCTAATGAATGCTTAGATAAATGTACTTTATTTGGAGTTGGATTGCTCAGCCCTTTGGACTTGGACTTGGACTTGGACTATATCTCTTACACTAAGAGCCAAGAGTTAGATAATTAGAACCCAACCCCACCTCAATTACTTTCTGTTGCTCCCTTTTTTGTCCCCTTTTTTTCTCTTCTTCTTTTTTTTTTTTTTTTCCCTCCCCCTCCTGCCCTTTTCTCCCCATCCCGTCCCCTTTTTTTTTTTTTTTTTGGATAGGTATTGGATAGGTTTTTTTTTCCTTTTTTATATATTTGTTCGGCTATAGGGTGCCTGAACAAATAGTAGTAGTAGTACGATATCCCCTTTTAGGGGTATATCTGCAATATAGTTGCAATACAGTTGCAGCTTGCGTGTGTGTTCTTTTTTTTTTTTTTTTTTTTTGGGAGAAAACTAATCCCAACTCTCCTCCTTCTTTTTTTGTTTTTTGAGAGGAGATGGGACTTAGTCGGATAAGCACTTCGTGCTTGGGTATATATTTTTTTTGTTGTTTTATGTTGGTCTTTGTCATGGTTTGTATAAGCTTGTTTCAAAAATTGCCTTAAAAATTAACATTGCTGGTACATGGTATATTGTAAAAATCTTGCTGCTTGTGAGTTACCCCAAATGGTGTTCCCCTAGTCATTTTACTTGGCCATGGCTTCTTAAACCTATATGGCCACTTCCTTAGCTGAAACCTTTTCGGTCCTTTCATGGAATGTGAGAGGTCTTAATTCTAAATTTAAACGGGCACTGTTGATAAGATATCTAAAAACCCACTCTCCACATTTTATTCTCCTACAGGAAACCCACCTCACAGGCAGCAAGGTTTTAACTCTAAAAAAACCCTGGATTCAGAGGGCCATCCATGCGACTTACTCCTCTTATGCTAGAGGGGTCTCAATCCTAATACACAAGAAATTCCCCTGTGTTATTGAGGACGTGTGCACGGACCCCCAGGGCAAGTTTGCAATGGTGGTGTTTTCACACTGGTCTCAGCGATATATAATCATAAATGTTTATATTCCTCCACATTTTACACATGATTTATTATATAAGGTTTTGGAAAAAGCAGCTCCTTTTTATCCAGCGAAATTGCTGGTGATGGGGGATTTCAACACTACTATCTCCCCAGATTTGGACAGACCAGTCCCATCAAAAAACTATAGCTCTGAACTATCTATATGGGCACAGGCAATGGGGCTACAGGAGATATGGAGATGGAAACATCCGGCTATTAGGGCATACTCATGCTTTTCGGCCTCACATAGGACTGCCTCACGGATTGACCTAGCCTTCTCTAATTCAATCCTGTTGACGGATGTAATAGGGGCTAAATACCTACCCAGTGGGTTGTCCGATCATAGCCCACTGGTAATCGAGCTTCGCTCGTCTGCACGCCGGGATGCGGCCCTGTGGAGGCTGGGGGCACAGTGGATTTCCCACCCTGAGGTGGCTGATACTATCCCACCCAGACTAGTTGAGTTTTGGGAACTTAATGAAGGCTCCTCGACCCCACAGACGGTCTGGGACACCTTTAAGGCCTATACAAGAGGGCAATATATCTCTATTATCGCTAGTGTCAAGAAACAGCAGGGCCGGGAAACTTACAGGTTACAACAGATGGTAGAGGATCAAACAGTAATCTATAGTACAGATCCTACAGCAGCTCATTTTGACGCATTAAATGCCGCCCGCAGTTCACTAAATTTACATTTAACGGAAGTTACAAGATTGGATATGCATAAAGGTAGACAGCGACTATTTGAACAGGGGGACAAGAATGGTCGTTTCCTGGCCATGTTGGCACAGCATGAATATCCATCCACAGTGGTTTCGGGCCTGCGGTCTTCAACTGGGGATAAGGTGACCTCTCAGGTAGAAATCTTACAAATGTTTAAAGCCTTTTACCAAACTCTTTATACCTCTGCTCTTCCCCCCGACTTCCAGCCAGAGATGTTGCAAAACCTTTTAGATCCACTAGCACTTGGCTGGCTGTCGAATGAGGAACGAGAATCGTTGGTACGCCCTATTTCGGCCTTAGAGGTTTTAAAAATTATACGGTCCTTCCCTTTGGGTAAGGCGCCAGGGCCGGATGGCCTTCCTATAGAATTTTATAGGGCACATGCAGCATTTTTGGCACCCATCCTGGCCCAATTATACACCCTCTGCCTATCCAAGGGTGATCTGCCCCTTTCAATGCACCAGGCCTATCTTACTTTGATCCATAAGGACCTTAAGGACCCAGAACTATGTGCCTCATATAGGCCAATAGCCCTATTGAATAATGACCTGAAAATCTTAACCAAACTGCTGGCTACCCGTCTATATCCATTATTACCTTCGGTTATTGACTCTGATCAAACAGGATTTATGCCTAAAAGGTCAACCGACGTTAATCTTAGGAGACTCTTTACCAATATTCATGCCCAACACAACAACTCCGGTACCAGAGCTATTGCCCTACTAGATATAGAAAAGGCATTCGACACTGTAGAGTGGCCCTTTTTGTGGGAGACTCTACGTCGAATGGGTTTTCCACTACGGTTTATATCATGGTTGCAGGTGATCTATAGGTGTCCCATCTCATCGATTCGTTTGGGCTCCAGACTCTCAACCCCATTTCAACTGTTTCGGGGAACTAGACAGGGCTGCCCTCTTTCTCCGGCTCTATTTGCTCTAGCTATAGAGCCAGTTGCAGAGGCTCTCCGTACATCGCCTCATATTAAGGGGCTTAGGATAGGCATGCTGGAGGAGAGGGTAGCCCTGTATGCTGACGACATGGTTTTATTTTTGGGGGACGCGGGTCCATCACTTCAGGGTGCTCTGTCACTCCTCAACACTTTCTCCATGGTAACGGGCCTCCGGGTAAACTGGCCAAAATCTACTCTATTTCCAATAGATCAAGCAGCCAAATTGACATCCTCTCCAGATAGCCCATTAAAGTGGGTTGACTCCTTTAAATATCTTGGGGTTTGTGTCTCTGCACAAGCCTCAGATTTTCTTAAATTAAACTTGGATCCGGTAGTGGGGGATATGAAAGCTAAACTCAAGGCATGGAATAATCTCCCCCTATCGGTATGGGGAAGGGTCAACTTGCTTAAAATGAAGGTCATCCCCAAATTCATATATTTATTCCGCCATTCCCCGCAGTGGATTCCTAAATCCTTCTTTATTAAACTAAACCAACGCTTTTCAGAGTTTCTCTGGGGCTCCTTACCACCGAGATATAAGTTAACTACATTAATGAGGCCACTATCGCAGGGTGGCATGGCCTTTCCGGATTGCTATAAGTACTTTTTGGCGACACAGCTGGTGACAGTGGTCTGGTGGCTAAATCCTGATAAAACCAATGTGGCCTCCGCTTTGGAGGCCACCGTGGCAGGCTCCTGGGAATCTCTTCAATACCTAATTTACAGAGGCCCATGTGCCCCACACTTATTAACTCCGTCTATGCTTACTACTTTACGGGCCTGGAAAATGGGCTTGGCTATTGAAAAACACAGCCAGATGGGAATTTCCCCTAATACACCCCTATGGCTAAACCCCAATTTACCACATTTTTACAAATCTATTGACCCCCAGATATGGACTAGATATGGTATAAAATTAATCTCACAAGTGGTGTCTTGCACCTCACTGCTTTCTTTTTGTCAGCTTTCCTCCCAGTATAATCTTCCGCAGCACTATCAGTTCCGTTATCTTCAACTTTTGCATGCTTTCGAAGCCCAATTCCCACGTTCGTCCTGTATATTAATACAGTCTAAACTGGAGACTACTCTTAGATCCGGTTGTACAAAAAAACCTACATCTCACATATATCAGCATTTAATCTATGAGTCCTTGCCTCCGTTGGACGGCCTTTTGTCCTGTTGGCAGTGTGACATTCCAGCTTTGAGTGGCGAAGATTGGGATGGTGTTTGGGACTTCCCTTTTAGTTCGCTAGTCTCTATACGTGACAAGTTAGTCCAATTTAAAATAGTCCACCGGGCGTATTTCACTCCCCACAGACTTCATTTGATAAATCCTGCCCACTCCCCTAAGTGTTGGAGATGTAGCTACACCCCCGGAGATTTTTCCCATATCTTTTGGCATTGTCCAAAGATACAACAATTCTGGGGGGAGGTACTAGGCCTAATCAATAAAATTGCATCCACTAATCTACCACTGTCTATGGAGATTTGTATGTTGGGCCTTATAAAAAAATTAGTTCCTGCTGTAGCTAAACGCACGATGATTGGTTTGCTTCTATTTTACGCTAGGAAAACCATAACATTTCAATGTAAGAAGCCCTATCCCCCCACAAATGTCCAGTGGAAACGTTTGGTTAACGATAATCTTCCACTATATAAAGATACCTATCTTAATAGAGGCTGCCAATTGAAATTTAATAAGGTTTGGAGTGGGTGGCTGGAGGAAATGAACATTGCTTACTAATGTTGGACTAGCTTCAGTTACGATACCAAGAATCGACGATTAAATGTAATTCCTAGTTAATAGGTATAGGCCTTTAAGGGCAGTGGGGGGGCGGCCCAAAAATTCCAAAAATCCCCTTTTCACTTACATGCTAAAACTGTATTGCATGGATGTATTTCTCTATTTCTCTCTTTTTCTTTCCCTTTCATTTTTTTTCTTTTACCTGATGTACTTGCGATATTACCTGTACAAGCTAGACAACCAATTTGTATATGTCTTTATGTCTTTGTGTCTTATAAGGAAAATTTGAATAAAAATAAATAAAAAAAAAAAAAAAAGTGCAACAGCGCTGAAAGCTGAAAATTGGCATGGTCAGGAAGGGGGTAAAAGTTACATAGTTACATAGTAGGTGAGGTTAAAAAAAGACAAGTCAATCAAATCCAAACCTATGTGTGTAATTTTTTGTCAGTATTACATTGTATATCCCTGTATGTTGTGGTCGTTCAGGTGCTTATCTAATATTTTTTTTAAATTATCGATGCTCCCCGCTGAAACCGCTGCCTGTGGAAGGGAATTCCACATCCTAACCGCTCTTACAGTAAAGAACCCTCTGAGCGGTTAAAGGCTAAACAGCTTTTCTTGTAATTTAAGTGAATGGCCGCGTGTCTTATTAAATTCCCTTACGCGGGGTCACCAGTACGGTATTTGTACATTGAAATCATATCCCCTCTCAAGTGTCTCAGTTCAATTCAGTGCTCGTAACCTTTCCTCATAACTAATGTCCTCCAGACCCTTTATTTGTTTTGTTGCCCTTCTCTGGACTCTCTCCAATTCCAACACATCCTTCCTAAGGACTGGTGCCCAGAACTGGACAGCATACTCCAGGTGCGGCCGGACCAGAGTCTTGTAGAGTGGGTGAATTATCGTTTTATCTCTGGCGTTAATCCCCTTTTTAATACATGCCAATACTCTGTTCGCTTTGCTTGCAGCAGCCTGGCATTGCATGCCATTGCTGAGCCCGTCATCTACTAGGACCCCCAGGTCCTTTTCCATCCCAGATTCCCCCAGAGGTTCTCACCCCAGTGAGTAGATTGCATTTATATTTTTGCCACCCAAATGCATTATTTTACATTTTTCCACATTGAACCTCATTTACCATGTAGTTGACCATCCCATTAATTTGTTCAGATCTTCTTGCAAGGTTTCCACATCCTGCGGGGAAGTTATTGTTTATAAGTTTATGACTAAATTAAATAGGATTGGTCCCAGCACAGAACCCCGGGGGAATCCCACTTTCCACCCCTGCCCATTCCGAGTACTCCCCATTTATCACTAGCCTCTGAACTCGTCCCTGTAGCCAGTTTTCAATCCATGTACTCACCCTATGGTCCATGCCAACTGACTTTACTTTGTACAGCAAACCTTTATGGGGAACTGTATCAAATGCTTTTGCAAAATCCAGATACACCACGTCTACGGGCCTTCCTTTATCTAGATGGCAGCTCACCTCCTCATAGAAGGTTAATAGATTGGTTTGGCAAGAACGATTCTTCATGAATCAATGCTGATTACTGCTAATGATACAGTTGTCATTGCTAAAATCTTGTATATAGTCCCTTATCATCCCCTCCAAGAGCTTGCATACAATTGATGTTAGGCTAACTGGTCTGTAATTCCCAGAGATGTATCTTGGCCATTTTTTAAATACTGGTGTTACATTTGCTTTTCTCCAGTCAGCTGGTACCATTCCAGTCAGTAGACTGTTCGTAAAAATTAGTTACAATGGTCTGGCAATTACTTGACTGAGTTCCTTAAAGAGGAGTTCCCATTAAAAAAAAAAAAAAAATTAAAAGTCAGCAGCTACAAATACTGCAGCTGCTGACTTTTAATTGGACACTTACCTGTCCCAGGGTCCAGCGATGCGGGGGATCGAAGCCCCGCTTGTCTCCCCCTCCATTCGGCGGCGCCGGCATTGCAACTGTGGGCGCCGGGCTGTGGCTTCACAGCCAGGCATCCACTGCGCATGCGCAAGCGGCGCCGCGCGCCGTGATTGGCCGCTCAGTCATCTGGGACCTGTAATGTGTCCCAGATGATTGACAAGAGGGAGGGAGCAGAGCTGAGCCCTTCCTGTGATGAGGGGAAGTGATGTCACCAGCCCAGGCACTGAAAGAGGCAGACTAAGAGGGACCCCTTAGCAACAGGCATTTAGAGGTGAGTAAAAAAAAAAAAATTCCAAATGTTTTTTTTTTATTTTTTTAGGCACGTTCATGTATTTTTTTTTTTTGGGTGGAACACCACTTTAAGGACCCTCAGGTGCAAACCATCTGGTCCCGGTGACTTATTAATGTTAGGTTTTTCAAGTCTATTTCTAATTCTGCCCTTTGTTAGCCATGAGAGTGCTTCCTATGATGTGTCAAGAGGATAAATATTGCAGTTTTGGTTACTGAAGCCCCGCGATTCCCTCATGAAGACTGAGGAAAAGAATAAATTCAATACCTTCGCTATCTCTCCAACCTTAGTAACCAGATTCCCTTCATCATTCTTTATGGGACCAATATGATATGACCTCCCTTTCTTACTATTTATGTTCTTAAAGAATTTCTTGGGATTTTTCTTACTTTCCTCCACTATGTGCCTTTCGTGTTCTATCTTAGTTGCCCCGATTGTACCCTTACATTTCTTGTTGCATTCTTTGTAAAGTTGGAATCCTGATTATGATCCCTCAGCCTTGTATTTTTTGAAGGCCTTCTCCTTTGCTATTATATTCATTTTTACGTTGGAGTTAAGCCACCCAGGACTTTTATTAGCACTTTTAAATTTATTTCCCATTGGTATGCACTGTCTAATGCCCTTACTTAATATGCTCTTAAAGCATACCTATTTCTACTCCATGTTTTTTTGTTCCTAAGATTTTATTCCAATTTGTATCTTCTAGCAAGGTTCGTAGTTTAGGTAAGTTGGTTCTTTTGAAATTCAGTGTCTTTGTATTCCCCTTATGTTTCCTACTAGTGTGATTTATACTGAAACTAATTGACCTGTAATCGCTGTTTCCTAAATTGACCCGTTTTTCTACATCCATGATCAAGTCTGTATTGTTAGTAACCAGTAGGTCTAGTAACGCTTTGTTTCTAGTTGGTGCGTTTACCATCTGACCCATAAAACTGTCCTGCAAGACATTTTGGAACTGGCGAGCCTTAGATGAATGCGCGTTTCCTTCCACTCAGTCTATGTCTGGATAATTAAAATCCCCCATTATGATGACACTTCCCATCCTTGCCGCTAATCCAAATTGTGATAGGTCTGCCTCCACCTCCTCCCTCTGGTTAGGGGGCCTATAGCATACTCCCAGTATTACTTTCTCCTTAGTTTCATCCCCTTGCAGCTCTACCCATAAGGAGTCCACCTCCTCCCTTCCTCTCTTAGTGATGTAATCTCTCACATTCACTTGTACATCATTTTTGATATACAGGCATACCCCTCTCCCTTTTTTACCCTCTCTATCCCTGCGATATAGGCAATACCCTTGAATGGTTGCGTGACAATCAAGTGCCCAGTAGGCAAGTGGTTAAAGTGACAATGACAAAGTAATAATTTGCATATCTAAAGCAGTCTGTCGATAGCCAAAACAGCAGTTTTTGTTTTACTCAGTCCCACTGTAGCAATGTTATTACCTGTTGATCCCGCCAGTAAATCTGATGAATTTCCACTTTCTTTAACAGGGTGACTGAGAATACTGTTTATTATCCAGTGAAATTGCACAACAGTAGTGTCACCCTGTGGACAGTATAGTCCTAGATGGCCATCAACTTCTTTTTCTTGTTTTTGTTGCTTAAAGCACAACTCTGGACACAGAAAATATCCTTGTAATTGGGCCCTTGACATTGCAAGGGTTAAATGTTTGTGTTTGCCTAGAAGTGGGGAAATAGGCTGCAATACTCAGGCTCCCTCAATCATTGTGCAATATGTTTATTCAGTATAAAAGTATCCAATATAAAAAACAAGATGCCAACTCACATGTAAAAGTGCCCTCCGACTGGCACTAAGTCTATCCAGCAAACCAAGTCTGTAAGTGTCACGCCGCTCCGTGTATTAAAGCTGCTTCCTGATGACGCATTGAGCATGCAAAACATGTTGAGGCATAGTGACACGATGGATATATCAGTTCCTGCCTTTGGTTAATAGCCCAGCTGAGAATTGGAAGGCACGCTGACTTTAATACACAGAGCGGCGTGACACTTACAGAGTTTGTTTGCTGCATAGACTTAGTGCCAGTCAGAGGGCACTTTTACATGTGGGTTGGCATTTAGTTTTTTACTGGACATTTTTAAACAGGATATACATATTGCGCAATGGTAGCATTTTTTTATTATATGATTGCGCGAAAGAGGAGTGCATAATAGCACACAGGAGCCCTGGAGGATCACATTTATAATGGATGATCAGAGTTGGTGTATCCCTGTTGAAGTGGATAATAACGCATATTATTGATGGTTATCTGGTGTGTGTGTAGTTTGGATGGTGGAGGATTGCACACTATACTGGTGGTGAATAGCATGTACGGCACTGAATTGGGATATTAAATCAAAGAACAGAGATTATGCACCAGCAATTGTATATTTTTGCATAAATGGGCATTATATTTAATTTTTGTATATTTAATTTTTGTGAATTTATTTAAGGGCACAGTTTACATTGGTGTTTGTGTATTTTGCTAATATGATGATGTGATTCAATTTCACTAGTGCGGCTATCCACATTTACATTGGTTTGTTTGATATTTCACATTATAGTGAAAACACTTTAGCTGCAGCTGATAACACATAACAACCACTAACACAATTTTTGTATCACTTTTATTTTGCGCCAGTGACACATTTTTTATATATATGTTTTACAGCATTGTACATGTTTACTCAATAAAGAAATACTATTTTGCATGTCATCCTGAGTGCCGACCATCCCTTTCCTTACTCTAATTTGGCTGGAACATCATTTTTTATCCAGCAGTAATAGTCCGGAATTTAATTAGCAGACAAACCAAATATAAAAGCCATAGGAAAGTCTACATTTAAAAAAATAAAGCTAAAGCTCTCACTTGCTCACTTATTAACCATTGACAAAACAGTTTAATAGTATAGTTTGTGAACTTCTTTTATATAATACCACACAGTATTGTCTTACAAGTTTAATAAAATGGCAAAACAGAGTGCACAAAAACACTTCAAAACCACGAGCACTAGGACAATATGCAAGCACTTGAATAGGCAGCAAACAGAAAAAGATACAGTGCCTTGCAAAAGTATTCACCCCCCTTGGCTTTTTACCTATTTTGTTACATTACAGCCTTTAGTTCAATGTTTTTTTAATCTGAATTATATGTGATGTACTTGTCAGCATAATCTGTCCCCTACAATGAACTAAGCAGCCAGATGTATTATTTATTTATATTTCTTTTATGATAGTCAGGGCACTGAAGGCATAGCTGCAAGGGAAAACTAGGATCACCTGTCCTTTCAGCCCACCAGGTGACGGGTCTCAGGACACGCTTCCTGATTTGCCGGGCGGAAAATCAGTGTGACAATAGCGAATATTTATTGGTCACCACTGAGCCATTGGCTGCCCGCCATTCCACAATGCAAGGACAGGCAGCAGCAAAAAAAAGCTGGCTAGGGGAAAGCACAGGCAGCAGAAAACATTAAACATAGGATCACGTGGCCACAGACTGCCTGCCCTTCTCCAAATAAGGACCATAAAATAAAAAACAAAAGGGTGAACTCCTGCTTTATTTTAGATCTTCAATAGGGAGGATTCGCTGCAAACCCATGGTAGCCATGAACCAGAACCTCATCTCTACTGGTTATGTGGGTCCTAAATCTTCTGTCTTCCTTACTGCAAAGTGGATTGATCCTTCTTCAGGTGCCCACACCACTGCCTGGGTGACATAGACACTTCCTATTGCCTGTCAAGCAGCAGGGTCCTCTCAGAGGATTGCAGTTGCACAATGATGTCATGACAAGCAGACTGGTCAGCAAGGGCACATACTGCAGCCAGTGAGGGACATTGACAGCAGGCTCAAAAAATCTGATGATTGCATTAAATGCTTTGCTGAATGACGGGACCTTTGAGGGTGGGGAATTGATATGCATCCAGAAATGGGCTTCCAATTATACAGTGCATATTGTGTTTAGATTAGCTGAAGCATGCTCAAAACAGATTTTAAAATGTGCCATAAAGATGCTGATAATATAGTTTTGTGCAATGTTTGTAAATATAATTACGCACAGTAACATATGATGTTGTACCACTATATATATATATATATATATATATATATACCACTATACCACTATGGATATACTGACATTGGCATGTGTATCTGTCTTTTGCAGAGTCTCAATGCCTTGATTGTTCTTAAGATGAAGGTATGGAAGAAGACAGCTCCTGCTTTGATGCTCCTCTGTGCTGTGTTGTCTCTACTGGTCTGCACAGAAGTCTTCTTCCGGAGCTGGAAATTCAGTTCAGCCTCATCTCGGTCTGTAACAGGTTTGTCACCAAAAAGACAACGGAGATTCCCAAGAGCAACAGAACGCAAGCCACCAATGATTACCCAATGTAAGAGCAGTATCTTCATTCTAATCTAATCAAGTACTTTGATTTCAATATACAAATCATATCTTTTCTTAAAACATTTGATTTATTTAAGGATAATTAAAAATGTAATGTTATAAATGAATATTAGAGACCATTCTTCCATTAAAACATTTTGGGGGATGGCCTGCTGATTCAGTACATTTTGGAGAACAGCATACTCCTTCTGTATCAATGATTTGTGATAAACACAGTCACAACTTTGACAAATGAACATGGCATTAATTTAATGAATGGTGCACTTAGAACTTGGAAGTCAAATGCAAGTTTCCACCTGGCATTGAATGGAAAAAACAATTAACATAGATAGGACTTGGCAGTAACTCCAACTCTGACAGCAAATCTATTATCGTATTTACATTCAAATTAGGTGGTTTACTTCCATATATAAAAAACAGACTGAAATCTCAAACAAGGGCCAGTCACCCATCACTTTTGCTTTGAAGATGAAAGATAGCCTGAAGAAGCGAAAGTGTTTTTGAATCCCTTTGTTCATAATCTATACTATAATATTTACAGTACATATTAGTTTAATGCAAGTGCAGTGAGACTGAACTTCTGTGGTTCAGAAATTTTGGTGACCCAGTGCTACAGCACAAAAGGTGTAAAAGTACACAAGTATGCTTTTACATAAAATAGATTATAAAATGTATTGGCCATGTAGGTTAACTTAAGCAGACCTTTCCTCTTCTCACTAAAAATCACATCAGCATACATCTCTGCAGCACGTTTCTGTGGTGTCAGGAAAGCAATTTTGCATGAATTCCAAACACACACAAATGTGAACGCAGGATAAATGTCTCAGTTACATTGGTGGTCAGTGTAAATCTTCTCATTACATTGGGGCTTAGTGTAAAATTCTTTCATTTACACTAGTGGCCAGTGTGAAGGTCCCCCTTACATTGGTGGTCAGTGTAAATCCCTCCTTACATTGGTGGTTACTGTGAATGCTTCTATTACATTAGTGGTCAGTGTAAATCCCCATTACATTAGTGGTCAGTGTAAATCCCCATTACATTAGTGGTCAGTGTAAATCCCCAATACATGGGTGGCCATTGTAGAAACTCCTCTTTATATTGGTAATCGGTAAAAAAATCCAAACTTGCATTTGTGGTCAGTTTCGAATTATCCCTTACATTGGTGGTCCATGTAGAAGCCCCCTTTAAATTGGTGGTGAGTGTAAATCCCCCCTTACATTGGTGGCCAGTGTAGAAATCCCCCTTTATTGGTTGTCGATGTAAAATCCCCCATTACATTGGTTGTCAGTGTAAATTCTTCATTACATTGGTGATCAGCATACATTTCCCTTTATATTGGTGGTAAGTTCAAAATTGCCCTTACACTGGTGGCCAGTGTAAATCTCTCTTTACATTGGTGGTCAGTGTAAATCCCCCCTAACATTGGTGGTCAGTGTAAAAGTGTCACCTTACATTGGCGGTCAGTACAAATCTCCTCGACAATGGTTGTCAGTGTAAGTTTCCCCTTACATGGGGGTCATTTTATTTTCCCCCTTCCACTGGTGGTTGGTGTAAATTCTCCTATTACATTTGTGTCAGTGTAGAAATCCCTCTTTTTATTTGTGGGTGGCATAAAATTCCCTGTTTCATGGTGGTCAGTGCAAATTCCCCCTCACACTGGTGGTCAGTGTAAATCCCCTCTCCCCCTTCACATTGGAGGTCATTGTAAATTCCCCATTACATTGGTGGTCAGTGTAGAATCCCCCACTTGATACTTGCCAAAGATTTCCAGCTTTTCTATACATGATTCAGAATTTTTCCTCAGTGTACTGCCTCCTAACTTATCCCATCCCTCCACCACTGACACTGATCCCATCGACCCCCCAGAATTGCCACTGATCTCACAAGCCCCCTTCCTCCCCCAGCATTGCCACTGATCCCAGGAGTCCTAGGATCCCTAGGAGTTTTCTGTCTATTGATAGGTCCCATCACCTCCCCAGTCCATGGTGTGCAGGCAGTGAGGAGATGATGTGCTGTAACCTTTAGCAACCAATCAGTGAGCAATAATAATGTGCACTAACCTCTTGCAACCAATTAGTGAGTGATATTGATGTCCAGTAACCTCTAGCAACCAATCAGTGAGCAGTATTGATGAACAGTAATCTCTAGCAACCAATCAACAAGCAGAAGTCATGTGCTGTAACCTCTAGCAAATAATGAGTGAGCCATAATGTGCGCTGTAACCTCTAGCAGCCAGTCAATGAGCGGTAATGATACACTGTAACCTCTGGCAACTAATCACAATTGCTGCTTGATCTGATTCAGGAAATTTATTTTGAGTCTAGCTGTTATTTATTGTATGTCTCAGAGTAGGTGGAGAGCGAGATTGAATGGAAGGGGGGGGGGGCAAGAAAATGTTTGCCCAGGGTCCAATCAATATTAAAGATGGCCCTAAGAATCATTAAAGGGAAGTATGGCCAAAGCTTTTATGGCCATACTTCTCGTGTGGGTCACTGGAGTGCACTTAGTTTTGCCTTCCTGTGACCCAGAATCAAAAATAGTGGGCTTTTGCCTGCTATCAGCTGACGAGGCAGAGCCACTATTGACTCTGGAAGGACAATACTGTTGGGATCCACCCAGCTGTCTGATTGATAGCTGTCTCCACCTCCCAACATACGGCTGAGAGCTGGAGCCAGCTGTGCCTGCTCTTTCCTTGGCACTTCAGTGAACCCTGGAGGAGCTGAGTGGAGAGTGGTGACTAACAAGCCCCTTTAACAATTGTCATATGTATCATATTACTTAATGCAAGGTAATATTTGTAATGCAAATGTCAAAGCTGCTTTCCCCAAACATTATTAGTGTACAAAGTGCCTTGTAATCATTGCTGCTACCTGGAGCAGTTTCTGTGCCGCCTTGATATGCAGCAAATCACAGAGCTACACTTCCCATGGTCACTGACGATGGAAAGATGATCAGAGGGTATTATGCTACAGTAGGCAAAGTTGGCACATTGTCTTGTAGTTCAGCCATGAACTTCACATGGAGGGCTGATAACATTGATTATTATTTTAATGCGGCAGTGTCACCAATGTCAGCCTCTAGAAAGAATATAAGTGCACCCTGTATTCTAAAAGATTTCGGTATTCTGGCAGAATCACCAGGTATATGTTACTACAGCAGTGCCTCAAAGAAATAACAGGGAAAAATGCGTATTTGGGGGTGAACACTGCTATATATAAAGTTTTGATGACATGTACATTTTAATATATTTATAAATTAATAATCTTCATGCTCACCCATTGACTGTGTAAAAAAACTGAAGCACTAAAAGTTAAAACATACTGTCTGTAAATTAATCACCCAATGTGCAGCGCTAAAATCCACACAAAACCCATGTCAACACTCTATTTCCAAACCAGTGCCCAATGTATATGTCAGAAAAATAAATTGTGAACAGATATCAAAAAGAATTCATAGATTAATCAGTCCATGCAGTAAAGAAGTGATAACTCTCCTTTCAAAAATTGAAATGAAATCCCAATGTGCACGTTTAAGTCTCCACCACCATCAAAGAGGTTAAAGATGGACCTTAATTTAAGACCTTTAAATTATAAAAATGCCTGTTCCCTTTAAAGCCAGGATCAGCTGGATACCTGGCACACTGGTTCTTCTTAAATGTAAATATATTAATATATTAATTTCAGTACACATATGTAAAATATTGGATCTATTAAAACTGCTTAATGTATGTATAACTAATCAAAACCTACTTAATAAACAAATCTCCTCGTTTTTGGTATCTAAATTAATAAATCCTTACACCCTTACAATAAATACAATTAAATTACCAATGAAACAAAATAAAAAATTATTATCTCTCTCTCTCTCTCTCTCTCTATATATATATATATATTATATATATATATATATATATATATATATATATATATATATATATATATATATATATATATATATATATATATATATATATATATATATATATATATGGATATATAGATAGATAGATAGATAGATAGATAGATAGATAGATAGATAGATAGATAGATAGATAGATAGATAGATAGATAGATACCGTATTTATCGGCGTATAACACGCACTTTTTTCCCCTTAAAATCAGGGGAAAGTCGCAGGTGCGTGTTATACGCCGATCCCCGCCGATCCCGATCTGTCTAAATGTCAAAATCGCGGTCCGCAATTTGAAAATGGCGCCGCCGGAGCCGAAGTACACAGAGCCGGTCCTCGGCTCTTTCCGGTGGCTCTCGTTTACTTTCGGCTCCACTCGTAGTCCCGAGCGGAGCTATCCGAACCTACTCGGATAGCTCCGCTCCGGACTACGAGTGAAACCGAAAGTAAACGAGAGCCGCCGGAAAGAGCCGAGGACCGGCTCTGTGTACTTCGGCGCCGGCGGCGCCATTTTCAAATCGCGGACCGCGATTTTGAAGCCCTGGAAGCAGGGACAGGGGATGCAAGGCTGCACTGGGGAAGGCTGCACTGGGGAAGGCTGCACTGAGGAAGGCTGCACTGGGGAAGGCTGCACTGACAAGGCTGCACTGACAAGGCTGACAAGGCTGCACTGGGGATGGCTGCACTGACAAGGCTGCACTGGGGAAGGCTGCACTGGGGAAGGCTGCACTGACAAGGCTGCACTGACAAGGCTGCAATGAAGGGCATTTAAATGTAAGTTTTTTTCCCTTCAACTTCCCTCCTAAAAGTTTTTTTTCCTTAAAATTCCCTCCTAAATTGGGGTGCGTGTTATACGCCGATAAATACGGTAGATAGATAGATAGATATAGATATAGATATTTATATCTATATCTATCTATATAATATAGATATAGATAGATAGGTCTATATATATATTTTTTTCTATTGGTAATTCAATTTTATTCATTGTAATAGTGAATGGATTTATTTTTTTAGACGCTAAAAACAAATACATTTTTAAGTAGATTAATTAAGAAGGTGGCTCAGCACATTGGGTGATTACTTTAATAAATTTAATGTGGAATATTATAACTGTTCAAGCTTTTGCTTAAAAAGGCCTATCTCCAGACAAAACTGTTTTTCTACTTTTAGATATGTGATAGAGTGCAGACGAGATAAATCTTCAATTTTCCTTAGTTTGATTTCTATGGCACCAGAGGTTCTATCCTTCTACCTGTTACTAAAGGTGTTTCTGTTGCTATTTTAGATATTTTATTTCATTTTAGACACATGCTATCTGTTTCTGATCTGAAGTAATGATGGTGAAGCAGATAAAATTCCATTTCAAATGCAAGAAAATTTGATCTTGAATTTTGGTTCCATTGCATTCAGGTCAATAGAGGGCCATTTTGATGGTCAATGTTGGCCAATTAGAGGGCTGCTAGACAAACCACGGTAACCCAAATGACATGGGAAGTGTCCCACAGCTGTGGGTGACATTTGCTCATGCAGAAAATTATTAAAAAAAAAATAAAAGGTTTAGTGAGGAGGACTTATAAAACAGCATCTAGGACAACAAGGGAAATATGCAAATCTTTAAAATGGCATGTATGGGCCATGCTTTAAGGCTGTATATTGTGTTATGAAACCACCTAGGTTTTTAGAGACAACATCAGGAACAGGGTACTTTGCCAGTGCTTATTTGGCTGTGAAATGTTTTTTTCAATAAGTTTTTCTTATACATTGTGTCACCACCCAAACTATAGGCATGCTTACATGAAATGTTATCGGCCTACATGCAAAATTGTCACGGTCAGTGGTCAGGTTTGGGGGTCAGTAACTATAGCAGTAGGGACACTCCCACCAACCAGCTGGATATGTGCAGCAGCAGGTCATCCTGGCGGATGAAATGGGCTCACCTGAGGTGAGGAGTCTAAGCACTAACTGGTTTTCACCAGAGCTCCTGATTGTGGTGATGGGTTTCACTACATGTTGGTACCAGGTCACAGTCCTCAGGATCACCCCACCAGGAGGTAAGCAAGCTGGGGTCCAGTATCAAATATAGCAGGTAGAGATCAAGCAGAAGCGTAGTCAGAAAACAAGCCAAATGTCAGTAACAAGTGGTCACAGGTTGGGATTAAGCAAAAGCATAGTCGAGGAACAAGCCAAAAAGTTGTTAACGAGTGGTAGCAGAGATGACAGGAGTGACAAGAGCAACATATTGGCTGCAGAGAACACAATAATTTGGCAAACAGGAAATGCAAAAGCATGACTTAAATAGTAAGTTCATGGGAGGAGCAAGGAGTTCAAGGTTCAGCAGAAACAAGGCACAAGGCAGTATTGTCCAATAGATCAGACAGGGTGCACCCCTGCATCTCAGGTGGCTCAGCAAGATGAGACATTGCCAGATACAGCAGAGGCCGCAGGTTCAGACCCAGGTCCTGATGAAAACTGGAAGCCATAAGGAGTTGTCTCCCTAAAATATTTGAGCTTACACCCAAATTGTTCATGTTCAGGAGCTAGTGAGAGGAAAAGGATACACAAGTGACTGTTGTGCTGTAATAACCCCAAACTAAAAGAAAAAAAAGTGTTACCCTAAAAAAGAAAAAAAAGAAAAAAACACAGCTGAGGGGTTACATGCTAAAGGAAAAGCAATCTCTTGCTGCTTTACAATATTTAATCCTTAAAGGGACTTTCTGGGTTCAATAAAAGAAGAATTTACCTCATCACTACAATACACAGAACTCAAGCACAGTTCACTAAATCACCTAATCCACTAAACCACACAAATCTCTCTCTATTGAACACTCTCCCCTTCCTTTCACTATCATCAACTCCAACACACTGGGGTTGATTTGCTAAAACTGGAGAGTGCAAAATCTGGTGCAGCTGTGCATGGTAGCCAATCAGCTTCTAACTTCAGCTTGTTCATTTAAGCTTTGGCAATAAAACCTGGAAGCTGATTGATTTTTATGCAGAGGTGCACCAGATTTTGCACTCTCCAGGTTCAGTAAATAACCCCAACTAAGACCACGAGGTTGATTTACTAAGGACAAACAGGCTGTTCACTTTGCAAGAGAAAATGCGGTATACAGGGGAATTTTCCCCAGAGCTTAGTTAGTGAATGTTTGTAAAATTTCACTTTACAAACACTACCTGATCATGTGCAAGGAAAATCTAAAACACAGCATTTTTGTGAATGATTGGATGATGGAAGTCAGCATAGCTTCACCTCATTCACTAGGATCTGGGGAAAGGTCCCTTGCAAAGTGAAACTTCTCTTGCAAAGTGAACAGCCTAATTTCCTTTATTTATTCAACTCTAATTGCTACTTTCAGCCTCCCACCCCCTTCCATTATAGTGCGGTTATTGACCTCCAAGAACTTTTTTTGATGCCGTGTAGATGTTGGCCATGGTCAAAGGTATGCAGGTCATTATGGGCCAGCACCAAAATTCAAAAATTATTAATTTGAGCAAAATTTGAAAATTCTAAATACATCCCTGTACCTCTTACAATAGGACAGAAAGCAAGGTAAACCTCCTTACTAAAGACACAAACATCAGTAAAAACCTTAAGTGCAACCAAATGTTCCAGTGTGTCCTGAGCTAACTTTATAACGGACATTACTGTTAGTGATGATGGTCAAATCTGGAGAATCAGCTTTGCCCAAATATTTGCATGTGTATCTGTCTGATCTATTAAGAACCACCAAGTTCAGGAATCCCAGCAATGGTGATTTACAAACTGAATGTTTCTCTATAGATTGGACAATGCATATAGTCAAAAAAAATGCAATAGATCAAAGCTTTGCCTGGCCTAAGAATTGATTTGCTCACTACTAGTTGCTGTTTTTGATTATCGAAAGTGTTTTACAAATGTTTTGAAAGTGTAGAAACCCAATATGCTGTGAAGATATTATCCAACCAGTCAGGTAGTAAAGGACCACATCAAATTACAGTGAGTCTCCTTACAAACAACCACTTGGTCTACATCTATCTGCTCCCCAGGCCCTATCTGGTGGTTTTAATTTAAAGAACATTGGGAATGTTCTCCTGCATTGCAGGAAACAGTGTTCCTTTGATCAAAGGTATCATACCCATTTCATTGACATACAGACCTTTAACCCTTTCTTAGGCATTGATACCCACAACAGTTTACTTCTCAAATTTCTTGCCTTAAGAATTAAGAGAATGTTAAGCCACCCAAAAGAAATGACAGGGTTAAATACTTTACATAGTTTGTTGCTGCAAAGGTTTTATTCCCAGATGTCACTTTACAATCCAATTTCATTTTACACCTGGGAGTAATAAATGAAAGCTAATATTTTTTTATGCAGCGGATCTGCATATGTCCTGGATAATAAATTCTGTATTTTTATGACACTGGTATAAAATGTTTGTAGGATCTGCATATTGAGGTGTTAAGTTGACACCAAGAGACATAGTGGAGTACTTAAAAGGATAATAACCTGAGTTATAAGGAACTGTAACATTGAGCAAAGGTAGAGGTTAAATTAAGGAATTACAGTAAATAATAGTGTGAGAAGTTATAAAAAGACAATCTGTTATGCAGATGGTTTGTGTGTGGCATCAGAAAAAAAGGTGTTTAATACTATGGGAAATGATTGTAGTACAGGGGAAGGGACTAACTGAATGATAATAGATACAAAATGGAAAGAGAAATTAAAGGGCGAGGTTATTGCTTTGAATGTTTTATAACGATGAACTCTAAAAAGGAGTTTTGTTTGCTGTGGATAAATGCACATGATTGCTCTTTATAGTACCTAGAAAATTATGTGCTTAAATCAGTATTGCTTATCTGGCAGTATAGGGACCTCATTCCTTCACTACACCCAAACCGACAATACAAATTAAAAAGAAAACGTACGTAAAAAATAGTTTTAATTTTTTTACCATCTGTATTCTGCAATAGTGTTTCTGCCAATGAGGTCCAGCACTGTCATAGCTCTACACATTACATGTTACAGTATTAATGTTAAACTGTTTGTCAAAGAAATTTACAGCTAATGTTAGCAAACCGATCTATCGGGTATATAAATTATTATGCATAACCCCCTATGTTTAATAGAAATGTGGCACATCAGCCTTTGTAGCCTCAGCTACTGTAGTATCCCTAAAATATATAGCCCCTGTTATGCTGGTGCCAGTCTATACCCCTCTCAATCAATATTGATCCTTATGCTGTTCTAGCCTTAGTAAATAGATAGGAAGTTGCTTCCTGGTTTCTGACCTAGGCCAAAATGATGTCATACTGTACATTCCAGGAGTCTTCATGGGCATTTTTATCTTTCATCTTGAGGAGGGGTTTTCTCAGTTAAGCATACCTTTCTGCCTGCATTGTGCTAAGGGCAGAAAGTAAATGCTATATGAATCATCTGCCATACTAAAGATGGCAGTGGCTACAAATGCTGGGGGGAGTTTAAAGTGAATTCTCAACAAAATAAAGCATGGAGATATGGATGAATGAGTGAGTGTTCTTTGATGATTAAATGAATTAAATAGCTTGTTCAATTTCTGGTGCTTAGATACAATTAAGTTCTACTTTAATACCAGCCAAGTGCTTAGAAATTATAGCTACACAACTTAGATCACTGAGGAATAGACCATGGCTCTTATGTGCTTTTGGTTTAAAAAATGTGGAGCAGGAAATGAGGAGGTTTGTGTGCAGCCTACCGGTTTACTGCTGTTACTGATCCTTTAACTAAATCATCTGGGGCAAAGTTAGGAATAAAAACTTTTTAATACACATGCAACTCTCTGTGCCATAGAATCCCATCTAAATGCATTTTTTTTCACTTACTGTAAGCTGCAGTAACATGATGCTACAACCCCAAGTCTTCCCCTCTTCTGTTTACTTCCTGTTTGGGTCATTCTTCGGATGTCCATATCAGAGCCCACAAGATGTGGACACTTCTTAATGGATGTCCAACGGTGGGGATCTCTCATGATCCAGAAAAGTAGGATCCTATCTGAGAGGGGCAGCAGGGGTCCAGAGATCCTGGGGGGGGGCATCACAGCTCTGCAGATCAGCAGTCCTCTCACCCAGAACCAGCAGCAATAAGTGACCTGAAGGTGGTTTTAGGTGAGTATATCTGGCTTCACAGGGTAAGGAGAGGAAATTAAAAAGTACAGTGGGCCAGAGGGGGAGGGAGTAAAATGTAAGTTTGCTTACTGAAAAGTACACTAACCCAACCTTACTAGCCCTCCTGTGCAAAAAAAAAAACCTCCACTCCAATTGCTACTTTACCACCACAGAGATAGCCACAATGGTGCTGGCTGGCAGGTATTGTTTGTGAGTGTGTGTGTGTGTGTGGGAAGGGGGTACTTAGCTTTAAATATTCCCTATCCAATACTGGTTCCTTTCTTCATTCAAAATTCTGTCTTAGATAAGGTTTGGCAAGCAAAAAGGCTGCTCATCTCTACTCAGGAGCAGCCAAACACCAAATTGCTTGTGTCTCAGTTGGAATTAATTATGGTAACTCAAACAAAGCATTCTGTAGGTTTCCTCTAGTTTTCACTCTGTGACTTTAACTATTTTCATGGTCAGAGGTAATTGAAGCCTAGATGCCTATTTAATTAGCCTCCAAGTTTGGGTCTCGCAGGTTCCAGGCTTCGTTCGTATGTGAGTATACAATGCTGTAAAAAAGTATTTGCCCCCTTTCAGATTATTTTTTTTTGCATATTTGTCACACTTAAAAGACTCAGGTCATCAAACAAATTTTATTATTACACAAAGATAACCCGAGTAAATACAAAATGCAGTTTTTAAATGATGGTTTCATTTATTAAGGCAAAAAGCTGTCCAAACCTGCCTGGCTTTATGTTAAAAAGTAATTGCCCCCTAAACCTAATAACTGGTTGTGCCACCCTTGGCGGCAACAACTGCAATCATGCATTTGCAATAACTGGCAATGAGTCTTTCACATTGCTGTGGAGCAATTTTGGCCCACTCTTCTTTGCAGAATTGTTTGAATTCAGCTACATTGGAGGGTTTTCCAGTATGAACGGCCTGTGTAAGGTCATGATACAGCATCTCAATTGGATTTAAGTCCGGCTTTGACTAGGCCACTCCAAAACCTAAATTTTGCTTTGTTTAAACCGTTTGGAGGGTGACTTGCTCTTGTGTTTCGGATCAATGTCCTGCTGCAGTTTGTGACCTCAAGCTCAAGTGCACTTGAGCTTGAGGTCACGAACTGGTCGGACATTCTCCTTTAAGATTTTCTGGTAGAGCTCAGAATTCATGGTTCCATCAATTATGGTAAGTCGTCCAGATTCTGAAGCTGCAAAGCAGCCCCAGACCATCATGCTACCACCACCATGTCTGACTGTTGGTATGATGTTTTTGTTGTGAAATGCTGTATTAGTTTTATGCCAGATGTAATGGGACGCACACCTTCCAAAAAGTAAAATTTTTGTCTCATCAGTCCACAGAATATTTGCCTAAAAGTCTTGGGGATAATCAAGATGTTTTTTGGTAAATGTGAAATGAGCCTTTGTGTTCTTTTTGGTCAACAGTGGCATTGACCTTGGAACTCTGCCATGGATTCCATTTTGCCCAGTCTCTTTCTTATTGTTGAATCATGAACACTGATCTTATCTGAGGCAGGTGAAGCCTGCAGTTCTTTAGATGTTGTTCTGCATTCTTTTATGACCTCCTGGATGAGTCGTCATCATGCTCTTAGAGTAATTTTTGTAGGCCGACTACTCCTGGGAAGGTTCACCACAAATGGACTTATCTCCATTTGTGGATATTGGCTCTTCCCATGGTTCACTGGAGTTCCAAAGCCTTAGGAATGGCTTTGAAACCCTTCCTAGACCATTACTTGTTTGTTTCTAATCTGTTCTTGAATTTTTTTAAATTGTGGCATGATTTGTGACTTTTTGTGATCTGTTAGCGTGTCAGACAGCTTCTATTTGTTTGATTTCTTGATTCATCAGGTCTGGCAATAATCAGGCCTGGGTGTGGCAAGTGAAATTTAACTCAGCTTCCCAAAAAACTGTGCTTAATCACAGTTCATTCATGATTCAGCATGGGAGGGGGTAATTACTTTTTCACATAGGGCCAGGCAGATTTGAACAACTTTTTTCCCCTAATAAATTAAATAATAATTTAAAAACTGCATCTTGGATTTACTCAGGTTATCTTTGTGTAATATTAAAATTAGTTTGATGATCTGAATCATTTAAGAGTGAGAAGTATGCAAAAAAATCAGAAAGGGGGCAAATACCTTTTTCACAGCACTGTATGTGGGGATAGTTGATTACTGTCTCTAACATATTATTTTATTAATTTTCCCTGTCTACACTGTATTATACTGGCTTATTTATCTCGCTATTTATTTAGATGCACCCGCCCCCTGAGGAAGTGTTTTTTAGCCACAAAACATTTCAGGCATATCTGGATGCATCCTATGTCTTATATAGACCATATTGACTAATTTTCTGACCACATTGAACATGCTTCATTTAAAGTCCCAATTTGCTGCTTATTTAGATTTATATTAGGGATGGAGACGTAGGTTTTCCTGCGTCCCATTTAAAGTCCCACATTTTCGAATTCCCTTTCCCCCCTTCTTTTTGCCTATTTAATTAATTTTCACATTGTTTAACCGCTTGCCGACCAGCTGCCGTCATTATACTGGGGCAGGTCGGCACGTTCCCACGAGCTGTTGTAGCTATACGTCGGCTCCTTTAATCGGTATAGCAGGGGCGCGCGTGCCGCCGGAGTGTGGGGGCTGTGTATTGTGCAGAGGGTGGGGGCTGTGTATTGTGCAGAGGGTGGGGGCTGTGTAGTGTGCAGAGGGTAGGTGTCTGTGTATTGTGGGGGTCTGTGTACTGTGCAGAGAGTGGGGGTCTGTGTACTGTGCAGGGGGGGTCATTGTGTATTGTGCAGAGGGTGGGGGGCTGTGTATTGTGCAGAGGGTGGGGGCTGTGCATTGTGCAGCGGGCGGGGGCTGTGTAGTGTGCAGAGGGTGGGTGTCTGTGTATTGTGGGGGTCTGTGTACTGTGCAGAGAGTGGGGGTCTGTGTACTATGCAGAGGGTGGGGGTCTGTGTACTGTGCAAGGGGGGGTCATTGTGTATTGTACAGAGGGTGGGGGGGCTGTGTATTGTGCAGAGGATGGGGGCTGTGTATTTTGCAGAGGGTGGGGCTCTGTATTGTGGGAGTCTGTGTACTGTGCAGAGGGTGGGGGGTCTGTGTACTGTGCAGAGGGTGGGGGGCTGTGTACTGTGCAGAGGGTGGGGGGTCTGTGTACTGTGCAGAGGGTGGGGGGCTGTGTACTGTGCAGAGGGTGGCGGCTGTGTACTGTGCAGAGGGTGGGGGCTGCGTATTGTGGGGGCTGTGTACTGTGCACATTCAAATTTAATTGACTAAAATTAGTTTATTCGACTAAAATGTACTGGAGATTTTAGTCGACTGAAACACAATGACTAAAATGGGACTAAAACTAAAATGGCATTTTAGTCTAAGACTATGACTAAAACACTTGCAGAAGACTAAAATTGGACTTAAACTAAAATGCCATTAAAAATGCCATTATGCCTCGTACACACGATCGGATTGTTGGCCAACAAAACCGTGTAATTTTGTCCGAAGGGTGTTGGCTCAAACTTGTCTTGCATACACACGGTCACACAAGTGTTGGCCAACAATTACGAACATAGTGATGTACTAGACGTATTACGTGGTGTTTCAGCTCTTTAGCGCCACCCTTTGGGCTCCTTCTGCTAATTTTGTGTTAGTAGAAGTTTGGTGCGTGTTGATTCGCCTTTTTCTTTTCGCGTTTTTCATTTAGCTCTTTTCATTTCGCGCTTTTCAGTCCGTTTCTGAGCGGCCTTTCGTCAACCAGACATGTTGCGGAATTGGAGGATATAACGTGTTATTTATTATTGTCCTTGGAATTATTGCTTTGACATTATTTTTTTGGTTGAATAATGATTTGATTTGGTATATTTTCTATATTTTTGGATGCATAGAATGCACTTTTTGGTTAAGTTCTATTGGTAGATAGCATGTCTAATTTTTATTTTATTTTTTTAATGCACAATAAAAAAATACTTGGCTATGTGTTTTACTTCAAATGACAAATAACTCCATCAGTATCACCAGCAAAGCAGCTTTATTATTATCCCATTAAAGAAGAAGAGAATTGTGCTCTGCATTTGGAGATTTCATAATTTGCCACGTCACAAATGTTAATTTTCCATTACAAACGCTAGTTTACAAGACCGACCGCTTCTGCTTCTGAGCATGTGTGTTTGTAACAAACATTTGTTGGCGGAAAATTTGAGAACCTGCTAGCCAACATTTGTTGGCGGAAAATTCGACAACAATTGTCTGATGGAGCATACACACGGTTCGATTGTCTGCCAACAAGCTCACATCCAACATTTCCCATCAGAAAGTCCGATCGTGTGTACGGGGCTTAAGACTAAAACTAAATCGAAATTTGCTGCCAAAATTAACACTGGTCTCAGGGCACCCAAATACTAGACCCTGTACAGCATATGTGAAAAGTAGCTGCTATAGATGAAGTGCGTTGCAGCAATTTTAACTACTGTATGACCCAGCCCATGAAAAGAGGAAAATTAAAAAGTAAATAAATAAAAAGGTCGGGGCATATCACCAACCATTCCCTTGATGTCTGAAGCTTGATGATATCAAATAAGAAAATGTAGTTCTTTTACCAGTTTAAAAAAAAAATCAAGTTACTTTTCGAACTTTCAAGAAATATCAATTTTACTATTTTAGAAAACAGGTGGAGAGAGGACGATATATTTATAATTATCCCCATGAATACTATTTAAAGAGAACGTATACCGATTTTGTATATATTTTCTTTTGATTCATTTTTGTTCTGTTAAAAAAATATGAAATACTGCATATTAACATTTCATATTTATGATTTCCAACCAGCATATTGAACTGTAGATGTCTTTTCAAGTGTTTACCAGGCTACACATAACTGCTTTTACAAAAAAAAAATCCTCAAGAGGTGAAGCTCATTAGTAGACACACAGCTCCATTTGAATCAGTAGTCACATGTGTCATATGTTTAAAAGTGTGCTTTCAAAAGCACCATTTCCATTAATACCCCCCTTTTCACTAGTTTCCAGGTTATCCTGAGTAAAAAAAATAGGTTTTAGGTGTTTGATCAACTGGCAATATGAATTCAATATTCTGAAACCATGACAAGCTAGCAAACATCATTCTTTGCACTTTTTACTTTTTTTTTTTTTAAGTGGTGAAAACAAGGATAGTGTCATCGATGTTGTTATGCGCCAAACACATTAGAATCTTACCCACTTGTCATACCCCATTTTTATGAAAAGTTTACATCAGATTCAGACCTGCTTTTTAGATGTGTTGGTCCATTTTACCCATATTCTATCACACTAAGCCCATAACAAAGTATATATCATGGTATTACAAAAGGAAAATGTTTGAATATGATTTTTTGAGATTCACATATGGTATATCAGTGATAGCACCTTTCTACAATCTGTGCTTCCCTGTTTTAAATAGGTCTTGGCCCAGTATCTTTAACGGAAAAAAGAATGACTGTTCTCTAATGAATATATATATATATATATATTTTATCTAAAATACTTGTTTTTGCTTTTTTTATTTGTTGTTGCATCTCAGTGCTGCATATCTTCTGCAACCTCTTTGCAGCCGCTTCTGGTCTCCATGAGACTCCAGTGATAGCTGCATTGCATTTTTCAGGGTGGGTTTTTGGATGGTGACAATGCCTGCATAATATATGTTGAAACTGACACTTTTTGTCTTTCACCAGAAGCCTGTGTGGCAGGGTGACAAGTACAGTAGTGAGAGAGAGAGGGACTAAGCATTGTCACCCTATAGCAGGAAGTGTCTGAAGAATGACTGCCATGGCAGGAAAACCATATATTATTTTATTAAAAGCAGTAGACTTAAAAACACACTGAAACTATTCAAAGTTTATTAACAAATTAAAGCTTATTTGATATTTTAGTGACTGGGTTTACATATGCTTTAACCTCTTCCCTTCTTCTTTTGGCTATAGTGCGGGCTCACATTGCCAGGAGGACGTCTATGAATGTCCTTCCATGATCGCGCTGCCCACGTGCCCCCAGTGTCCCGATTATCAGTGCAGACTCAACAGTGCCCACAAGTGCTGCCAATCTGTACCCATCAATGCTGCCAATCAGTACCCATCAGTGTTGCCAATCAGTGCCCATCAGGGATGCCTATCAGTGCCACCTATCAGTGCCGTCTATCAGTCCTGCCTATCAGTGTCACCTATCAGTGCCGCCTATCAGTGCCCATCAGTGCCACCTATCAGTGCCCATCAGCACCATCAGCGCCACATATCAGTGCAGCCTCATCAGTGCCGCCTCAGTGCCCATCAGTGCAGCATATCAGTGCCTATCAGTGCAGGCTCATCAGAACACATCAGTGAAGGAGAAGAATTACTTATTTAGAAACTTTTATGACAAAAACTAATAAAAACATTTTTTTTTTCAAAATTTTCCTTCCTTTTTCACTTGTTTAGCAAAAAATAAAAAAACACTGGTGATTAAATACGACCAAAAGAAAGCTCTATCTGTCTCAAAAAATTATACAAATTTTGTTTGGGTATAGTGTTTCATGACCGCTCAATTATCATTCAAATTGTGACAGCGCTGAAAGCTGGAAATTGGCCTGGGTAGGAAGAGGGTAAAAGTACCCAGTAGGCAAGTAGTTAAAGGTAAAAAAAATGTTTGTCAAACAGGTAACCTCATGTCTCCCTTTCTAATTTTTCTCCCACTTCTGAACAATCTTCTCTTCCCTCGAGGCCTCGAACAACCTGGGGAGATTTCTTGTTGGACCAGGCATGGTTTCACACGTGTATGCCACTTCCTCACGTCCCGTTCCTTTCCTTTCTGGCCCTCTATCCAAGAAACCTAAAAAGCTCTGTCCTTGGAAAATTAACAATACCTTCAGCTTCACCACTGGCTGACCACTCTATGGAGCACCTCCACCTTCCCATTCCTTTAGGCACTTGAGCGCGGTTGGTTGTATTTTTACAAATGTAAGAGGGCACTGATATTTGTTTGCCACAAATATGTCTTACCCTTTTCCCAAAACAGTATATTGATTCTGGTAGAACTAGTTCCTGTGAAAGTGAATATCATATTTTCATGGCTCCTACAGTACAAACAATTTTCCAAGATAAAGATATAGAAAAATATATCACTGGCAGCCAGGATGTGGCCGAACATAATGACATCAACAGATGTCACATATGCAACAAATAGTTTTTTCTGACATCACAGATGAGTGTCAGTGGGCAGGACCAGGAGTGGTGTGGAAAAAGAGTGATGTGGAAAATGTCAGTGACCATTAAGACTAGCACTGCAGCCACTTCATCCAAGCCGATGCTTGTACATGTAATTTGGAGTTAGCACTGGCTGCAGTGATAGTCTTGTAAGTGCAATACCTCTATTTTTATTTATATATAACATTTTGAAACTGGGAATACTAGATTTTGTGCGCTTTCTGTTTGCTCTCATATACAGTATCTCACAAAAGTGAGTACATCCCTCACGTTTTTGTAAATATTTTATTATATCTTTTCATGTGACAACACTGCAGAAATTACACTTTGCTACAATGTAAAGTAGTGAGTGTACAGCTTGTATAACAGTGTATATTTTCTGTCCCCTCAAAATAAATCAACACACAGCCATTAGTGTCTAAACCGCTGCCAACAAAATTGAGTACACCCCTAAGTGAATTTGTCCAAATTGGGCCAAATGTGTCAATATTTTGTGTGGCCACCATTATTTTCCAGCACTGCCTTAACCCTTTTTGGCATGGAGTTCACCAGAGCTTCGCAGGTTGACACTGGAGTCCTCTTCCACTCCTCCATGACGACATCACGGAGCTGGTGGATGTTAAAGACCATGAGCTCCTCCACCTTCCGTTTGAGGATGTCCAATAGGTTTTAAGTCTGGAGACATGCTTAGCCAGTCCATCACCTTTACCCTCAGCTTCTTTAGCAAGGCAGTGATCGTCTTGGAGATGTGTTTGGGGTCGTTATCATGTTGGAATACTGCCCTGCTGCCCAGTCCCTGAAGGGAGGGGATCATGCTCAGCTTCAGTATGTCACAGTACATGTTGGGATTCTTGGTTCCCTCAATGAACGGTGCCGGCAGCACTCATGCAGCCCCAGACCATGGCACTCCCACCACCATGCTTGACTGTAGGCAAGACACACTTGTCTTTGTACTCCTCATCTGGTTGCCGCCACACACGCTTGACACCATCTGAACCAAATAAGTTTATCAGACCACAGGACATGGTTCCAGTTCTGGCTGTGTGTTGAGTTATTTTGAGGGGACAGCAAATTTACACTGTTATACAAGCTGTACACTCACTACTTTACATTGTAGCAAAGTGTCATTTCTTCAGTATTGTCACATGAAAAGATATAATAAAATGTTTACAAAAATGTGAGAGGTGTACTCACTTTTGTGAGATACTTTATACTATACATCTGTTGCTTCTGAGGATCAGTGTACCCATTTTTGGGAGAGAGTGAAGATTCACCAGGCGATCATTGGAGCCATTATTCATGAAGGAAATAAAGCTTGTTATGACCTTTCTGGTAATTTATATGGGTGGTGGAAACACAAAGCACATTACATTATCCAGTTCACATTGTCACAGTGGTGGCTGAATTATTTATTAGACTTTTTTTAATATTGTTATAAATTGAGTGGATACGTGTTTATACATATTTTTCTTGTACATTAGCACAGTGGATTGTTTCTTACTACAGTACATATTTGATATAAAGCATTGATTTGCTGAGTTGCACTGCAGTAATTTTCATTATTTAGATTTAAATACCTACAAAAATCCTTACCAGTACTCAGGGGCAGACTGATAACTCATGGGGCCCCCGGGCAATAGGAAATTATGGGGCCCCCAGGCAATCAGAGCTTATGGGGCCACACAGTATACACACACAGTAAACAATCACACAGTATACACATACATGTACACACAGTATACACAGACAGATGTAAAAAAAAAAACACAGATTTATACATACTGTCCCTGGTTTACTGAGGCTGGCAACCCTGATGGGGCCCCCTAGTGGCCCAGGGCCCTCGGGCAGTGCCTGAGTCGCTCAATGGTCAGTCCGCCCCTGCCAGTACTTCACCTACATATCTTTATTTATTGTGCTTGACTCAGCTACAGTTGAATACCACCATTTTTTTGTAGAGGTGGATTAAGTGGGAAAGGTTTAGAATCTCTGGTATATTTTATTGATTGTGACTGATTAGTAACACTCTAGCCCAAAACTTAAAACAAAATATATTTTGGCTAGTGCAGTAATTTATTTTGATAAGAGCTAACACAGAAGAAAAGGGTGCCTAAAAAATCTGGGATATGTCCTGAAATTTACATTTGGTGAATCAGTATCGAATATGGTGCTATTTCCTTAGGCCCGGTTCACACTGATGCGACAATCGCTCATGTTAGAAAGTTTCAAAAGTTTACATAAAAGGCATCATATTTTCTTTATGATAGCGGTATTACTTATTTGGCCACTCATTATTTACTCTGACATTTCTTTTCAGACACTGCTCTTTTCGAAAGCTACACTCAAGGGGAGATACGAGAGCTTGTATCTACTCTGGTAGAAAGGTACAGCCAGTCCTTGCATTCTGGAGACGACCCAAAAAATGTACCAAGGATGAAGAGAGCACGTGTGCGAAAACAGCCATGCACCATAAAGGAGCTGGAAGTCAGAGTCAGCGAGTTGGGGCTGGGATATGTATCAGACGAGACAGTCCTGTTTCGCTATTGCAGTGGTACATGCGAAGCTGCTGTGCGCAACTACGACCTCTCTTTACAGAGCATTCGAGGAAAAAAGAAAATAAAAAAAGAGAAAGTGAGAGCAAGACCTTGCTGCAGGCCTCTAGCATACGATGACGATATTTCTTTTCTGGACTCCAAAAACCATTACCATACTATTAAAGAGGTCTCAGCTAAAGACTGTGGCTGCGTCTGACAAATACTAATAAATGAAAGAAAAATAATGAGTATGTCCTATCTCTGCTGTTTTTGTCACCTGGAAACAGGAGTTCACAAGATTTATCATTTCTACCTCACTTAATTATATAAAATGGAGACCTGATTTTGTTACCTAAGCAAATGGTTCGAAAAAATCAAAACAGCTTGATGGATGTGGAAAGTTGAAAGTCCTCTGCAACATATACAGAGTTTGGTTACCTTGCCCCTTCTATTTTGTGACATTTCTGTGCAGTAAACACAGAGAAATTAAAAGGGAATAAAGTTTTGAGCTGCATGTGGAATCTCCTTCCTTGTTACTATGATAAACTAAATACCAGTTTGCTTTAAAGGCTGTCTAGCCAGTTCATCTTCCAATAGCCACTTTCAAAGTTTCTGGGCTTGATTTACCCAACAAAATACACAATTTGCAACTTCGCAAACAGATGTGAGTGGGGACCGTTGTATAACATATTAAGCAGTTATTGTTATCTGTGCCAAAAATCCTAGCTTTTTTCACTTTAAAAGTTTGTGACTTGTTGCTAGTGTGCATTTTACTATGCAGTTACAACAGCCTAATCAATATACAGACGACAGGTTATAAACAATATTTAATTATATATGTGCACGTTTTGCCTGTAAATGTCGTTGAATGCCTATTAGTATGGGGTGACATTTTTCCCATAAGGGTATTATTTATAAGTATTATGAAGACCTTTCACAGCAGGCCAGGGTTGGTTATAACAAGATATGACCTACTCTATTATCTTTGCATAGTCATGATGAAATTTTGTATTTACATTCTACACGCTAGAGATATGTATAAATACAAATAAAAAGCTATTCTAGTACAAAGATGTTGCAATTTACCCAGAACCCATTAGATGTGGCTTAACAGAAAAGTTAGGAACAATCATTTTGTCCCATAGATGCTTAAACTCTCTTCTAAAGTCCACCCAAAACAAATGGTTCCATATTCGCTGGAAAAGTGCAGGATGTAGTCCTCTGCTGTAATTGTGACTCACATGCTTGCATATTTATAGGTTTGTGATCCTATATATGTTTGTAACATCAGCAGTGAGATCCATTAGCACTGTCATCTGTCACATCCCTGGCAGATTTTGCTTAGCAGCAGCATCATTAAGCCCCGGTGGAAAATACAGTAGGGGGCCAGGTGAAAACACTGATCTCTTCAATGGCAAAAGCTGCATTTATTCTTTCCCGGACACCTTATTTATTCTGGATAAAATGATGTTGTTTGCTCAAATAGAAAGTCGAGTCTTTAGGATTCTGTGCAGTGTTACAATTTACAGTTACAGCTAGCTGCATCTATATTTATAGCTATAATTAATCCTCTTACCATATAATGGCTAATCTTTTCTACATCTATAAAGCCTTTGTTTAAATGGCAACAACACTTTCCCATTGAAAAAGCTGCAGACATACATATATGGAATATAATACAAACAGATGAAAAGAAATAATTTAGATATTTGCATCTACTTTCTAAAGTGTATAAGAATTACAGTACAACAATAAATGTGTTGTTGTGTACAACTCTTTTTTTAAACATTAGAAAAAATATGTTTAAATTGAACCAATTATAGGTATTCATCCTAGCATGCTTGCACTGGTTTAACTCTTTTTGGAAGAACTAAAGTTCAAAAGTGATTGTATACCAATAGCCACAAGTTAAATTATATGTATAGTCAAAACTTATTTTTAGTTTTGGATAGAGTATGGAAAGGTTAAACTCCTGACAGTTTATTTTTTGCTGTATTTGTACCATTGATGAGATTTCCTTTTTACTTCCTGTCCCAGAAATGCAAATGGAAGTTAGTGGAACTCTCCCAAAGTTAAGACAATTCCCACTAAAGCCTGGTACACATGCACCGAAAGTCAGCCACTACAGCAGGAACGATACGACTTTCAGTACATGTGTACCCCTATCTGTTCAACAGAAGCCTGTCTAACACCTGGCTTCTTCGAACAGTCTTGCTGGAAAACCATCAATTCAGTCAGCACTTGCAGCCAATGGCTGCAAATGCTGATCAGTGTATTCTGGAGGAGGGGAAGTTCCCCTGTCAGAATACAATAGCACAGTGGGAGAGATCTAGATTTTTCTATTCAACCTGCTGGTCGAGCAAAAAAAAAACTGAACGTGTATACCCAGCTTTAGATTGTTGTCCAAAAATATGTGTTCCCATTGGAATATTTTACCTTACCTATTGTTCAGGGGGACAACTCTAAAATGTTGGATCGCTCATCACTTTCTATTTCAGTGACAATGGTCACCACAACAAATAGAGGGGTGAATCTGCCCAATTGGACACGCATAGAATTAACAACTTGACAGGGTCGAACCCTTTCCTACTCTGTACAAAACTAGTTTTGTCTAGAGATACATTTTAATGCCTTTTTAAGTGATTAAGTTTTAAGCAATAATGTTTTATCAAGTGAAACGTATGCATAGTAACCAAGCTTATACACAGTAGCCATGTAAGCTAGCACTTTCCCCACCCAGGTCAAAACTGCTAAACCCGATTATCTATGAGCCTTATCTATAGGGTTTAAATGTGACTAAAAATTTTACTTTTACGCACATTTATAATGATTTTATGTTAAATCACAAAATATAAGATTAAGGAAAGGGATGGTTGGCACTTCAGTTACATCCAAAAAATTGTGTTTCTTTATTTATTAAACATGTACAATGCTATAAGAACAGTAAATAATTTATGTCAGAAACGCATAGGCTGTTTTTACAGCAATTTACACATTTAGTTCATAAAGAAATACTATTTTTTGGATGTCCTCCTGAGTGCCGACCATCCCTTTCCTTATTCTGATAAGTTGGAGGTGTCAGCAGCCTCGAGGTCTGAGCAGCGGGCGAAGCTGTTATGTTGGAAGGTTGTAGCGCCCTAACACCTGTTTTCCCACAAATACAAGATACTAGAAATTCAACATGAAGTTCTAAAAACACAAAAACCAAAGTTAAAAAAAAAGAAAGAAAGCTCATTTTGCCAGGAAAAAGTCTCTTCCGCTATATTCTTGAGGTCTGTTGTTTTTAGTCTCTATAGCATTTTTTTCTTTATCACATCTTTTTCTGCTTCTCTGTTAGCCACATTTGCACAATAGTCTAGTCCAATTCCTTCCTGTCCATATGTTTGGCAATACTTTGTCCAATCCACCTTCTCTTTCTGCTTATATTGTTGACCATCCAATATCTCCTCTATCCATCTGTCTCATTCAGTCCACAACACTTTTTATCTATTTTGTGCTTATCTTCTGCTTCCCTCATTCTACACACATCTACTGCCTCATCTCTTCCACATTCTGTGACTTTTGTGCACTGTGCCCAGAACATCTTGTCCACTTACCCACTATCCTCCCATTTCTTACATATGATCATTCTGCCTCAGTCCAGCATTTTCCCTCTCTGACACTTTTGCACACTCTCACATGCAGTTTATGCAACATCAGACCTTTTTAGACAGGCCAACAGCTATAGCTGTAATGTTCTGGAGGGGTCTTCTATTAAAGAGCCTAAAGATCTGATGAATACCCATGTGCCCTTAACTGTATCCTCCACCAGCAGAAACAGTATGGTGCACCACTTAGAATAGCTACTGTAAGCTTCAGAGGGAAAAAATGTAAAAGCTATAATAATGATAACAGAATGAATATTAATAAGCTACAGCATTACAATTGTTCCTTACAAGCTAGTGGTTATATGAGGTGAATGATCTTGATAGATTTCATAGGAGCAAAGATACTGTGCTCTATTACAGATATTTATACTCATGCACCCCCAGAGCCCAGGACTGGCTCCCAAGTGGTTTGTTCTCCGCCTTCAATTTAATAGTAGAAACAAGAGAAACAGATTCACCACAAAATCAAAGTCATTGTTAAGGATTTAATGAAAGATACACTGTAAGACAGACCACCCACCCCTCCAAGGACAGTGTTTCAGATGGTCTGTCTTGTGCGGGACCATTTAATAAATCCTCAATCAATAGCTTAGTGCAAGACAGATCACCCGAAATGCCACTGTCTGAAAGAGAGAGGTGCTTTAGCGCATTGGACCATTCACTAAATTCTTATGGCTTTTATTTTGAAGTCCAGCCTCCTTTCTTTTTTCTGCTAAATTATCTTGATAGTTGTTTGCTTAATCACTGTGTGTAAATTAAAACATGATAAAGAATACCATCATACCCATTTACTAAGGCAGTTTAGATTTTAGTTTAATACATTCAAATTTAAAAAGATGATACTTTCCTTTTTAAATCTTAACTGCTGTTTGCACTGCCTAATAAATATATTGTAATATTTGACCTACTGAGCATTGGCTTCATGTCACTTCTGATTAAACCCAAAAATCTGAGAAACATAGAAAAAGGGAATAACCTTCCATATTGGCCTTTCTACTAATGATATTAGAAAGCTAATGAGGATTTTAGGTAGAATTTGGCAGGGATTTCTACTTAAGCACTTGGTAGGCAAAACACAGTAAAAGGCCTTATTGTTTCAACCTGTTTTGATCTCTGAATTTATGTTCTCACTGGGGTTTACCATTTCTATGCTCTGAAACAAGTTCTGTTTGAGCCTGCCCCTGAAAATAGTGAGATCATGATTCCACAGGTAATGCTCACCCTCTAGTGGATTTAATTATAAAATGTTACAATCACATAAACATGATTTTTGCCTGTTTAATGTCAATTTACAAGTAGAATAATGCTTACTACTGAATCTAAAAAGGTATAGAACAACTCCAGCTGACTAAGTATCAGATGTGGGTTCAATTATTAATTTATTTTTTGCAAGGCAAAATTCTTTGGTAGGAAACATTTTAAAAGTTACTGTTAGATGCATATAAATAGGGTAGCAAAGCGAATATTTCACTATTTAAGTTCAATCATTATTCTTTCATTATTTCAGTATTTTAGGACCATTTAGGACCATTATTGTGTATGGAGGATATTTCTCTTAGTCCACATTTTATAGTCTTCATGGCAACCTTCCTGCAAATGGTGCTGTAAAGTTTAGCTAAAGCCAAGCTAAATGCAGAATAAGCAATGTCAAAGTTCAGCTGTGCCATGCTATTAGACTGTGTGTGCTTTCTTCTGGGGTAATTTCTCATCCTCTTCTTTTCTAGTGAGGTCTGAAGGGTGTAGTCCATGATAAAGTAGACTATATTACCAAAAGTATTGGGATGACTGCCTACATGCACAAGAACTTTAATAGTATCCTAGTCTTAGTCCGTAGGTTTCAATGTTGGCCCACCCTGTGCAGCTATAACAGTTTCAACTCTTCTGGGAAGGCTGTCCAAGAGGTTTAGGAGTGTGTCTATGGGAATGTTTGACCAGTCTTCCAGAAGCGAATATGTGAGGTCAGGTACTGATGTGGATGAGAATGCCAGGCTCGCAATCTTCAGTCTCTAATTCACCGCAAAGGTGTTCAATTAGGTTGAGGTCATGGCTCTGTGCAGGCCAGTCAATTTCCTCCACCTCAAACTCGCTCATCCATGTCTTTATGGACCTTGCTTTGTGCACTGATGTGCAGTCATGTTGGAACAGGAAGTGGCCATCCTCACAAAGTTGGGAGCATGAAATTGTCCAAACTGTTTTGGTATGCTGATGCCCTACCCCTGAAAAATATCTCTACACCATAATCCCCCCTCCACCAAATGATTTGGACCAGTGCACAAAGCAAGGTCCATAAAGACATGGATGAGTGAGTTTGAGGTAGAGGAACTTGACTGTGAATCATTCCAAGGAAAATGTGAAGTTTTCAGTGTTCAGCATATGAAATCTACGCCTTGATAGTGGATATAATTTAAAGAAGTGAATCACCCAGGTGCGCCTCCATCATATGGTATGAGATGGCAGCTTACCAGAGGGACTGGACTCTAGATTATAAGAGTCATGAACGCACTATGTGGGATATGCTTTAAGGCAGAAGTCATCAACCCCTTCTTGTTTACAGCAAAACGGGAGACCTCAATATCTTTCCTTTATTGCACAAACAAGGTCCATAAAGACATGGATAAGCAAGTTTGGAGTGGAGGAACTTGACTGGCCTGCACCGAGTCCTGACCTCAACCGGATAGTACATCTTTGGAATGAATAAGAGCGGAGACTGCGAGCCAGATCTTCTTGTCCACATCAGTGCCTGACCTCACAAATGTGCTTCTGGAAGAATGGTCAAACATTCCCATAGACACACTTCTAAACCTCGTGGACAGTCTTCCCAGAAGAGTTGATGCTATTACAGCTGCAAAGGGTGGGCCAACTCAATATTGAACCCTAAAACCTAAGACTGGGATGCCATTAAAGTTTATGTGCGTGTAAAGGAAGTCCCAATACTTTTGGTAATATAGTGTATATCAACTGTGAGACTAGATGTCAGCATTTGGGTAAATGGGGCAAAAGATTGCTCCATGTTCTTACAACACAGGGTGCAATTCAGTATATAGCAAGACAAAAATATTATACTATTATACAGAAACTCATGCTGTGATATTGATAGCCACTCCAGAGAAGAAGGTTTTAAATCTGACATATTCCCTTCATCTTCAGATAAAGAGCCACAGCACCATTCATTGACTTATCCAGTAATATCATTGAATAAGATCCAGATTTGCTTCCATTTCTCACACTAATAATGAGGTGCAAAGACCAGAAAACATATATGACCTGTGTATTCACTGGCATTCAGCAATTTAAAGGGAACCTGTAAAGGTTGGAGGTAATTGTTTCATTTTTTTTATTTTACATTTGCAAGTTTTAAAAGTGATATAATTTATTTAAAAAAACAATTTGTGGAGCAGAGACAACACAGCAGCAGTTAATAATCCTTTCCAGTTGACTCCATCTCATTCAATATTTAGCTGAGCCTTCCAATAATGGTCGAGTCATTCATATGATGATATATTCAATTAACTTGTTTACCTGGAGATATTTTAGGCAATATTATTTTTTAACAAAAACAACAAGAACCCTATTATGCTTTTTTAACACTGTGCTCACAAGAAACTTTCAAATTGTAATTCTATTAGTTTTGACCTCCATAAAGAATAAAGAGTAAGAAAAATATGTACACAACCACAATCACTATACCTTTCTTTGTAATTACAACTCCGAGGACACCGATGTATTGATATCAGAATATATTTTGAAGATGATGGGTTAGAACTTGTAATCTTGTATATTGCTCCTCTTTCTGTCTAAGTGCCCCTGCACTAAAGATTCCAGGCAGTGTGAAAAAAAGCCACCACAGAGATGTTATCCCTCAAAATCACTTATACCAAATCTTAGAGGCACTAGGAAGAGAACTCTAAACATTAACTGGTCTATTTATTTCCATGTTTTCAGCCCAAGTTCACACAACTTTTACCAAAAATGTACACATTTTTCACCTAAGATTCAATTTTAAAATGCATGAATCTTTGATGAAATAATTGATAAATAAGCACTTGAGATTTTTATAAACCACCCCTCTAATGTCAAATATATAAATATTTGTATTGCTGGCTCAGAAAGTATTATTTCCACTATTGCAGTTTTTGTAAGAGATTAATTTAAATACACCTGGCTAAAATATACTGACTAAAATATTTTACATAAATTCACTGTGTTCCAAATGTCACAGGTTTTCCACACTGCTCCATAAACATCATTTTGTGTAACAGTACATTTAAATGTTCCATGTTTTAAATATATATATAGATGCATACATATATAAGTATGTGTGTGTGTCTGTATATTTATATATATGATTACCATAGCCAACAAGAAATATGTTTATTTTATTTCTTTTGTTATTTAAACGTTGTTTTTAGGATCTTGCTTTGTGAAAATGTATTTATTCCTTTTTATTCTTCAAAATTTTATTTGTACCAGGTAATTTTGTATAAAAATGTGTCAAAATGATAAATATTTTAAAAAATAAAAGTGTAATGTCTAAAGGATTGTGTGCTTTCCTGAAAAATATTATTATTTTGTTTTAATAACATTTTATTAAAAGAGTTTTATATAACCAGACTGCAAAAACCAAGTACAAATCCAGGTGTAAGTGCAACGATGTGTCACACATGATGAGAATTTGCAAGGCATCTGTCACAACATACAATATGTGCTAAGCATATGTTTTTGGGAGGGGGAGCTCCACTTATTCACCAGGGTATCTGAAGATACGGTAGTTAAGATAAAGCACCCCATCAAAACTTTTAGTACTGTAGTGAAGTCCCTGCAAGGGGAGAACACCCCTCTAGCCATTTCAAATGCAAGAAAGATATGTACAGTACTGTACAGATAGACAATACTCAGAAGGCAGAGAAACGCTGAGAAGAGAAAGTATACGGACTGTTATGAGTAGAAAAGAAGGGTGCAAGGGTGAATGTGGAGTTGGAGTTGGGCCATCTTGAATGTCTACATGCGAGGTGACTCTTCAAACCTCGGTCTATGGAGGGTTAAATCATCCAAAGAGACTTACTAAAATCCCTAGAATAGGAGATCCACTGATCCCAGACCTTTGTTATTTTTTTTTTATCATGTAGAAACTTTTCATTGAACATGTACCATGTTTTTTGTTTCATCTAAGTCAGTGGCTCTCAACCTAGGGGTCGGGACCCCCTCGGGGGTCGAATGACGATTTGCCAGGGGTCACCGAATCCAGGACTGTTCCTGAAGCCCGCACCACTCTCCCAACCTTTTAGTGGCTGCCCAGCTGGGCTGTTCCTGGAGCCCGCGGCCGCCCACTCAGCCTCTTCGCAGCCGCCCATTCAGTTTACGGCATGGCTGGGGAGCAGAGACTAGAGGTCAGCTGACTGGTAAGGAATGTGAAGTGGGAGAGGCTGGAGGAGACCCTATCTCCTGATTTGGCGTCACTGCTGCGAGACACCACAGAGCTGGAGACACAGTGAAGCCGGAGACACATTGAGTAACACTAACTGTGATTAGAGTTGCCATTAAAAGTCCACCACTACAGTTTTCAGATCAGCAGATGACCTTGATCAAGAGCACCTAAGTTGATTGATCCGAACTCCCCCCAGCACTGCCACTCATCCCACCCCCACCAACACTGCCACTTATCCCAACTCCCCGCCAGCACTGTCACTCATCCCATTCCCTCACCCCCACCAAGGAGTAAGAGAAGGAATAAAAATAGAGAATACATGGAAGGGAGAGGGGGAGGAACAAAGAAAAAGGGAGAGAAAGAATAAGAGAAAGAATAAGAAAGACAACTAGAGAGAGGGATAGGGGGAAAAAAACAAAACAAGAAATTAGGATAGAGAGGGATAAAAGGGAAATGAAGGAGAACAAAGAAAAAGTGTGGTACATCTTAAAATGTACCATAAGGGGTTTTACTGTGCGAGTAGAAGGGACTCGGGGAGCGCTAAATGTCTGTGGGTTAGGGGCGCAAATTACTTGTCTTTACTTGGGTGCTGACAACCCATGCTACGAAAATAATTTTACTGTTAGGGGTCCCCACAACTTGGGGAATTTTATCAAGGGGCCATGGCACTAGAAGGGTTGAGAACCACTGATCTAAGTAATAGTTGAAGTTCTGGACCACCAGGATATAGCCAAAATCTGTTTGGCAGTAGTGAAGATAAAAGTTAAAAGCTTAAATTAGTCCAGAGTGCATTTGGATAGTTTGAGATTCAATGTTGATTGATAGGGGTTTATTGAAATACTAGAGCTTAGGACAGTATAAACTAGCTGATAGTCCCTGGTCCACAAAATGTTTGATTCCAGAGCATTCTCAGACATGTATTTAAAGTGGTTGTAAAGTCACTGAGGACAATTACTGGAATCTCCTCTGTCATAGCAAGTTATACAGAGCAGTGTGTGTGTGTGTGTTTTTTAAATTATGAAGCTAAATACATTATTTCACAGCACCGCTGTGTGGTCTCCTCCCACTGCTCTCCTTTCCTGATCTGAGGACTACAGAGGGAGGGACTAAGATTATCCTGCTAAATAAGCGAGGAGGTCACGTGACCACACAGCGATGGTTTAAAAAAGAGTATTTAGCTTCATAATTTAAAAAAAAATCCACACACTGTAAAATATAGCTTGCTATAACAAAGGGGGTGTAATTGTGCTCAGTGACTTTGCAGCCACATAAAATAGCGGCAGGAGGGGAGGGGAGGGGCAGAGAGAGGATCAGCTCTCACAGCACAGGCTACTGAGCTGACAGACGGGGAGGAGGGGAGGGGAGAGACACAGCGGTATGACGGAGACACATAAACTGGCCACAGTATCATGGATCAGCAGTCATGATTACCATGGTCAGCACACCTAAGGGAACACAGGAACAGGCAGGATCAACCAGGTATTTACAGAATGCTGTAGAATTGGACAAATGACACTGCAGAAGCACTATGCTGTTTATCGTGCTTTAAAGTAAAAGGATCTTATTTTTTTAATTTTTTTTTAGGGTTACAACCACTTTAAGTACCAGTTGCTCCACAACTGCAAAATAGCAGTCTGGGGTGACCTGGACAAATTTGGCCAGTCTGTGAAATACCATGTACCACCTAAACAATAGCTTACAATTGGCCTCATTAAATGATGAGTTCAGTGATCCATGCAGGGCCGCCATCAGGGGGGTACAGCCATTACAACTGTAAGGGGCCCGCCTGGGTCAGAAGAAGGCAGGACAGGTGAAGGGAAGCCCTTCTGTGCATTACAGAAACGATCTCAGCTGGCTCTCCTCTCTGTGGCATTGAGCGCAGACATCGAGCTCTTTACTGCCACCGCTGGCTACTATGTGCATATGCACCCCTCGTGTACTGTGCTTCTCTGTGTGGGCAACATGTCAGCTTTGTGAAACGAGCTGGGACCAGGTAGGAAGATCTTCTTTACAAGTAGGGGCTGTGAAGGAAAGGGAGGGGGCTGTGTGTGTACAAGGAGGGGCCAGAGCCTTGTGTGTTTACAGATTTGTGTATATGTGGTGTTCCTATATATACAGGTGTGTGGGGAGCTGACATATATATATATATATACAGGTAGGTGTGTGTGTGTGTGTGTGTGGGGCTGACATATAAACAGGTGTGTGGGGGGGGGGCTGGCATATAAACAGGTGTGTGTGGGGACTGACATATATACAGGTGTGTGGAGGGGGGCTGACATATATACAGGTGTGTGGGGGGCTGACATATATATATAGGTGTGTACGGGGTTGGCATATATACAGGTCTGTGTGGGCGGTTGACATATATACAGGTGTGTGTGTGTGGGGGGCTGGCATATAAACAGGTCTGTGTGGGGGGCTGACATATATACAGGTGTGTGTGGGGGGCTGTCATATATACAGGTGTGTGTGGGGGGGCTGACATATATACAGGTGTGTATGGGGGGGCTGGCATATATACAGGTGTGTGTGGGGGGATGACATATATACAGGTGTGTGTGGGGGGGGGGGCTGACATATATACAGGTGTGAGGAGGGCTGACAAATATACAGGTGTGTGGGAGGCTTACATATATACAGGTGTGTGGGGGGGCTGACATATATACAGGTGTGTTGGGATCTGACGTATATATACAGATGTGTGGGGGGCTGACATATATACAGGTGTGAGGGGGGCTGACAAATATACAGGTGTGTGGGGGGGCTGACATATATACAGGTGTGAGGGGGGTTGACAAATATACAGGTGTGTGGGAGGCTGACATATATATAGGTGTGTGGGGGGCTGACATATACACAGGTGTGAGGGGGGCTGACAAATATACAGATGTGTGGGAGGCTGACATATATACAGGTGTGTGTGGGGAGGCTGACATATATATATATACACAGGTGTGTGGGGGGGCTGACATATATACAGGTGTGTGTGGGGGGCTGACCTATATACAGGTGTGAGGAGGGCTGACAAATATACAGGTGTTTGGGGGATTGGCTGACATATATACAGGTGTGTGTGGGGGGCTGACATATATACAGGTGTGTGTGGTGGGGCTGACATATATACAGGTGTGAGGAGGGCTGACAAATATACAGGTGTGTGGGAGGCTGACATATATACAGGTGTGTGGGGGGGCTGACATATATACAGGTGTGAGGGAGGCTGACATTCGGTAGGATGGCCTGTGGGCAGGCCCTGGGGAATGTTGGTGGTCAGGCTCTGGCGGGGGGAGGCCTAAAGCTGTGTAAGGGGCCCAAAAATTTCTGATTGCTGCCCTGGATCCATGTGTATAGTGTCCCAAATCTGGGCCCACTGTTGCAGCTCCAGGGATTCACCTAGATATTTTTGCGACTGGGAGATATAAGGCAAAAGGCACATGGGTGTAAGCAGGTATGCTGGCACATAGTGGGATGTTTGAGGTTGTGTGATAAGAGGTCAAAAGAGCCATTAGTGATGCTTGATAGTAATTGATAATATGGGATTTTGACAATCCCCGTTTGGACTTAGGGTGTTTTAGAATCTTTTTTAGAGATTTGTCTAGAATCCTGCCAGATAAACAACTGACCCTTCCAGTGACCTGTAGGGAAGCCATTTTGGAGAGGAAAGTGTGTTTGAGGAGAGAAGAAACTGTATTTTGTAGAGCAGAGCTATTTCAGAGAAAACAATTGTCCATCAGCTAGATTGATATTGACCACTTTGTCAGCCTGGCGCAACAGCACATTTAGTTGTATGACCAGATAGACAAAAACCGCAAGGACAACAGAAAAAAGGCCTTTATTTGGCAGGATATATCACAGATTTATTCTGACTGGGAACATCATTTAAAATCACAGCAATCAGTAAATGGTGAGCACTTTATTTCTTAATTAGCAATAGCATCCAGTTTGACTTAATTGATAAATGTAATGGGTTTTTTCACACCCAATATCAGCACAAATGCATATATTTTTTCATAATTATTTGCATAATTTATCAATAGGCCATTACACATGTCATTGTTGCAGTGTGCCTGTGGTGTGTGAAGTTTGGCAGGAGATGGCACATCACTGGATTGGGTTTACATCAAAGAACATTTTTTTTGATTATCGTTTAGTTTTAAATTTCAGTCACCATGGAATGGGTTTTTTTATATTTACCTTTTCAAGTTTATTTTGTGAATGAGTATTTAGGGATCCTATGTACCTCACACTCATTCATGTGGGGAGAATGGGAACAATTTGTTTTATACAATACAAAAAATGGCATGGGGTCCTCCTCAAAATCCATATCAGACCCTTATCCAAGCATGCAGCCTGACCACTTAGGCTGCATGCTTGAATAGGAGTCTGGTATGGATTTTGTGGCAGATCCTATACCATTGTTTTTTTTTAAAGGAATGGTACATTTGTTAACTAATTAAGGAATACATTTTATTGATTTAAAAAAAAATTGTACTATCTTTTATTAAATGTGCCCCTTCAAAATCCACAACAGACTCTTATCCTGGGCATAAAATGGTGTGGGGTGCTCCCAAAATTCATACCAGTCCCTTATCCAGACCTGCAGCCTGGGTGGCCAAGAAATGAGAGGGATGGGGAGTGCAAGCCGCCTGAACCACACAAAGCCACGTGCGATCAATACCAGATAGGTACCTTACGAGGACAATGGCCTTATCCCCATATTCTTAGCCTTTTGGGGGACATATTGGAATCTGGAAGCCCATTTTAGAAAAAGGAGGCTTTTTTCACTTAGTGACCCCCTCAAAATTCATACCAGACTCTTATCCAGTCATATTTTTTTCTTAAAGTATCCTTTTTTAATTAATAAAGTATATTGTTCCTTTAATTTTAGTTGAACTATTTCATTTTACATTACAATGTAATGATAGAAATAATGTGTTTCATTCATCCTGACACCATAACAACCATGGTGCCAGGGATGATTGAAGCACTAACACCAGAACTGTTTATCCCATCCTCCAGGTCGTTTATGAACAAATTAAATAGGGTTGGTCAGGGCCGGATTTGCCACAAGGCCACCGAGGCCAGGCCTCGGGGCGGCAGTGGTGCAGGGGCGGCGCCGCTCCTGCGGTGACTTCGCGGCCCCCCCCCCTTCAGGCTGCCCGTTGAGTCAATTAAGGGCACCGGTGCCCTTAGAAATGATGGCCGCGAGCCGCCCACTACTGCGCATGCGCCGTTCCGAAGCCGGCCGGGCTCGGGAAAGCTCGTACGTGCTCGGCTGGGCGGCGCATGCGCAGTAGCGTGATTACGCTGGCCGGCGCCATTTTTGAAAAGATCGAGGAGTAATGTCAGCGGGAGATGACATCTCTCATTGCCCGCACCGCTGTTCCACCCTCCTCCATCTGGTGGCAGCCAGGCAGCGTGACAAGTGACATCTCCATAGGGTGGCAGTGTGGCAAGTGACATCTCCATAGGGTGGCAGTGTGGCAAGTGACATCTCCATAGTGTGGCAAGTGACATCTCCATCTGGTGGCAGCATGGCAAGTGACATCTCCATCTGGTGGCAGGCAGGTAGTGTGGCAAGTGACATCTCCATCTGGTGGCAGCGTGGCAAGTGACATCTCCATCTGGTGGCAGCGTGGCAAGTGACATCTCCATCTGATGGCAGTGTGGCAAGTGACATCTCCATAGTGTGGCAAGTGACATCTCCATCTGGTGGCAGTGTGGCTAGTGACATCTCCATCTGGTGGCAGTGTGGCAAGTGACATCTCCATCTGGTGGCAGTGTGGCAAGTGACATCTCCATAGTGTGGCAAGTGACATCTCCATCTGGTGGCAGTGTGGCTAGTGACAACTCCATCTGGTGGCAGTGTGGCAAGTGACATCTCCATCTGGTGGCAGTGTGGCAAGTGACATCTCCATAGTGTGGCAAGTGACATCTCCATCTGGTGGCAGTGTGGCAAGTGACATCTCCATCTGGTGGCAGCGTGGCAAGTGACATCCCCATCTGGTGGCAGGCAGGCAGTGTGGCAAGTGACATCTCCATCTGGTGGCAGGCAGCGTGGCACGTGACTTCTCCATCTGGTGGCAGGCAGCGTGGCTAGTGACATCTCCATCTGGTGGCAGCGTGGCAAGTGATATCTCCATCTGGTGGCAGACATAGTGGCAAGTGACATCCCCATCTGGTGGCAGGCAGCATGGCAAGTGACATCTCTATCTGGTGGCAGACAGCGTGGCTAGTGACATCTCAATCTGGTGGCAGGCAGCGTGGCTAGTGACATCTCCATCTGGTGGCAGCGTGGCAAGTGACATCTCCATCTGGTAGCAGCGTGGCAAGTGACATCTCCATCTGGTGGCAGCGTGGCAAGTGACATCTCCATCTGGTGGCAGCGTGGCAAGTGACATCTCCATCTGGTGGCAGCGTGGCAAGTGACATCCCCATCTGGTGGCAGCATGGCAAGTGACATCCCCATCTGGTGGCAGCGTGGCAAGTGACATCCCCATCTGGTGGCAGGCATAGTGGCAAGTGACACGCTCAGGGCTCCCAATGATTCTGCATTATGGTGAGTTGAACTATTTCATTTTACATTACAATGTAATGATAGAAATAATGTGTTTCATTCATCCTGACACCATAACAACCATGGTGCCAGGGATGATTGAAGCACTAACACCAGCCATTGCCCTGAAAAATTGCCCGCAAAAAATCCTTACCCCTCGCGCGCTTACCCTGAAGTATTTTTAGTCTGTACAAATAAAGTCAGTTATTTTCAGTGTTCTCGTGTGTGGAGATATGTTTTTAACTGATCTATTGTAGCAGTCATCGATAAAGGACAAGAATGGTGGTGTGTGTGTGTGTGTGTGTGTGTGTGTGTGAGTGTGGGGGGGCGGCATTGAAGGACCCGGCCTTGGGGCGGCAAAGGGAGTAAATCCGGGCCTGCGGTTGGTCCCAGCACAGAACCCTGGGGACCCCACTACCCACCCCTGACCATTCCGAGTACTCCCCATTTATCACCACCCTCTGAACTCGCCCTTGTAGCCAGTTTTCAATCCATGTACTCACCCTATGGTCCATGCTAACGGACCTTATTTTGTACAGTAAACGTTTATGGGGAACTGTGTCAAATGCTTTTGCATCATAGAGGTACTCTTGATGAAAGCAAGATGTCAGGAAAGGTTTCACCTGCTGGTGGCGCTGTCAGACCTTTGGCTTGCAGTACTGGTGTCCACTAGTGGGTGTCTCCTGGCAGTCTGGAACTGTCAGGAAAGGTTTCACCTGCTGGTGGCACTGTCTGATCTTTGGGCCACAGTACTGGTGTCCACCTGCAGGTGTCTCCCTGCAGTGTGGAGCCGACATTATCTCCAGCGATCAGGCGTCACCTGAAGCTGATTGCAGGAGATGTGTATTAATACCTGGCAAGCACTCATACACTTGCCTCGGTATTGTCCTTGAGCCTTGACCTGTACCTGTGATCCTCTATACCTGAATCTGAACCTGAAACCTGAACCTGTCCCTCCTTTGACCCTATTACTTAGTACTCTTGCCCTGCAGCCTGATCCCGTCCACCTTCTCCCTGTCCTGTTTGCTCCTTGCCCCATCTGCTGATCTCCTGTTGATGACCCTGGCCTGGCTACGTTTACGATTCTGGTACTCCCCATCCATTGTATATACCTGTTTGATGGTTGTTATTTGTGAGTCTCTGTCTGGTAGTTGGATTGTTGTGCACTGTATTGTATTGGAGGTGCTTGCTGTCAAAAAGTGAAATGATATGCACCTGTCAAACAGGTGCGGAAAAAATGCTCTTTGGGTGTCAGTGGTTCCTTCACACAGTAACCCTATAGAGGTACTCTTGATGAAAGCAAGAATTGGACTTGCTGTTAAAAATGTAAATGATATGCACCTGTCAAACAGGTGCAGAAAAATTGGTCATTGGGTGTTAATTGTGCCCATGAAACATACACCAAAAAAAATTCTTCCAGGTGAAGTCAACACACACAAAGGTAAGCAGCCGAGGCAGCCTTTCAGAGATTCCAGATCCATAAAGCACTTAATCAGCGACATTGGCATCAGGGGCTTGATAGCTGCTGCTAATTCAGGACTGATTCATTTTGAGAAATGTCAGCTGGTCCATGAAATCTGTGGACAGACGCGCTCTCTTATCTGTCACAAAACCTCAGGCAGCACTGAATTCCCATTCTGAAAGTACGCTAGATGCAGGGCAGCCCAGCAGCTCAATTGCATACTGGGAAAGTTCTGGCCAGTGGTTTATTCTCATGACCCAGTAACCCAGTGGATCACCAACTAGAAAGCTCTCCATGTCTGTTCTTGTCCATAGATTATCTCACACGATATGATACATACGCTGCCAATGGGATGTGGAAGCTGACAGCCTTGGGCGCCAAAGACTGAAAATTTTTTTGAAAGGCATCACTGAGGTGGCCCTCTTCTCCACTGCTCCTTTCTTGACCATCAGAAGCCTCAAAACTACGTTTTCCACCAGACTGTTACCTACCAGAGTCAGGAAAGGCATTACATAAACTCCTCTTTAAGTCGCCCCCAAGATATTTCATCTTCTGCTTCCTCTGTGGGGATGGGATGAGTTCTGAGACTTTCCCCTTGTAATAGTGGTCAAGGAGGATTGCCAACCAATAGTGGTCCTTCTCCTTGATGCCACGTATTCTCGGGTCCTTTTGCAGGCTTTGAAGAATGAGGGAGCCCATGCTCCGCAAGTTTGCAAAGGCATAAGAACCAGAGTCCTGGGGGTCACTGAGGATTACAGTATCTGGAATTGCCTCCTCCCAGCCACATACTACTACCAAGGGTTCTGGGGATAGAAAACAATCTGTTAAGGGTTGACATATGTCTTGCTCTGCTTCAATGCATCCAAAACTGCCAGAATCCTCCTCCTCTCTCTCCTCTAGTGTGTTCTGTGGCATGGCAAGAATGGTGTCTGCATAAAGTGGTCCTTAAGAGGACAGGAAGTCCTCCTCTTCCTCCCACTGCTCTGCCTTGAGTGCCCTGTCCATAATGCCATGTAGAGTCTGCTCCAGCAGGAACATAACAGGGATTGTGTCACTGATGTTTGCATTGTCAGGGCTCACCATTCTTGTGGCCTCCTCAAATGGTGACAGTACAATGCATGCATCCTTTATCAGTAGCCATTGGCATGGGGGGGGGGGAAAAAAGCAGAGCCTGCCTGAGTCTGTCATTGTGCCATACTCACACAGGTACTCTTTGACGGCCCTCTACTGCATGTGCAGCCACTGCAGCATTGCCAAAGTAGAGTTCCACCTGGTGGGCATGTCACAAATCAGGCGGTTTATGGGCGGGTGGAATTCCCGCTGAATTTCAGCCAACCGAGCACTGGCTGTGTATGACCGTCTAAAATGGCACATGTGTCAACTCTCCCTGTCTAAGGCCATTATCGCACACCACTATTCCTGGCTCCAGCTGGCATGGCGTGAACCATCTCTGGGCCTGCCTGCGCAGAGCTGCAAGAATCTCTGCTCCGGTGTGGCTCCGGTCCCCTAGACACACCAGCTGAAGCATTACATGGCACCTTTTAGTCTGACTCATTGAATAGTCCCTTGAACGTACATGTGGTTTATAGGACAATTCAGCAGAAGAGGAGGAGGAGGGGGTAGATGTGACAAATCTCGCATCATCACAAGCTGCATGGAGACGTGGCAGCACAACAAGCTGCAGCACTGAGCCCTGTCCTGCATCCTTCCGAGTTGCAAGCAGAGTTACCCAGTGTGCTGTGAACGAAATATATCATCTCTGACCATGCTTGCTGGACCAAGTGTCAGCAGTAGCGTGGACCTTTGCGGCTGACTGCCTTGCCCAACGATGCCACAACATTGCCTTCCACGTGATGGGAGAGAGCTGGAATAGCCTTACGTGAAAAGAAATAGTGACTGGGAAACTGTCATTGTGGTACAGCACATTCTGAAAAATCACGGAAGGGGGGAGAATTCACCATATTGAAGGGCAGGAGTTGTAAACCCAGCAGCTTTGACCAGCTTGAATTTAGACGCTGGGCATGTGGGTGGCAGTGTATTTTTTGTTCACTGCAGCAGATAGGGCAGAGAAATTTGCCTGCTATAGTCTACAGCCGGTGGTGTGCTACTGGCAGACTAGCTGCAATGACCTGGGACACCCTGCGCTATACCATTATCCATGTCAGTGAAAGCTGCTGAGAGGTCATCATGAGGAATAGCCGGGGTAGACCAAAAAGGTGAGGAGTAAGGAGGAGCTGAATTGCATCCCTTTTGTGTGGCTTTTAGGTGTTCTTCCCAATGGGCTGAGTGGTGGTAGGTTAAATTCCTTGTCAAGCATGTGGTACCCAAATGGCTGGTGTTTTTGCCACACTTGATGTGCTTAAGGCAAAGTTTACAAATTGCAACAGTGCAATGGGCTGCACATGTGTTAAAAAGGCCCAAACAGTTGAGCTGTGGGAAATTAGCCGGGAGATAACAGCTCCACAATCTGGTGGAATAGGGTGGCTGCTCTCTACTCTTACATGATGGCTGCCTCTTTGGGGTTGTGCCTCACCCTCACTTTCCTCCTCTGCTCCATCCGGCACCCAAGTTGCATCAATGACTTTACATAATCCCCTCCATCCTCATTATCACTGGAGACAACTTGCCAATACACTGCGGCTGGGGGAACATGACTGTCAATTTGTTTTCTCCCCTCTCTGTAGGATCATGTTCCTACCTTCCTCAACCTCAGAACCAAGATCTGAATCAACTAATTGCTGTGCACCATCAAGGAGCAAGTGGCTGATGCTGTGTTCAAATAACTTAGTTGAATCCTCCATGCCTGATGCTGGGGCTATGACCGGAGTAGCTCTGGACAAGGAGGCAGAATAAGCCACTCTGGCAGCTGCCGTGGACTACGCACTAGTCTCTGCTTTGGTGATGGAGGATGAGGATGAGTATGGTTTAGCAAGCCAGTCCACCACCTCCTCTGCATGCTATGGCTGTATAGAACAGGCAACATCAATAAACAGAGGAAATGATTCCCTGCCTGTGGGCGGACCACATCCACCTTTGTCTGTGGATACATATGCTGCTGGCCCCCTCACAGTGCCATGGGAACGTCTGCCTCTCCTTTTTAGCCTCCCCGAAATGTAATAAAGATGTTGAAATGTGCATGTGGACGCACTTTAATCAATGGAAAGTGGTGTTTGGTGCACTGTAACTTGAGTACTCACTACACAGACACACTCCACTGACACACTACAATATACTGCTGTAAAACTGCACTGACGCACTGCAATATACTGTGGTAAATGTGCACTAACGCACTGAAATACAGTGCCTTGAACGAGTATTCATACCCCTTGAAATTTTCCACATTTTGTCATGTTACAACCAAAAATGTAAATGTATTTTATTGGGATTTTATGTGATAGACCAACACAAAGTGGCACATAATTGTGAAGTGGAAGGAAAATGATAAATGTTTTTTTTTTTACAAACAAATATCTGAAAAGTGTGGCGTGAATTTGTATTCACCTCTCTTTATTCCGATACCCCTAACTAAAATCTAGTGGAACCAATTGCCTTCAGAAGTCCTTCAGAAGTCACCTAATTAGTAAACAGAGTCCACCTGTGTGTAATTATTTCTCATTATAAATACAGCTGTTCTGTGAAGCCCTCAGATGTTTGTTAGAGGATATTAGGGAGCAAACAGCATCATGAAGGCCAAGGAACACACCAGACAGGTCAGCGATAAAATTATGGAAAAGTTTAAAGCAGGGTTAAGTTGTAAAAAAAATATCCCAAGCTTAAACTTCTCACGGAGCACTGTTCAATGGAAAGAGTATGGCACAACTGAAAACCGACCAAGACATGGCCTTCCACCTAAACTGACAGGCCAGGAAAGGAGAGCATTAATCAGAGAAGTAGCCAAGAGGTCCATGGTAACTCTGGAGAAGCTGCAGAGATCCACAGCTCAGGTGGGAGAATCTGGACAACTATTAGTTGTGCACTCCACAAATCTGGCCTTTTTTGGAAGAGTGGCAAGAAGAAAGCCATTGTTGAAAGAAACTATAAGAAATCCTGTTTGCAGTGTGCGAGAAGCCATGTGGGGGACACAGCAAACATGTGGAAGTAGGTGCTCTGGTCAGATGAGACCAAAATTGAACGTTTTGGTTTCAAAACAAAACGCAACGTGTGGCAGGAAAACTAACACTACACATCACCTTGGACACACCATCCCCACTGTGAAACACGGTGGTGGCAGCATCATGTTGTGGGGATGTTTTTCTTCAGGTAAGCTGGTCAGAGTTGATGAAAAGATGGATGGAGCTGAATACAGGGCAATCTTAGAAGAAAACCTGTTAGACTCTGCAAAAGACCGGGGCAGAGGTTCACCTTCCAGCAGGACAATGACCCTAAACAGCCAGAACTACAATGGATTGGTTTAGATCAAAGCATAGAATGGCCCAGTCAAAGTCCAGACCTAAATCCAATTGAAAATCTGTGGCAAGACTTGAAAATTGCTGTTTACAGATGCTCTCCATCCAGTCTAACAGAGCTTGAGCTTTTTTTCAAAAAAGAATGGGCAAAAAATGTACTCTCTAGATGTGCAAACCTGGTAGAGACATACCCAAAAAGACTTGCAGCTGTAGTTGCAGTGAAAGATGGTTCTACAAAGTATTGACTCAGGTGGGGCTAAATACAAATGCATGCCACACTTTTCACATATTTAAAATGTAAAAAATTTTGAAAACCATTTATCATTCACACAATTATGTGTAACTTTCTGTTGGTCTATCACATAAAATCCCAATAAAATAGATTTAAGTTTTTGGTTGTAGCATGACAAAATGTGGAAAATTTCAAGGGGTATGAATACTTTTTCAAGGCACTGTATACAGCACTAAATATACAGCGTTAAACGTGCACTAACACACTGAAATATACAGCATTAAATGTGCAGTAACGCACTGAAATATACTGCATTAAGTGTGCAGTAATGTACTGAAATACATTTTGTTAAACGTGCAAAAAAAGCACTGAACTATATTGCGTTAAACATGCAGTAATGTACTAAAATATACACCGTTAAATGTGTAGTAATGCACTGAAACTGACACTAAAGTAAAAATGAATGGTCTAGATTCACACTAAACTGATATTCTGCACTGACAATAGAATCACTATAGTACACTATAGCACACTAACTCGCTAGTAGCAATGAACAGAGCCCTGTTCTCTCCCCACGCCAATATCACACTGCAAATGGCCGCTATAGGGAGAATATTTTTTATAGTGTGGGGAGCGGGACTAAGAGCAATGAGCCATGATTGGATAGAGTCATCATTACTTTCTCCAATCATGGCTCTGACAGTGCTCTGTGCCCTGACTGGGCAAAGCTTTCACTGCTTCAGCCAATCAGGGCTTCCAATGCACAGTGTGGTGACGCAGTGCATTGTGGTCGTTCGGTGGGACGAACAAACGGTCGATCGCCCAGATAATTTGGGTGTTCTTTGACTGAGCGAACAGCCAATGTTTGGCCCGAAATCATGCTCAGGCCGAACAGTTTGCCTTTTTTGTCTTTAAAAAAAAATAAAAAAACATAGTGGTGATGATTAAATACCACCAAAAGAAAGCTCTATCTGGCTCAAAAAATTATAAAGATTTTGTTTGGGTACATCATTTCATAAACGCGCAATTGTCATTCAAAGTGCGACAGTGCTGAAAGCTGAAAATTGGCCTGACAAGAAGGGGATAAGAGTGCCCTGTATTAAAGTAGTTAAGGAGCACTCCACGCCTTTTCTTTCCCTGCATATTTTTTTACAAATGGAGAGCTGGGCACTGCACTGGGAGACATGTACCAATGCAAAAATAAATAATAAAAATTGTTGAGGTTCTTTTGAGGCAACCTAAACTGGTAGTAAACTCAGGCAAAATTATTGTAAAAAAGAATGTATCCACTGTTTCCAATGTTTCCATCTTACTGTTTTCCTGCCTATTTATGCTTATTCTTCTGCCTTCCAAAGCAGGCTACTGCTGTCTTCCACATCTTTGCAGTCTAAAGCCCCGTACACACAATCGGACTTTTAGACAGAAAATGTGCGATCGGAGCTTGTTGTCGGAAATTCCGACCGTGTGTATGCTCCATCGGACTTTTTCCAACGGAATTTCTGACACACAAAGTTTGAGAACTGGATCTAAAATTTTCTGACAACAAAACCCGTTCGCGTAAATTCTGATCCTGTGTGGACAATTCCGACGCACAAAGTGCCACGCATGCTCAGAATCAAGCAGAAGAGCCGCACTGGCTATTGAACTTCATTTTTCTTGGCTCGTCGTACGTGTTGTATGTCACCGCATTCTTGAAGTTCAGAATTTCCGACCAACTTTGTGTAACCGTGTGTATGCATGACAAGTTTGAGCCAACATCCGATTGTAGGTCAGAACTGAATGGTTGAAGCAGTAGATACAATTGAGCTAAAATCAATCTATACATTAAAAAAATACAAAGCCAAAGCTGAAAACATTTTCAAAATTAGCAAACAATGGAGAAACAAACCTAGCACAGTTTGTAGTCCTATTTTCAGTACTGTATTATCTACAAAGTATAATAAAATGTCAACACAGAGCGCACCAAAACACCTTAAAATGACAAACACTAATGAATTCCACAGATGAGGCAGGTTTATTGCCAAATTAAAGAATTACAGTGCCATGTTGCAAAGACAAGTCACACATATACCATATATGGCAACAAAGTTTGTAAGCAGTATTTGGCATAGTGAGAGATGAGCAATATTTTTATCAAGAAGTAACAATTGTAGAGTGTTATTTCAAAGACAGCAGGCAAAAATATTGTATAAAATGGCTACACATTATGTAAGTATTTTTGCACTATGCTAGAGGGAGAGGGGATGCATAATTGATTGTGTAAATATACAGTATGTCAGTTTATTGTGTCACGGTCAACAAACAGAAATAGTGCATGCACAACATGTAAGCATTCTTTATAGGCTACAATGAAACTTGGAGAACCTAAGCAGATTTTATCATGAAATAAAAAATTGAGTGTACTTTCCCATAGCCAAAAAAAGAGAACTGATTTGTTGGATAGCTTATTTTCCAATATACAATATCAGTAGGAGGCAGAAGACAGATTTAATCTGTAATAAACAAATAACAGTGTCTTATTTATTTTTTACTGGGAGCCTGCAAAGCATTGGGTTCTTGCAGACTCTGTATATAAGCTGTGTGCTTGTACCTCATATGAGCATTCAGTTACACACTGACAGGAACTTTCAATGAACTACCACAGTGCTCAACAGCACCCTGGTAGTTCATTGAGAACTATAACCCCACAGCCGCAAAGGCTAGTTGTAGTTTCCCATTCACAGAGTGACGCGGCTGGGTGGGCGGAGCCGCACACAGCTATGTCTTTTTTGAATTGTGGCAGCAGAAATAAGAGAAGAGAAGGAACCCAGTCTGCTGTCACAGTGGGGATCAGGGAGGGTACGGGGGCAGCTGCAGCGCTAACATGTTACAACCTGAATACGGATGTAACATGTTTAAAAAGGGGAACTTATTTTATAAGCCTTTTGTGAACAGGCCACTATTTCTATGGGATTGAGCAAGCATATTGTATCTGGGAAAAAGTAATGATTGCATTTTATTTTCAGTTTTTTTTTTTTTTTTGGATAGGTTACACTTTCTGAGGGAGAGCAGGCAGATTACATCTTGAAAAAAAATGTGTCCTTTTTTTAAATTGAAGACAGAAACATTTTACAGAATTGCACTGCAGCTTGTAAGCTTATTTGCATAGGCTTCTATTTCAGAAGGAGAGAGCAGGTGTCATCCACAAATGTCATATTAGGCTGTATTTTTTCAGTGACAAATTAAAAAAAATTGGACAGATTAGCTGCACATAATTTCATCCTTTTTAATATGATGCAATTTCAGAGGCAGAGAGTAAGCAGATTTCAGCAAGAAATATTACGTTTGTATGTTTTTAGAAACAAATTAATAAATTACAGCTTTGCTAATTATTATCTCATCCTTATTTAATAGATGCAAATTTGAGAGGAAAAGAGCAGAGAGATTTCACGAGAAATTAACCGTTACCAGAAATGAACCGTTTACCAGAACGTAGAAATATTACAGATTGGCTGCACAAAATCCTAACCTTTGTAATGGAATACAATTTCTGATCAAGAGAACAAGCAGACTCCATCTGCAATGTTAAAAAAAATTGTATTCTCCCTGTAACAAAATACAAAAATATTGTACATATTTTTTTCTACACTGTTTTTATAGATTTTTGATAGAGCCGGTATCCAAAAAACTCTCAATCAAGTCAGTGCACTAAAAAAAGGCCCAAAAGAGCAAGAAAAAAAGGATGATTAAGCCTGCATCAAACTATCAAATTGCCCATTGAAGAGCAGCATGCAGAAATGTGCCTCATGTTCTCCTTCTCCTTAGCACCGGCACTGAAACCCTCCTCCTTCTCCTGTGTTTATTATGACCTTACAGGGACATTGGCAGGAAAAATTGGGCCCTGAGATACCAGGATTCCTCTTTTTGCTGCTGTGTCCTTAGTGCTTGGTCTATAATACCATACAGCTTGTGTTCCAAAAGGAACACTACAGGGATAATGCTCGCCATTCTGGTTCCTAAATGAGGAATCACTCACATATCGATGGTTTGCGGGCAGATTACGTTTCTGCTGAACACTGTCTGTGTATGACTGGATGAAATGGCTGCAAACTCCTCTGGCCTGCCTCAGGAGATCTGATAAGCCAAGATACCTTTCCAAAGGGTAGACAGCAGGTTGGTGCTGTACACACAACTCATCCTGACACAAGATAGTGTGGGGTTAGCCACCTCTGGGATTGCCAGCTGCAAAACATTGTGATAGCAGTTTACCTGAAACTTTGCATAGCCTCTTGATTTCTTGGGGAGGACTGGTGGTTTGTTTTGAATAGGACTTATTGGAGGAAGGAATGGAGGTGACTGATCTGTCACCTTCACCAAATTTCAAGAGGTGGGGTGGCACAATCGTCTCTAGCAATGTGCCCCATCCTGCATCCTTCCCAGTATCCAGCAGAGTTACGCAGATGGTTTTGAAGGTAGGTAGTCATGTAGACCCTGTCACTGGCCACATGGTCAATCAACAATGAGACATTAGCTTTCACAGGATGTTAGAGAACAGGAATGGCCTTCTGGACGAAACAATGATGACCGGGAACCTGTTACTGTAGTGCAGCACAGGTTACAAAGTGATAATGGGGCCAAGCTCCACTACCTAGAATGGGAGCAGCTGTAAAGGTATAAAGCCAGGCATTTTGCCAAGCTGGCAAATGCTAGGCATGAGGGTGGCTGGGGTTGTATTTTTCTTATATTGGTGCAGAGACAGCAGGCAGAGACACTTGCCTGATCAACAATACAGTTAGAGGTGGCAAGGTGAGGTTTGCAAAATCAGAGAAAGCTTGCAGCTCATGCTGATCCTTTTGGGACAGGAGGAGGAAGCCCTTTTGCTGCAGACCAGTACCATTGCTATGCTTTTCCCACTGAGCTCTGTGGTAAGCTGTCATATGTCTCTTCATTTATGTGATAGACAGAAGTTGTTAAACAATTCAGATTTCTTTTTATGAGGGGGTAAGTAAAACCTTGGACAGAGGGGTGGCTGTGGACGTAGTATACTTTGATTTTGCAAAAGCTTTTGACACAGTTCCCCACACACGGCTAATGTGTAAGGTAATGCTGAATCCATGCTGTCTGTTGCTTAAAATATTTTTTTCCAGCAAGAACTCATGTATGTGGTCTTTTATTAAACATTCCAGTATCTTCTCGACTATAGAAGTTAAACTAACAGGCCTATAGTTACTTGGTAAAGACTTTGATCCCTTTTTAAATATAGGCACCACATTGGCCCTATGCCAATCGAGTAGTACAATTCCAGTCATTAACAAGTTCCTAAAAATTAGAAACAATGGCTTTGAAATGACAGAACTCAATTATTTTAGGATCCGTGGGTGGATGCCATCTGGTCCAGGTGCTTTATCCACATTTTTTTTTGTCTAAATATTTCTGCACCATATCACTTTTGAGCCATTTTGGATCATTTGTGTCAATACCATCCCCATTATGGACATGAGCTCCCCCATGCTCTTTGTATACACAGAGCTGAAGAAAGTATTTAATAAATTTCCCTTCTCTTTGTCCCCAGTCAACCACTCCAGATTATTTTGTAAAGGGCCAACATGACCTTTTTACTATTAATATAGTTGAAGAATTTTTTCGGGTTTGTCCTACTATCTTTTGCATCTTTTAATTAAATGAAATCATGTTATGGTCACTGCTACCCAGATGCCCAGATGTTCTGTTATATGAATATTGGTAATAAGCTCTGCATGGTTTGAGATACCAGGTCCAGCAGAGTGTCATTCCTAGTCAGGGCCTCAATAAACTGGACCATTAAATTGTCTTGTAATAGGTTTAGAAATGTTTTCCCTTTAACTGTTCCAGCAGTGCCATTACTCCAGTCAATTTCCAGGTAGTTAAAATCCCCCATTGTTATCACTGTCCCAGCCCTTACAGCCCTTTCTATCTGTGCAAGGATCTGAGTCTCCACCTCCTCATTAACACTGGGAGGTCTATAACAAACTCCAATGATAACCTTTGTAGTACACACAACCAGGGCCACCATCAGGGGGGTACAGCCCATACACTAGTAAGGGGCCCCAGCATCTGGACAGGCCCAGCCGACATGTCTTGTGTGTGTACATGTCTTGTGTGCGTACGTCTCTGTGTGTGTACATGTCTCAGTGTGTGTACATGCCTGTGTGTATACATGCCTGTGTGTCTACATGCCTGTGTGTCTACATGCCTGTGTGTGTATATGTCTTGTGTGTGTATGTCTCTGTGTGTGTACATGTCTCTGTGTGTGTACATGTCTTGTGTGTGTACATGCCTGTGTGTATACATGCCTGTGTGTGTACATGCCTGTGAGTGTGTACATGTCTCTGTGTGTATACATGCCTGTAGTACACACAACCAGGGCCACCATCAGGGGGGTACAGCTCATACACTAGTAAGGGGCCCCAGCATCTGGACAGGCCCAGCCGACCTGTCTTGTGTGTGTACATGTCTTGTCTGCGTACGTCTCTCTGTGTGTACATGTCTCAGTGTGTGTACATGCCTGTGTGTATACATGCCTGTGTGTGTACATGCCTGTGTGTGTATGTCTCTGTGTGTGTACATGTCTCTGTGTGTGTACATGTCTCTGTGTGTGTACATGTCTCTGTGTGTGTACATGTCTCTGTGTGTGTACATGCCTGTGTGTATACATGCCTGTGTGTGTACATGCCTGTGAGTGTGTACATGTCTCTGTGGGTATACATGCCTGTGTGTGTACATGTCTGTGTGTGTGTGTGTACATGTCTTGTGTGTGTATACATGCCTGTGTGTGTGTACGTGCATGTCATATATACACGTGTGAATGGTGCTGGGAGCGTACAGGTGTGAGGGGGCTGAGAGCGTACAGGTGTGAGGGGGGGTGAGAGCGTACATGTTTGAGGGGGGCTGAGAGCATATAGGTGCGAGGGGGCTCAGAGCGTACAGGTGTGAGGGGGCTCAGAGCGTACAGGTGTGATGGGGCTCAGAGCGTACAGGTGTGAGGGGGCTCAGAGCGTACAGGTGTGAGGGGGCTCAGAGCGTACAGGTGTGAGGGGGCTCAGAGTGTACAGGTGTGAGGGGGCTCAGAGAGTACAGGTGTGAGGGGGCTCAGAGCGTACAGGTGTGAGGGGGCTCAGAGCGTACAGGTGTGAGGGGGCTCAGAGCGTACAGGTGTGAGGGGGCTCAGAGCGTAAAGGTATGAGGGGGCTCAGAGCATACAGCTGTGAGGGGGCTCAGAGCATACAGGTGTGAGGGGGCTGAGAGCATACAGGTGTGAGGGGGCTCAGAGCATACAGGTGAAAGGGGAGAACAGGCGTCTCCAGGTTAGAACTGGTAGCATTTAATGAATTACAGGTGCAATTATCCACTTACATCAAAGTTATAGAAGTCCGTCACATGTCCTATCCACACTGATGTGGTGTCCGTCCGGCGCTTTGGCGTTACTGCAGCTTTTCTTGCCCAGGAGAAGGGAATCCTGTCAAGCAGGATTTCTGGGAGGCTGGAGAGCTGTGACCGAGGCTTGTTTGAAGCTATGGGTCAGTGTTGGAATGCAGTGTCGGGCACGGTAACGTCACTGGTGGTCACAACGACGTTTCGGAGCATGCGCTCTGGATAACAAGGCAGGCGCGCTCCTTTCTCAAGCTTACGGGACATAGGCGTGGGTGGATGCCATCTGGTCCAGGTGCTTTATCCACATTTTTTTTTGTCTAAATATTTCTGCACCATATCACTTTTGAGCCATTTTGGATCATTTGTGTCAATACCATCCCCATTATGGACATGAGCTCCCCCATGCTCCTTTGTATACACAGAGCTGAAGAAAGTATTTAATAAATGTCCCTTCTCTTTGTCCCCAGTCACCCACTCCAGATTTTTTTGCAAAGGGCCAACATGACCTTTTTACTAAATAAAAAACAACTAATGTGCAAAAACCACACTGATAGATAAAACACAAGGAGCCGCCAACATAAAATTGGTGTAATCACATAACCCTAATGATAAAATGTAATAAAATATGTGGCGCTACCTCAATCTCAATATAACAAAATCAAATTAACAATGATATACTGCAAGTCCAATCAATTGTGAACTTCTAGCAAAACCACCAGTGATATAAAAAAACTGTGAACAATATCACATAAATAAAATGCGTATCCAATCAGTTGGCATACCCTCCCATCAAATATAATTAATAATATTGTGTGACAATACTAAGTGCAATGCACCAACATGCGATGCAATTAACCAATGCAACTACCAAAAAAGAAATAATAACAAAGTGCAAAGTGCTAGCAATATGGATTAAAAAAAGCAATCAATGTGGACAATGTCACATGATAAACTGCGTGTCCAATCAATTATAAACTTCTAGCATAGCCACCAGTGATGTAAACAATAACTGTGAGCAATATCCCATGAATAGAATGCGTATCCAATCAGTTAGCGCATCCTAATATAAGATATAAATAATTATAATGTGTAAAAATATTAAGTGCGCTACATCAACATATAATGCAATTGACCAATGCGGCTCCCAGAAAAAAATATATTAACAAAGTGCAATGTGCTAACAATATAGATGATAAAAAATAAATGTGCAAATAAACAAATAAAATATACAATGTCAATATAAGCATGTGATATGATAAGTGTCCAATCCCCTAAGGGCTGGTAGCGAACAAAGGCATCAGACAAAATACAGGTAAAAATATATAATGCAGTCCAAACACCATGCAGTGCAATATTCAATGCAACTTCAAGTGAGAATGTATTGTGCAGTCCAAAAACATGCAATGCAATTTTCAATGTGACTTCCAATATGAACCAAGGACTTCATCCAAGGTGTCACCGTATACAGGAGAGGAGATCACATCTATAATGGTTGCCGGTATACACACTCCGAGACACCTCATGCCACATTAGCTAGTGTTGCACCTGTATTTTCTGTGATGAAATTTGACAAGCATGGAAACATAGTATCATTTGATCTGAGAAATACCGAAGTGAGTGTGGGAGAGTGCCATTCCTTCCTATATCAACCTATACTCCCTCTGGGAGTTGGGACCTCGATAGGAAGTCATTTCTGGAAGCTGCCCCGGTCTGCACATCCCCATCCACCTGTGGATTCAAGCTTGATTCGGCTCACTGGGGGCCGCCACTGCAGGTGAGAGGCTGGGGGAAATGGTCACCGCACATCGGAACAAAATTGGATGAATTAGACCAGTGTTTCTCAACTCCAGTCCTCAAGGCGCCCCAACAGGTCATGTTTTCAGGATTTCCATTATTTTGCACAGGTGATTTGATCAGCTTCACTGCCTTAGTCATTACCACAGCCGTTTCATCTAAGGGAAATCCTGAAAACCCGACCTGTCAGGGCGCCTTGAGGACTTGAGAAACACTGAATTAGACATCTGCCACTACTACACCTGCACTTTTTCTCACTTTTAGAAGGATTGTTTGCTGTTCATATTGGAAGTCGCATTGAAAATTGCATTGCATGTTTTTGGACTGCACAATACATTCTCACTTGAAGTTGCATTGAATATTGCACTGCATGGTGTTTGGACTGCACTATATATTTTTACCTGTATTTTGTCTGATGCCTTTGTTCGCTACCAGTCCTTAGGGGATTGGACACTTATCATATCACATGCTTATATTGACATTGTATATTTTATTTGTTTATTTGCACATTTATTTTTTATCATCTATATTGTTAGCACATTGCACTTTGTTAGTATATTTTTTTTCTGGGAGCCGCATTGGTCAATTGCATTATATGTTGATGTAGCGCACTTAATATTTTTACACATTATAATTATTTATATCTTATATTAGGATGCGCTAACTGATTGGATACGCATTCTATTCATGGGATATTGCTCACAGTTATTGTTTACATCACAGGTGGCTATGCTAGAAGTTTATAATTGATTGGACACGCAGTTTATCATGTGACATTGTCCACATTGATTGCTTTTTTTAATCCATATTGCTAGCACTTTGCACTTTGTTATTATTTCTTTTTTTGGAGTTGCATTGGTTAATTGTATCGCATGTTGGTGCATTGCACTTAGTATTGTTACACAATATTATTAACTATATTTGATGGGAGGGTATGCCAACTGATTGGATACCCAATTTATTTATGTGATATTGTTCAAAGTTATTTTTTATATCACTGGTGGTTTTGCTAGAAGTTCACAATTGATTGCACTTGCAGTATATCATTGTTCATTTGATTTTGTTATATTGAGATTGAGGTAGCGCCACATATTTTATTACATTTTATTTTATTTTATTTTTTTTAAACAAAAAGCTTTTATTAATATTTGAAAATAACATTGGTACAATCATATTAACATTTGTACATAAGTTTCATATAACAGTGAATATTATTACATTTTATGACCTTTTTACTATAAATATAGTTGAAGAATTTTTTCGAGTTTGTCCTACTATCTTTTGCATCTTTTGATTAAATGAAATCATGTTATGGTCACTGCTACCCAGATGTTCTGTTATATGAATATTGGTAATAAGCTCTGCATGGTTTAAGATACCAGGTCCAGCAGAGCGTCATTCCTAGTCAGGGCCTCAATAAACTGGACCATAAAATTGTCTTGTAATAAGTTTAGAAATGTTTGCCCTTTAACTGTTCCAGCAGTGCCATTACTCCAGTCAATTTCCAGGTAGTTAAAATCCCCATTGTTATCACTGTCTCAGCCCTTACAGCCCTTTCTATCTGTGCAAGGATCTGAGTCTCCACCTCCTCATTAACACTAGGAGGTCTATAACAAACTCCAATGATAACCTTTGTAGTACACACAACCAGGGCCACTATCGGGGGGTACAGCCCATACACTAGTAAGGTACCCCAGCATCTGGACAGGCCCAGCCGACTGGCAGGGATGTGAGAAGGCAGGGGCGGGTGCAGAGGAGCTCCGTGGATGCTCCTGTATGTGTGTGAGTCGGCAGGCTCTGTCATTGAGCTGACATTGGGCTCTTTGCTGCCACCTCTAGCCATTTCCTGCATGTGCACCCCTCTGCATGTGGAAACAAGAGCTGGGACTAGGACCACGTTACAAGTAAGGGCTGTTGTGCAGGGGGGGGGCTGTGTGTGTGACTGAGTACATGCCTGTATGTGTGTACATGTCTCTGTGTGTGTACATGCCTGTGTGTGTATATGTTTCTGTTTGTGTATATGTCTCTGTGTGTGTACATGTCTCTGTGTGCGTACATGTCTCTGTGTGTGTACATGTCTGTGTGTGTACATGTCTTGTGTGTGTACATGTCTTGTGTGCGTATGTCTCTGTGTGTGTACATGTCTCTGTGTGTGTACATGCCTCTGTGTATACATGCCTGTGTGTGTACATGTCATGTGTGTGTACGTCTCTTGTGTGTGTATACATGCCTGTGTGTGTGTACGTGCATGTCATATATACACATGTGAGTGGTGCTGGGAGCGTACAGGTGTGAGGGGGCTGAGAGTGTACAGGTGTGAGGGGGGGGTGAGAGCGTACATGTTTGAGGGGGGCTGAGAACATATAGGTGTGAGGGAGCTCAGAGCGTACAGGTGTGAGGGGGCTCAGAGCGTACAGGTGTGAGGGGGCTCTGAGCGTACAGGTGTGAGGGGGCTCTGAGCGTACAGGTGTGAGTGGGCTCAGAGCGTACAGGTCTGAGGGGGCTGAGAGCATACAGGTGTGAGGGGGCTGAGAGTGTACAGGTGTGAGGGGGCTGAGAGCATACAGGAATGAGGGGACTCAGAGCGTACAGGTGTGAGGGGGCTCAGAGCGTACAGGTGTGAGGGGGCTGAGAGTGTACAGGTGTGAGGGAGGCTGAGAGCGTACAGGTGTGAGGGGGCTGAGAGTGTACAGGTGTGAGGAGGCTCAGAGCATACAGGTGTAAGGGGGCGGAGAGCGTAGAGGTGTGAGGGGGCTGAGAGCATAGAGGTGTGAGGGGGCTCAGAGCATACAGGTGTGAGGGGGCTCAGAGCATACAGGTGTGAGGGGGCTCAGAGCATACAGGTGTGAGGGGGCTCAGAGCCTACAAGTGTGAGGGGGCTCAGAGCGTACAGGTGTGAGGGGGCTCAGAGCATACAGGTGTGAGGGGGCTCAGAGCATACAAGTGTGAGGGAGCTCAGTGCGTACAGGTGTGAGGGGGCTCAGATCATACAGGTGTGAGGGGGCTCAGAGCATAAAAGTGGGAGGGGGCTAAGAGCGTACAGGTGTGAGGGGGCTCAGAACGTAAAAGTGTGAGGGGGCTCAGAGTGTACAGGTGTGAGGGGGCTCAGAGCAAACAGGTGTGAGGGGGCTCAGAGGATACACAGGGCCGGATTTCCCACAAGGCCAACGAGGCCAGGCCTCGGGGCGGCAGTAGTGCAGGGGCGGCGCCGCTGCACTAACATCATTCGGAGCTCTGTATGAGCAGGGCGGGGATGAGGACAAACAAGCTGTTCTGACTAGAAAGGAGAGCAGGGGGTGGAGTCTGTGGGCAGCTGCAGGAGGAGCGTTTTCTCCCCCAGGCAGCAAGACTTGTATGGAGTGGAGATTAAGGATAACTATTCCCCTCTAACTCCGGCTCTCCACAGCCTCTGGCATCCTGTCACAGTGATATAGTGAGAGAGTGGAAAGCCAGCTAGCTTGTGCAGGAGTCAGGCTGTGTTCGGTCTCCACTGTCTTCCTAACCCCTCCCTCACTGCACTGCTTGTCCAATCCAATACTCCGCCTCCCATTTGTGCCCGCCCACACTCCAGCCACATGCATGCAATGCACTGTACTGTGCTGTGAGAGGAGTTCTGTTTCAAACAATGGCTGCCACAGCCCTGGGGGAGACCAGCCTGAGAGGGAGAGCATAATTGGTGAGTGAGACCCCCAGAATAACCCCCCTCTCTGTTCCCACCCCTTTGTGCTGTGCACCTTCTTCCTCCCCCCCTCTCTTCCTCATGATCATCACCTTCTCTCTCTCTCTCCCCTAGGCTAGAGCCTAGGCTGCCTGTATATTGTCCTAGCCTGCCTGTATATTGTCCTAGCCTGCCTGTATACCGTCCTAGCCTGCCTGTATATCGTCCTACCCTGCCTGTATATCGTCCTACCCTGCCTGTATATCGTCTTAGCCTGCCTGTATATCGTCTTAGCCTGCCTGTATATCGTCCTAGCCTGCCTGTATACCGTCTTAGCCTGCCTGCATACCGTCCTAGCCTGCCTGTATATCGTCCTAGCCTGCCTGTATACCGCCCTAGCCTGCCTGTATACCGCGCTAGCCTGCCTGTATATCGTCCTAGCCTGCCTGTATACCGTCCTAGCCTGCCTGTATACCGTCCTAGCCTGCCTGTATACCGTCCTAGCCTGCCTGTATACTGTTCTAGCCTGCCTGTATACCGTCCTAGCCTGCCTGTATACCGTTCTAGCCTGCCTGTATACCGTCCTAGCCTGCCTGTATACCGTCCTAGCCTGCCTGTATACTGTCCTAGCCTGCCTGTATACCGTTCTAGCCTGCCTGTATACCGTCCTAGCCTGCCTGTACACTGTTCTAGCCTGCCTGTATACTGTCCTAGCCTGCCTGTATACCGCCCTTACCCTGCCTGTATACCGTCCTAGCCTGCCTGTATACCGTCCTAGCCTGCCTGTATACCGTCCTAGCCTGCCTGTATATCGTCCTAGCCTGCCTGTATACCGCCCTAGCCTGCCTGTATACCGCGCTAGCCTGCCTGTATATCGTCCTAGCCTGCCTGTATACCGTCCTAGCCTGCCTGTATACCGTCCTAGCCTGCCTGTATACCGTCCTAGCCTGCCTGTATACTGTTCTAGCCTGCCTGTATACCATCCTAGCCTGCCTGTATACTGTTCTAGCCTGCCTGTATACCGTCCTAGCCTGCCTGTATACTGTCCTAGCCTGCCTGTATACCATCCTAGCCTGCCTGTATACTGTTCTAGCCTGCCTGTATACCGTCCTAGCCTGCCTGTATATCGTCCTAGCCTGCCTGTATACTGTCCTAGCCTGCCTGTATATCGTCCTAGCCTGCCTGTATACTGTTCTAGCCTGCCTGTATACCGTCCTAGCCTGCCTGTATACCGTCCTAGCCTGCCTGTATATCGTCCTGGCCTGCCTGTATATTTTCCTGGCCTGCCTGTATACCGTCCTAGCCTGCCTGTATATTGTCCTAGCCTGCCTGTATACCGTCCTAGCCTGCCTGTATATTGTCCTGGCCTGTCTGTATACCGTCCTAGCCTGCCTGTATATTGTCCTGGCCTGCCTGTATATTGTCCTAGCCTGCCTGTATATTGTCCTAGCCTGCCTGTATACCGTCCTAGCCTGCCTGTATACCGTCCTAGCCTGCCTGTATACCGTCCTAGCCTGCCTGTATATCGTCCTAGCCTGCTTGTATTCCATCCTAGCCTGCCTATATACTGTCCTAGCCTGTCTGTATACCTGTATATAGAGAGGGGTGTATATAGAGATGATAGAGGGATGTATATAGAGATGATAGAGGGGAGTATATAGAGATGATAGAGGGGTGTATATAGAGATGATAGAGGGATGTATATAGAGATGATAGAGGGGAGTATATAGAGATGATAGAGGGGTGTATATAGAGATGATAAAGGGGGGAGTATATAGTGGAGATATGTTTTTAATTGATCTATTGTTGCAGTCATCGATAAAGGACGAGAATGATGGTGTGTGTGTGTGTGTGTGTGTGGGGGGGGGGGCGGCATTGAAGGACCCGGCCTTGGGGCGGCAAAGGGAGTAAATCCGGGCCTGAGCATACAGGTGTGAGGTGGCTGAGAGCGTACAGGTGTGAGAGGGCTCAGAGCATACAGGTGTGAGGGGGCTCAGAGCATACAGGTGTGAGGGGGGCTCAGAGCATACAGGTGAAAGGGGAGAACAAGCACCTCCAGGTTAGAACTAGTAGCATTTAATGAATTACAGGTGCAATTATCCACTTACATCAAAGTTATAGAAGTCCGGCACATGTCCTATCCACACTGATGTGGTGTCCGTCCAGCACTTTGGCGTTACTGCAGCTTTTCTTGCCCAGAAGGGAATCCTGTCAAGCAGGATTTCTGGGAGGCTGGAGAGCTGTGACCGAGGCTTGTTTGAAGCTATGGGTCAGTGTTGGAACGCAGCGCCGGGCACGGTGACGCCACTGGTGGTCACAACGACGTTTCGGAGCATGCGCTCTGGATAACAAGACAGGCGCGCTCCTTTCTCAAGCTTACGGGACATAGGCTGTTAACAGCCTTATATGTGCATTGTTTGGCTGCCATCTAGTGGATGGAGTGGAGATCTTACACTTACATCTTATAGAATAGTAGTGTGTGTGTGAGAAGAAGGGAAAAGGGGGGGGGGGCAACATAGAACCTGACATCTCGTTACTGCGGTTTGTTGACATTTAGCGATGCGATCGCGAGCTTGATGTGCGTGCACGATGGTGGCGGCATGTTCCGGGGAACACTGCTCGTCACCAACGCTGGTAAACAGCCGTTGGCTGGCAGCTGTTTACCAGGTAATCGGCTGTGAAAGGATCACAGCTGATCACATGGTAAACAGACGCCAGCCAATTGCTGTTTACCAGCGTCAGTGACGAGCAGTGTTCCCAGGAACAAGCCGCCACCGTCGTGCATGCACATCGAGCTCGCGATCGCATCACTAAATGTCAACAAACCGCGGTAACGAGATGTTACCAGGTTCTCCTTCTCACACACCGATCGTGTGTGAGAAAGAGAGTGCGGTAACATCTCGTTACCGCTTACAGTGTACACCAATCACACTGATTCCCCCCAATAAAGAGGACCTGTCACCACCCATCAAAGTACCTGTCACAGTTCATTTGAGTACCCAAGTACCTGTCACAGTCCATCAGAGTACCCGAGTACCTGTCACAGTCCATCAGAGTACCCGAGTACCTGTCACAGTCCATCTGAGTACCCGAGTACCTGTCACAATTCATCTGATTACCTGAGTACCTGAGTACCTGTCACAGGCCATATGAGTACTTGAGTACCTGTCACAGTCCATATGAGTACCTGAGTACCTGTCACAGTCCATATGAGTACCTGAGTACCTGTCACAGTCCATATGAGTACCCGAGTACCTGTCACAGTCCATATGAGTACCTGTCACAGTTCTTATGAGTACCGAGTACCTATCCCCGCCCTTCAGAGTACCCGAATACCAGTCACCAGCCCATCAGAGTACCCGAGTACCTATCTGTAGCCCATCAGAATACCTGAGTACCTGTCACCAGGCCATTGGAGTAACCGAATACCTGTCACCAGCCCATCAGAGTACCCGAGTACCTGCCACCAACTCATCAGAGTAACCGAGTACCTGTCACCAGCCCATCAGTGTAACCGAGTACCTGTCACCAGCCCATCAGAGTACCCGAGTACCTGTCTGCAGCTCATCAAGTTACCCGAGTACCTGTCTTCAGCCCATCAGAGTACCTGAGTACCTATTTGCAGCCCATCAGAGTACCCGAGTACCTATTTGCAGCCCATGCCTCATAGAATATACGTTGGGGTGTTTGATTTCCAAAATGAGGTCATTGTTGTTGGTAATTCCACTGGGTTGGTGCTCAAGGACCTTCAAAAGTGTGATAGGTAGGAATGAAATGAGATGTGTAATTTATGCTCCTAGAAAGCCTGAAGGTACTACTTCAATGTTGGGCCTCTTTATGTGGCCAGGCTGTGTAAAAGTCTCACACATGTGGTATTGCCACACTCAGAAAGAGTAGAAGAATGTATTTTGGGGTGTCTTATTTGCTATATGCATGATATGTGTTAGAAATATCTTATAAATTGACAACTTTGTGTAAAAAAAAAATGCGTTTTCATTTTTTTTCCACATTTTCCAAAAACTTCTGGAAAAAAATGAACCATTCAAAAAAACTCATTATGCCTCATAGATTATACGTTGGGATGTTTGCTTTCCAAAATGGGGTAATTTTGTGGGCAATTCCATTGTCCTGGTGCTCCAGGGCCTTCAAAATTGTAATAGGTGGTTGAGAAATGAAATGTGTCATTTATGCTCGTAGAATGCCTGAAGGTGCTACTTCAATGTTGGGCCTTTGTATGTGGCCATGCTGTGTAAAAGTCTCACACATGTGGTATTGCCATACTCGGGAAGAGTAGCAGAATGTATTTTGGGGTGTAATTTATTGTATGCATATGCTGTGTGTGAGAAATAACCTGATATGACAATTTTGTAAAAAAAAACAAATCTTAATTTTGCAAAGAGTTGTGGGAAAAAATTACAACTTAAAAAAACTCACCATGCTACTTACTTAATACCTTGGAATGTCTACTTTCAAAAAAGGGGTCATTTGGGGGGTATTTGTACTTTCCTGACTTGTTAGTGTCTCAAGAAATGAGATTCACCTGATGTACTGAAGGTCTGATCAGATATGATCAATTTTCAGTGATTGGCACCATAGTTTGTAGACTCTATAACTTTCACAAAGACCAAAAATTATACACTAATTTGGGTTATTTTTATCAAAGATATGTAGAAGTATAAATTTTGGCCAAAATTTATGTAGAAAAATTACTAATTAGCAAAATTTTATGACAGAAACAAAGAAAAAGACATTTTTTTCACAAAATTTACGGTCTTTTTTTATTTATAGCACAAAAAAAAACCCACTAGAGATTAAATACCACCAAAAGAAAGCTCTATTTGTGTGAAAAAAAGGACACAAGTTTCATATGGGTACAGTGTTGCATGACTAATTGGCATTCAAACTGTGAGAGTGCTGAAAGCTGAAAATTGGTCTGGGCAGGAAGGGGGTGTAAGTGTACTGTATTGAGGTGGTTAAGGAGCCTTCACCTTCCACACATTCTGTCATTGGTTCCAATGTGGAACAAGACAGCTGAGTCATGTCCAGCCCATCCCAGTAATTTATCAACCTGGTCCACCACATGTCGAACCCTGGCACCAGGGAGACAGCAAACCATATTGGTTGAGGCGATCCTGGCGACAAATTATTCTATCAGTCCTTCTGATTATAGGATCCCCTATTACCACCAACTGTCTAGGCTTACCTGCACTATCCTTACCACCACTGCTAGATGGGCTGCTCACCTGGTTGTTAAGGGTAGCAGTGACATCTAGGGCTGCCACCTCTGAGCTTGCCACCCTCACATCTTCATCCAACTTGGCAAATCTGTTAGGGTGCTCAAACCCAGGGCCGGCCTTTATTTTCTGTGAGCCCCTACCACTCCTCTAACTGCATTAACCCATCTTTCTACCTAATAATTCTTACTTACCCCACCACCCCTCTCCATTTACCCTACTACAAGACCCCTTTCTTCCTCCTAATTTTCTGACCAAAGTCCTTGCACAAGCAGTTAGTGGACTGAGCTATACCAGGACACCAGACACAATGTCCCCTTTGAGCAATACTGACTTTAGCAACCGAGGGATAGCAGCTTCACAGTTTCAAGGATCTCTCGCTCCAGTCTGTACTCACTAATATCCTTGGATAGTTGAACGTCTCCTTTCCATATCTTCCAGATGCTTTTTCCAGTGATATTAGACCAGATCCCCAGACAAAAGTCCCTTAGTCAACTCCAGAAGCTTTTAGCAGAATAAGTCCCCCAGCTAGCCTAGCTAAGACCTCGTTGAACAGCAGACAAATGACAAACCTGCCCCAGAGGGCAGCAGCCCTCAAGGCTGGGATCTCCTCTTCTAGGACAATAAGAATCCTTCTAATTTCAATCGCAGCGTATTTATGTCCCTTCCCAGCCACCATCTAGGTCCCTCTCCCCAGGGATTGGCCAGGGCGGCACAAAATATTCAACTGCTGATTTGACTCTCCCAGCCCACTATCTTCCAGAACCTTTCTAGACAGACAGGGGAAGCAGTCAACCCTGTAACCAGTGAAACACAGAACAGATCAACCGATTGCAGTGACCCAGAAACAAAATTTACCTAATCTGGCAACTATCTAGGAGGGTGCTACACATTCATGGGAGGCCTTTGGAATTGGTCAACATATTATTCATCCTAATTCCCAAAGAGGCCTTAGCCAAGAAAAAAGTATTTTCAACTATAGATTATGCTGTGTTCACAGGATGGCTGATTGCACATTCAACATCCTAGCCAATAAGTGGGGAATAATCCATTGTGCTATACATATGAACATACAGAATGCAATGTGTGGTGGATGTCGTGCTGGCAATGTGCATGCTGCATACTTTGTGCGAAGTTGTGATGGTTACAATTTTGAGGATGGCATGCAACAAAGATTACAGCAAATCTAAAGTGCTCCTAATGTCACAAATTAAACAGTTCAATTTGGACCATTTTTCATGGTAAGGACAATTTGTCCAAGGTTTACCATTAACAAATTAAAGAATAAATAATTTCAGGTTTTATTGCTTATGATGTCAAAATGTTTGAAAGAAGTACTTGCGTGTTTCAATAAAATAAGTTTATTAAACCATATGTATGTCTTTTCTGTCTCCATTGCTAGCTACCATATTAGAATTGTTATGTTACTACAGAAATTTGCTGTTTTAGAAACATTAGATAACCTCCCTTGCAGACCCCTATATCCACCATGCCTGTGGGGAAGAGGCCATGTCCCTATCAACATAGGGACAAGGTGCTTTGCAAGGGCAGGGGAGGCCTGGCAAGGTATTCAATCTATGTTAAGGGTATGTGGCCTGGTATGGTTCAGGAGAGGGGCTGCATGCCTGCTGTATCTCCCCTACCAAATTGCTTTGACGTGTGACAGTCTGGTATTGTTTTTTTTTTTTTTTGGATAGGTTTCCTCCTTAAAATCCATACCAGAACCTCATCAAGGATAAGGATCTGGTATTGTTTTTTGTTTATTTTAATGTGGGGGTTCCCCTTGACATCCATACCAGACCCTCATTATGGATAAGGGTCTGGAATAGCTATGGAACGACAACATATAGAATGCAAAAGTCGATTTCTGCTGGCTTTTGCTTTGATGCTTTTGTTCTGGTATATTGCAGCTGCTATCTCTCTCCATATTAGGCCCTTTCTCCAATTATCCTTGTACTCCCTATTTAGATGGTCATAAACCTCCCTGTGCTGCTGCATCCAGGTGACAGGAGCCTCCCCTCTCAACAAATAAATCTTCCCCTCAAAGATTAACAACTTAAGGGGACAAACTATTGAAATGCAAAAATATTTTTTCTTTATTTCACTTGTGTTGCATTTGTGACAGACCCAACCAGGACAGGGGCTTTTGGAGAGGACTATGGGCAAGCCTCCTTACCACTGATTATGACCCATGGAAGAGACCGGGGATCTTGTCTGCTTCTCCTGGTCAGAGCATGGTAAAGAGCTCAGTTCAGCTTTTGATCCCATGGAGAGAGCAGATCATTCTCTAATGATGGACAACAACGCAAAGAATGCTGAGGGCAAGGCTTGGATTAATTCTCTGAATAAGGACAATAAAGATTCCCTTCTGGAGTGGATGGAAAGGTGTAATATTAATCTTGTACAGGTTAATGGTCAGAGGGAATAAGGTGGCCCTCCTGCAGACTGGGTTGGAGAGGCTCCTTCATGTGGAACCATAGGTGTGCTCAGCCTATTGAGTTAGGGTGTGCACACTAAAGCTCAAACACATGTGTTTGTGTGTGTCTACATATATATGACCCCAGCATTCCCCTGCCGGCACTTTGAAAGAGAAATGCGTAAACACTTTTCTTATGGCAGAGCCAGTAAGAGGGAGGTCTTTCCCATCTTCCTGCCTGCACACAAAGTGATAATGCTGATGCACATGGGGTGATTAGGGTGTGCCCAGGCACACCTGGCACATCCTATGCGCATGCCTATGCTTGGGATAGAAATATTTATCAACCATTTCCTTCAAGTAATCTATGAAGATAAATTAATTCCACCTTTTTTAAGACTGCTTAAACATTGTATGAGTTTGTGTCCTAGACTGTTGTAGACTGTTGCAGGATAGTCTGTGGTGTGATCACTGTTTGTCATGTGTTTTTTGTTTAAGTAGGTCTCTCCAATTGTGTGCCTCCAAGGTGTGCATTAATTAATTTAGTTAATTAAGTCACCTATTGTTTCTGTCTGTTGGCTAATTTGGCTAACTCTTGGAGGTTCTTATGATGGGATTAGCCTTGTGTCAACTCTACATAGTTATCTAAATCATTGTGTGATGTTTTGGGTAAAAATTTGATTTTATAATAGTCCTTATAGGGTAGCCACATATAATCGATTTGGTTTTAGGAGCAGACCCAGTGGGTGGATCTGCTGGCTCATATAAAAGGATGGCAAGTCGGGGTGCACCCACTCACTTGCCTGCCATTCACACCTACAACACTATGGGTGGCTGACAAAAATGTCCACATGCTGCACAGTAAGAAAGTTTCTCAGCTTTATTCACATTTCCTTAAAAGTAAATTTATCCTTTAAAGTGTAGCAACAAATTTTATACATTATGGTTTGATTTGACAATTAACAAAGCCTTTCCTTTCCTTTTCCTTTTCCTTTTCCTTTTCCTTTTCCTTTTCCTTTTCCTTTTCCTTTTCCCTTTCCCTTTCCCTTTCCCTTTCCTTCCCTCTGCTGTAGGATGGTGGCATGGGGGAGCTAGGGGAGAGTGCACTTTGTGGCGCCAATTGATTCCCTATATAACATATAGTGCTTCAGGAGTCAGAACGCACTTTGTGAGGTGGCTTCATAAGGAGGTACTGGAAACTGACCATCTGTAATTGAGGTATAACTTTGGAACATGAAGTCCTTTTGATTTAATTTGACATCTTCTGGGAACACATGAAATTTCATACTGTGTATCAGTTTCATATAATATTAAACTATTATATGATTTCTTTGTATTTCAGCAAACACACTCAATGCACCACCTGAACCCCGGAGGAAACCTACAGTGCAAAATGCGGCGGGACAAGGCACCCTCCCCTCCTTCCCTATGTGGAATAACATATACCACATATATTGTGGTGCTACACATATAGACTGATTGTTTGGTTTGATTCACGTTTTTGAAAGGGGGTGTCATACTCTCATGGGGTTTGCATTAACCAATGTGGTTTGCTGAACTTATGTTTTTAAGGGAGTTGATACCCCAAACTTTTTAATGAAGTTGTAATAAACGTATGCTTTTTAATCAAACGTATTTATGTCGATGAATCATTCTGGTAGAAGGAGTCAACACCTTTAAAATTCCAAGTTCCCTATACAAATTGTTTCTGAATGTGTAATTAAATATGCTTTTTTTATTTTCCTTCAGCCTGGATGGGTATTCTTTACAAAGTGAAGCTTTACCACATTACATTTACTAAGAAAAATGAGTGCAACTGCAGAGTCTATTTGCCTTTAGTAAATCAACCCAATTAACATCTGTTGTGGGCAGGAGCAGTAAAATGCCACATCGAGTATATATCTATCTTAGTTATAATACATACAAAGATGAATCTTAAAATATAAAGCTCGCTTTCAAATTCTTAAAATCTATTTTAAATATATAGTACATATAAAACATTAATAAGACTATATACTGTGTTCCCTTTGAGAAGATTACTATACTAAGAAAGCAAAAACGTAGAATTAGTGTTAGCTTTAACTATATTTTCTTTCCAGTGCTATATCTTTTTTGCTTATAATAGTTAAATCTGATTCCCGAGTACTGCACCTGCATAGGTATTAAGCATGCCATGATAACCTGCAAGTGTTAAGTCAACTTTACCACATGTTCCACATCAAAGAGCTCGTAATCAGTTTCTTGTAAGGACCTCTACAATATTTACTGATAAAATAGTACAAATTTCCAGTGTTTACTGAGTTTCTGCTTTTAGCTATTTGACACATGATATAGCTCTGTTCAGACTTTAATTAAATTCTTGACTAGCAAATTGGATTGTGTGGATTAGGTCACTATATTTTCCATGAAACGATTTCTGGCAGGATAAGTCAGTAAAGTTGGATTCTCATTTAAGACAAGCTTTAATAGAAATGTGGTTAATGGGTTTTAATGAACAGCAAGGAGTAAAAACAGGCTTACAAAAACCTTTCAAATTTACCTAAATGAATATGATGTGCATTAATATCATTAATATCTGTCTCCGAATAAAATTTTACTACTAAAAAAAAAAATCTTTGTTTTGTGTAGGGAAAGGTAAAGAACTCTGTCAGCTTTTTTTTTCTGTCTATACTCCTTTGGGGAAATGTCCTTTTTCTTCTTGTTCTAAAGAAACAGAAAGAGGATATTTCTCCAAAGAATTCCCCTCTTAGTTGTCACAAGTTTACCTATTAAAAGATTTCACCTCACCCTATGTTCCTGTGACAACTCAGAATTTTTGGATTTTCTGTCATTTTCTGTACCAGAGACACAAATTAAAAAAAAAAAAGGGAATGTTTATAGGGTCTCAATCACCCGTGTGAGGGGTGTTTTTGCCTTCACAAGGATGCATAGGTGTTCAGGCAGGCAGTGCTATTCATGTCAATTGGAATGTAATGGGGCTGTGTAACCCCATATGGGCAAACACAGCCCTCGCACAGGCGTACATTTAAGTGCGTGCTTGTGAACAAAGCCTAACCCTTCCACATTCCATCCGAAACCATCCATCATTTCAGCATACAGTGTGCCAATGCCTATACGCACTAGCTCCAAATTCAGCTCTATAGTTCTTTCTCTCTCTTCTATGCACAGTGTTGCAGCTCCACTCCCAGGAGTTGGCTGTGTTGTGGGACTGATGTATCTGCAGCATTGTAGTGCACCAGAGGGCAAGAAGAAGGAACCTATGAGATGGAACTGAGAGAAATAACAGGGGCAAGTAACATTACTGGCAGTATTGTTTCTGACAGCAGACTGGTAGCATGGTATTTTTGCAGGCACAATCACATCCCTGCTAGTAATTTGCCATCACTGGCAACTTGTGACATCAGTAGTACTGAAACATCACATCAGCCTTCTAACTAACTTCAATAACTATGAACATCAAATGAACATGGCACGTTTGTAATATGGCATCACTATCACTAGAAATGTAACATGGAATTACAGATTTTCTACCATTAGTTATACGTATACTATCATGGTTTGCAGAATAACTTATCACCCTAATTAATGATAAACTGGAGGCCTTCAAAGAAATATGGTCCCAGACTCCCCCTGTACAACTCAATAATGTAAAACAATACATAGAGGTTGTTTAGTGCATGGACAACTGCAGATACCCCTTCCCCTTTCCGCTCACCCCACCTATATGTCCTTATTTCTTATTTTATGCTTTAGGCACTCCTTTCCCCTTATTCTTTTCTTTTAATTTCCTTGGCCTTAGAAAATGTTGATGTTATTGGGTTGTAATTGGGCTCACAGAGCCAAGGAACAAGTGACCTATGTATAAGTAACACTCTATCTGTTCTCCCTAATTTAAAAACAACTTATGTATAGGGATGGGCTGAACACCCCCCGGTTCAGTTTGCACCAGAACATGCGAACAGGCAAAAATTTTGTGCAAAAAACAAACACTATTAACCACTTGAGCCCCGGACCATTATGCTGCCTAAGGACCAGAGGTCTTTTTCCAATTTGGCACTGCGTCGCTTTAACTGCTAATTGCGCGGTCATGCAATGCTGTACCCAAACGAAATTTGCGTCCTTTTCTTCCCACAAATAGAGCTTTCTTTTGATGGTATTTGATCACCTCTGCAGTTTTTATTTTTTGCGCTATAAACGGAAAAAGACCGAAAATTTTGAAAAAAAATGATATTTTCTACTTTTTGTTATAAAAAAAATCCAATAAACTAAATTTTAGTCATACATTTAGGCCAAAATGTATTCGGCCACATGTCTTTGGTAAAAAAAATGTCAATAAGTGTATATTTATTGGTTTGCGCAAAAGTTATAGCGTCTACAAACTAGGGTACATTTTCTGGAATTTACACAGCTTTTAGTTTATGACTGCCTATGTCATTTCTTGAGGTGCTAAAATGGCAGGGCAGTACAAAACCCCCCCAAATGACCCCATTTTGGAAAGTAGACACCCCAAGGAAATTGCTGAGAGGCATGTTGAACCCATTGAATATTTATTTTTTTTGTCCCAAGTGATTGAAAAATGACAAAAAAAAAAAAAAAAAAAAATATTTACAAAAAGTCGTCACTAAATGATATATTGCTCACACAGGCCATGGGCCTATGTGGAATTGCACCCCAAAATACATTTAGCTGCTTCTCCTGAGTATGGGGATACCACATGTGTGGGACTTTTTGGGAGCCTAGCCGCGTACGGGGCCCCGAAAACCAATCACCGCCTTCAGGATTTCTAAGGGTGTAAATTTTTGCTTTCACTCTTCACTGCCTATCACAGTTTCGGAGGCCATGGAATGCCCAGGTGGCACAAAACCCCCCAAAATGACCCCATTTTGGAAAGTAGACACCCCAAGCTATTTGCTGAGAGGCATATTGAGTCCATGGAATATTTTATATTTTGACACAAGTTGCGGGAAAGTGACACTTTTTTTTTTTTTTTTTTTTTTTTTTCATAAAGTTGTCACTAAATGATATATTGCTCACACAGGCCATGGGCATATGTGGAATTGCACCCCAAAATACATTTAGCTGCTTCTCCTGAGTATGGGGATACCACATGTGTGGGACTTTTTGGGAGCCTAGCCGCGTACTGGACCCCAAAAACCAATCACTGCCTTCAGGATTTCTAAGGGTGAAAATTTTTGATTTCACTCTTTACTGCCTATCACAGTTTCGGAGGCCATGGAATGCCCAGGTGGCACAAAACCCCCCCAAATGACCCCATTTTGGAAAGTAGACACCCCAAGCTATTTGCTGAAAGGCATGGTGAGTATTTTGCAGCTCTCATTTGTTTTTGAAAATGAAGAAAGACAAGAAAAAACATTTTTTTTTTTCTTTTTTCAATTTTCAAAACTTTGTGACAAAAAGTGAGGTCTGCAAAATACTCACTATACCTCTCAGCAAATAGCTTGGGGTGTCTACTTTCCAAAATGGGGTCATTTGGGGGGGTTTTGTGCCACCTGGGCATTCCATGGCCTCCGAAACTGTGATAGGCAGTGAAGAGTGAAATCAAAAATTCACGCCCTTAGAAAGCCTGAAGGCGGTGCTTGGTTTTCGGGGTCCTGTACGCGGCTAGGCTCCCAAAAAGTCTCACACATGTGGTATCCCCGTACTCAGGAGAAGCAGCAGAATGTATTTTGGGGTGTAATTTCATATATTTCCATGGCATGTTTGAGCAATATATCATTTAGTGACAACTTTGTGCAAAAAAAAAAAAAAAAAAAAAAAATTTGTCTCTTTCCCGCAACTTGTGTCGCAATATAAAATATTCCATGGACTCGACATGCCTCTCAGCAAATAGCTTGGGGTGTCTACTTTCCAAAATGGGGTCATTTGGGGGGGTTTTGAACTGTCCTGGCATTTTATGCACAACATTTAGAAGCTTATGTCACACATCACCCACTCTTCTAACCACTTGAAGACAAAGCCCTTTCTGACACTTATTGTTTACATGAAAAAGTTTTTTTTTTTTGCAAAAAAATTACTTTGAACCCCCAAACATTATATATTTTTTTAAAGCAAATGCCCTACAGATTAAAATGGTGGGTGTTTCATTTTTTTTTTTCACACAGTAATTGCGCAGCGATTTTTCAAACGCATTTTTTGGGGAAAAAACACACTTTTTTTAATTTTAATGCACTAAAACACGCTATATTGCCCAAATGTTTGATGAAATAAAAAAGATGATCTCAGGCCGAGTACATGGATACCAAACATGACATGCTTTAAAATTGCGCACAAACGTGCAGTGGCAACAAAATAAATACATGTTTAAAAGCCTTAAAAAGCCTTTACAGGTTACCACTTTAGATTTACAGAGGAGGTCTACTGGAAAAATTACTGCACTCGATCTGGCCTTCGCGGTGATACCTCACATGCATGGTGCAATTGCTGTTTACGTTTGACGACAGACCGCCGCTTGCGTTCGCCTTAGCGCGAGAGCAGGGGGCGACAGGGGTGTTTTTTTTTTTTTTTTTTTTTTTTTTTTCTTTATTATTTTTTTGCTTTTTTAATCTTACTTTTAAACTGTTCCTTTCATATTTTTTTTTTTAATCATTTTTATTGTTATCTCGGGGAATGTAAATATCCCCTATGATAGCAATAGGTAGTGACAGGTACTCTTTTTTGAAAAAATTGTGGTCTATTAGACCCTAGATCTCTCCTCTGCCCTCAAAGCAAATGACCACACCAAGATCGGTGTGATAAAATGCTTCCCCAATTTCCCAATGGCGCTATTTACATCCGGCGAAATCTAAGTCATGAAATACTCGTAGCTTCCGGTTTCTTAGGCCATAGAGATGTTTGGAGCCACTCTGGTCTCTGATCAGCTCTATGGTCAGCTGGCTGAATCACCGGCTGCATTCTCAGGTTCCCTGTTGAGACAGGAGAGCCAGAGAAAAACACGGAAGACGGTGGGGGGGGGGGGGCATTCCCTCCCACGGCTTGTAAAAGCAGTCTAGAGGCTAATTAGCCGCTAGGATTGCTTTTACATGAAAGCCGACCGCTGGCTGAAAAGAATGATACCAAGATGATACCTAAACCTGCAGGCATCATTCTGGTATAACCACTCAAAGTCGTGAATGGCGTACCTGAAGACAAAAAAATGGTTAACAATGGTTAACAATAAAGCACAGTAAAGTGTAAATAATTACACACCTGAAAAACAAACATGATAAAACATAATAACAATAACAATAACAATAACAATCAATAACAATAACAATAACAATAAAACATTGCAGAATAGAATACAGTAAAAAAGAGCAGAACAATAGAGAGAGAGAATAGAGAGAGAGAGAACAATAAAACAACAACTATTTTTTTTTATTTCATATTTTTTTTTTTTTTACACTTTTTTTGTAACTAACTTTTATAACGGTAACCGGTTCCAGGTTCGGGTCTCTCAAAATGCGATGGCATCTTGGGAGACCCTGTGAAAGTGTGCCTAGTCTGTGCAATGCTGTACCCTACGCTAATACTCAACTAGTGAATGGTAGCGTTCAAAACATTCACCAATGCAAAGACCAGGATTGTCAGGACAGGAGGGACAATAATAGCGGGTGTCACGCCTATATCCGCGCTTGCTGCAGACACGACATCTTTTTTGGGGGGGTTCGTTGGGTAGGGGTACTCGGGAGGACATAAAAATGCCTCTCATGCAGCCGACTGCATTTGGTTGGGGATGTGAATGGGGGAAGTACGGGCGCTGCAGAAGCGGTGGGTTCCCAATTAGGATTGGCGAATGCAGCAGGAAGGGCACTATGGGCACGACGGGCCTGTGTTTGTCTTTTTGGTGGCAGCGGGACACTACTTGTGCTTGCCACCTCACCAGCTTGAACTGCACTTATGGGACTCGCCACGTCACCAAGTGTTACTGCAGTGCTGGTTTGACTACGACCGGGGTGTACTAGGCCGCTGGCGCTTGCCAGTTCACCAAAACACTACCAAAAAACTGTTAGCGATCGCAGGGATCAGGCCTGACTCTGCGAACGCTGCAGTTATGCGTTTAGTGTTTTGTAAGTGACAGTGATCGATCGATACCGCACTTGGGTGGGCTGGGCTGGGCCGGGCGGAGGGGCAAAACGCAGGTGCTAGCAGGTATCTGGGCTGATCCCGCTAACACTGCGTTTTTGGGAACCCTAAACTGCTGGTGACGCTAGTATAGATCTGATCGGATCAGATATTGATGCGATCAGATACTATACCACTAAGGGAGGTGTACAGTGCGTGCGTGGGTGTTAGCGGTACTGGCGCTAATCTGACGCTGCCTGGGGCTGGTGCTTGCCAGTTCACCAAAACGCTACAAAAAAAACTGTTAGCGATCGCAGGGATCAGGCCTGACTCTGCGAACGCTGCAGTTATGCGTTTAGTGTTTTGTAAGTGTCAGTGATCGATCGATACTGCACTTGGGTGGGCTGGGCTGGGCCGGGCGGAGGGGAAAAACGCAGGTGCTAGCAGGTATCTGGGCTGATTCCGCTAACACTGCGTTTTTGGGAACCCTAAACTGCTGGGGACGCTAGTATAGATCTGATCGGATCAGATATTGATCCGTTCAGATACTATACCACTAAGGGAGGCGTACGGTGCGTGCGTGGGTGTTAGCGGTACTGGCGCTAACCTGACGCTGCCTGGGGCTGGTGCTTGCCAGTTCACCAAAATGCTACCAAAAAAACTGTTAGCGATCGCAGGGATCAGGCCTGACTCTGCGAACGCTGCAGTTATGCGTTTAGTGCCTTGTAAGTGACAGTGATCGATCGATACTGCACTTGGGTGGGCCGGGCGGAGGGACAAAACGCAGGTGCTAGCGGGTATCTGGGCTGATCCCGCTAACACTGCGTTTTTGGGAACCCTAAACTGCTGGGGACGCTAGTATAGATCTGATCGGATCAGATATTGATCCGATCAGATACTATACCACTAAGGGAGGCGCATGCTGCGTGCGTGGGTGTTAGCGGTACTGGCGCTAATTTGACGCTGCCTGGGGCGACGCATATCACCGCCGGGCGATCGGGGGGCTAAACCTTTATTCGGTAATAAACGGCGGTTGCCCTGACACTATAAAAAATAAACGAACTAACCAGTGTCAACCGTAACGGTTATACGGTGATCAGTGGTGAAAGGGTTAACTAGGGGGCAATCAAGGGGTTAAAACATTTATTAGGTAGTATATGGGGGTCCCTGACGCTATAAAACGCTGACGGCGAACCTAAATATTTACCTCACTAACTAGCGTCACCAGCGACACTAATACAGCGATCAGAAAAATGATCGCTTAGTGACACTGGTGACAGGGGGTGATCAAGGGGTTAAAACTTTATTAGGGGGGGTTAGGGGGGTACCCTAGACCTAAAGGGGGGTAATATACACTGTCCCAACACTGTCACTGTCACAAACTGACACTATGCAGTAATCAGAAAAAAAAAAAAAAAAAAAAAAAAAAAAACTGTTGGTGTCAGTTTGTGACAGGGGGGGGGGGGGTGATTGGGGGGGGATCGGGGGGCGATCGGGGGGGGGATCGGGGTGATTTGTGTGCCTGGCATGTTCTACTGTGTGTGTGTGTGTTTGTGCACTCACATACTTGTCGTCTCTCCTCGGGCCGGAACGGAAAATACCGACCCGAGGGGAGATGACATCACTTCCTTTGCTGCTGTTTAGCATACAGCAGCAAAGGAGTGTTTTCATTGGCCGGCGGCGATCGCGAGGGGGGGGCCACGAACGGATGGTCTCCCCCTCATCACCGATCGCCGCTGGACAAACGACGACCGCCTCGGGCACCGGGGGGGGGTCCGATCGGACCCCCCACCCGCGGAAGGCAAATCACGTACCCTGTACGTGATTTTGCCTGTCCGTGCCACTTTGCCGACGTACATCGGCGTGAGGCGGTCGTCAAGTGGTTAAGGTCTATGGAACAGGAAAAATCAAAAGTAAGTGTTAATTTTAAAGGCTTATATGCAAGTTATTGCCATAAAAGGTGTGTGGGGATCCGGGTACTGCCCCAGGGGACATATATCAATGCAAAAAATGTTTTTAAAATTACCATTTTTTCAGTGATTTTAAAAATGCTTAAAGTGAAACCAAAAAAATAAATATTCCTTTAAATATCGTGCCTGTGCCTAGGGGTCCCCTTAGTCGTCCTGATGGCTACCCGATGATGTATTAATTACAAAACGTACGTCGAGGCGCTTCCGGTCACGTCACTTCCGGGTCCCAGCTTCCGGTTTCTTCCCATGCATGAATGGAACGCACGCCGTTTTTGGATGTGAGCCCAGCGGTAAGCAGTTCCATACACAATCCCTGCAGTCTATCCTCAGACTATCCTCAGTGCCAGGCTAAGGCACATCTAAAAGTAAGCAGACAATCTTCATGTTTTATGCATGTTTTTAAATAAACCAACAGTATTGCGCTATGTAGTATCCTTTTGTTTCTTCCATATGGGATATTGTGGTGAAGAGGAGCTAATATTGCAGAGGATCGATCTGGGTATCTAAGGTATCCAATCCAGGATTTCCCAAAAGCGCATTAGACCATCTTTTTAAATAAAGAGATCACATCCATCTGATGAGCAGCTTTCAACTCAGAGCACATTTGGGTGGATTCAATATATATAGTGAAGGAATTCCCTCTTGCTTTCGGTGTGGGTCTACTAATCCAGACACATCGTTGGAAATATGGCCTTTTAAAATAATGTTTTTCACTACCAATATATATATATGGTTGTTTTTCATTGCACTTTACATATATTTTCACTTTATGTTTTTTGATACAAGGAAAAATTGAGCTTTAATGCACATATTCACTTTATTTTATTATGTATGATATATAGAGAATTTAATATAACCACTTAGCGCCCCCTATCACTTAATTTAGTTTCACTTGTACATTGACCGACTCACTGTTTTTTGGGGATCAGCTTTATACACAAGGTATTAATTTTATTGCTTGGCGCAAGGCTTTTTTCACATTGATCCCCTTAGTCTTCCTGTAAAATGGCGCATCTGTGTGATGTGTTTTACAGTGCCGCAGCAAAATGACATTTCTAAAGGAAAAAATGTCATTTAAAATTTCTTGCGGCTGTAATGTATTGCCGGCTCCCGGGACAGTGTGGATCGTCCCTAAAGTCCATTCCAAGCCCTTCGGGTGTGGTATGGATTCTAAGGGGAGCTCCACACCAAAATAAAAAAAAATGGCGTAATTGGCCCAAAATTCATACCAGACCCTTATCCAAGCATGCAGCCTGGAGGACAGGATGGGGGGGCGAGCGAGCGCCCCCCTCCTGAACCATACCAAGCCACATGCCTTCAACATGGGGAGGGTGCTTTGGGGTCCCCCCCAAAGCACCTTGTCCCCATAATGATGGGGACAAGGGCCCCATCCCCACAACCCTGGCCCATTGACCCCCAGATCCCCGGCCCTCCCCCATGTGAATGGGTATCGGGTACATTGTACCCCTACCCATTCACCAAAAAAAAGTGTCAAAAAAGTAAGAACCACAAAAGACAGATTTTGACAATTCCTTTACTAAAAAAGACAAAACACAAAAACGTGTCCCGCGATGTACATCCATCGTCAATCACAACCTCCCTACAGACCCAAAAAATAGAAAAAGAAAATACTCCGCCTCCATGGGAGGCGTCCCGCCGACTGCTATCTTTTCGCTTTGACAGCTGTTATATAGGCAAGGGCAAGGCCACCCACTGATGTAACCGAATGACCCCTCCCCCCTCTGATGGCACATGATGTCAAAATGGGCGGGGTCACTCGATTTTGTCACCGTGTGGGACCCCCCTTTCCTATATAACAGCTGTCACAGCCAAGTGACAGCAGTCGGCGGGATGCCTCCCATCTAGGCGGAGCTTTTTTATCTTTTATTTTTTCGGGTCCATCAGGTGGCGTAATTGAAGATGGATGGACATCGCAGGACACTTCTTTTTTTTTTTAATAAAGGAATTGTCAAAAACTGTCGTTTGTGTTTTTTTACATTTTGACAACTTTTTTTGATGAATGGGTAGGGGTATAATGTACCCAATACCCATTCACATAGGGAGAGGGGGTGGGATCTGGGGGCCCCCTTGTTAATAGTGGCTTCCAGATTCTGATAAGCCCCCCACCTGCAGACCCCTACAAACACTGGGCCAGGGTTGTGGGGACGAGGCCCTTGTCCTCATCAACATGGGGACAAGGTGCTTTGGGGGGACCCCAAAGCACCCTCCCCATGTTGAGGGCAAGCGGCCTGGTATGGTTCAAGAGGGGGGGGCGCTCGCTTGTCCCCTCCCCCCTCTCCTGGCCTGCCAGGCTGCTTGCTCAGATAAGGGTATGGTATGGATTTTGGGGGGACCCCACGCCAATTTTTAAACATTTTGGCGTGGAGTTCCCTTTAAACTCTATGCCAGACCCAAAGCGCCTGGTATAGATTTTGGGGGGGACCCCATGCTGTTTTTTAAAAAAAAAATTGGCATGGAATTCCCCTTAAAATCTATAACAGACCCAAATGGCCTGGTTTGGACTGGTAGGAACCCATGCCGTTTTTCTATTAATTCTGTCATAGGGTTCCCCTTAACCACTTCAATACACTGTATTATGTACTGTACACTGACTGCACTGTATATGTATATATATATATATATATATATATATATATATATATTAGACTGCCACACTTCTCCTGTGGGTAACAGAGTGCACTTAGTTCTTCCTAGATGCTTCACCGGCAGCTGGCTCAGCCTCTCAGCATGCCGCTGAGATCCTAAGCCAGTTGCTTCCGCCCCCTGCACAGCTCAGCACTCCAGTGAGCAGAGCGGTGAGTGATTTAATGATTGGTTACATACAGTATCTCACAAAAGTGAGTACACCCCTCACATTTTTATAAATATTTCATTATATCTTTTCACGTGACAACACTGAAGACATTACACTTTGCTACAATGTAAAGTAGTGACTGTACAGCTTGTATAACAGTGTAAATTTGCTGTCCCTTCAAAATAACTCACAGCCATTAATGTCTAAATCGCTGGCAACAAAAGTACGTACACCCCTAGGTGAAAATGTCCAAACTGGGCCTAAAGTGTCAATATTTTGTGTGGCCACCATTATTTTCCAACACTGCCTTAAACCTCTTAGGCATGGAGTTCACCAGAGCTTCACAGGTTACCACTGGAGTCCTCTTCAATGCCTCCATGACCACATCACAGAGCTGTTGGATGTTAGAGACCTTGCGCTCCTCCACCTTTCGTTTGAGGATGCCCCACAGATGCTCAATAGGGTTTAGGTCAGGAGACATGCTTTGCCATTCCATCACCTTTACCCTCAGCTTCTTTAGCAAGGCAGTGGTCATCTTGGAGGTGTGTTCGGGGTCATTATCATGTTGGAATACTGCCCTCTGGCCCAGTCTCCTAAAGAAGGGGATCATGTTCTGCTTCAGTATGCCCTAGTACATGTTGGCATTCATGGTTCCTTCAATAAACTGTAGGTCCCCAGTTCCAGCAGCACTCATGCAGTCTCAGACCATGACACTCCCACCACCATCCTTGACTGTAGGCAAGACACACTTGTCTTTGTACTCCTCACCTGGTTGCTGCCACACGCGATTGACACCATCTGAACCAAATACGTTTATCTTGGTCTCATCAGACCACAGGACATGGTTCCAGTAATCTATGTCCTCAGTCTGCTTGTCTTCAGCAAATTGTTTGTGGGTTTTCTTGTGCATCATCTTTAGAAGAGGCTTCCTTCTAGGATGACAGCCATGCAGACCAATTCGATGTAGTGTGCGGCGTATGGTCTGAGCACTGACAGGCTGATCCCCCACCCCTTCAACCTCTGCAGCAATGTTGGCAGCACTCATACGTCTATTTCCCAAAGACAACCTCTGGATATGACGCTGAGCACGTGCACTCAACTTCTTGGTCGACCATGACAGGGCCTATTCTGAGTGGAACCTGTCCCGTTAAACTGCTGTATTGATTGGTGTTAAAGTGAATTTTCAATAAACAGTTTTTATATATTTTTGACAATTGCCGGTTCCTCCTTGATGAATTGCTTTTTTTCCTTCCCTCCCTTCTTTTGATATACGTAACTAATTCAGAGGAACGTACCTAGATCACGGCCTGAGTGCCATTGGTGTAAGCAATTGTCTTTATTATATACAGGCACAGACATCACTGTATCTCTGCCTGTTGTTACCACATTACTTAGCAGAGCCTCCAGTTCTTTTTTACCCTTTAGTTCTTTTTTACCCTTTTGTTATTTTTAAACTGCTGTATGGTCTTGGCCATTGTGCTGCAGCTCAGTTTCAGGGTCTTGGCTATCTTCTTATAGCCTAGACCAGTGATGGCTAACCTTGGCACCCCAGATGTTTTGGAACTACATTTCCCATAATGCTCCACTACACTGCAGAGTGCCAGAGCATCATGGGAAATGTAGTTCCAAAACATCTGGGGTGCCAAGGTTCGCCATCACTGGCCTAGACCATCTTTATGTTGAGCAACAATTCTTTTTTTCAGATCCTCAGAGAGTTCTTTGCCATGAGGTGCCATGTTGAACTTCCAGTGACCAGTATGAGAGAGTAAGGGCTAGTTTACACTTACTTCAAAACATGGCTTATGACACCAAATGGATAAGTGAAATACCGCGCCAATCCAACAAGTCAAAACAGCAGCCAACACTACAATACGACTAAAATTGTGCAAAATAACTAAATGTTAAAAGTGTAGCGTAAAGTGAGAAAAAAACATGTGTAAGGGTTTAGGACAGGGGGAAGTCAATTCACATTTGAAGGAGCAAATGACCTCATCTAATCCCAAACCTGAAGAATATGTATACTGAATAGTGAAATGAATATAGGTGTAAAATCCAATATCACCACACCTATAAACAAGTGAGATGCTCTTTCTTTTTAGGAAAGGCACAAACAATCACAAAAAAAATAATAAATATATAGTAAATTATACCAACAAATTATTGACTAAAATGTCCAAACTTTTTAGTAGTGAAAAAATATATAAATAGTGTCAAAAGTGTCCACAATGCTGGTGGGGAGATATAACTCCCAGGTAAACAATACAAACATAATAAATTAGTCCATATGATGCATAGTGTAGTTGACCCAAATTGAATCCAAGGCAGGTAACATCACAGTAAAAAATCCAAATCAGAGTAAGGGGTAGAATACTCTTACCGACTTCGGTGGACTCACAGGCCATTGGCGGTGAGTCAAATAGGCTTGTACTGTCTTAAGATGGATGACAGTGTAAGGATGGCTTGTACACCGGAAGATTTCCTCCTCAGATGGAGGGCCAGGAACCTGCCCAGAAGGTCTGCAAGGTCACCGTCTTTGTCAGCATGCATGGACCATGTATAAAGAAAAAACAAGGAGCCTCCACATGGTGTAAATCCAAAAATTATTTTTCAAATGGCGTTTATTAGATCACTCAAGATCATCAAACAATCCATAAAGGCTAAAAATAGTAGAATCGATTCAAGTAATAAAAAGTAGAAATAGAAACAATAAGCGTGGTGTGGGTGGCTGGGTACAGCAAGGAAACCCGACCGGTTTCGTCTAAAAAGACTAAGCCCCAGCCGAAGTCTTTTTAGACGAAACCGGTCGGGTTTCCTTGCTGTACCCAGCCACCCACACCACGCTTATTGTTTCTATTTCTACTTTTTATTACTTGAATCGATTCTACTATTTTTAGCCTTTATGGATTGTTTGATGATCTTGAGTGATCTAATAAACGCCATTTGAAAAATAATTTTTGGATTTACACCATGTGGAGGCTCCTTGTTTTTTCTTTATACATGGTCCATGCATGCTGACAAAGACGGTGACCGTGCAGACCTTCTGGGCAGGTTCCTGGCCCTCCATCTGTGGAGGAAATCTTCTGGTGTACAAGCCATCCTTACACTGTCATCCATCTTAAGACAGTACAAGCCTATTTGACTCACCGCCAACGGCCTGTGAGTCCACCGAAGTCGGTAAGAGTATTCTACCCCTTACTCTGATTTGGATTTTTTACTGTGATGTTACCTGCCTTGGATTCAATTTGGGTCAACTACACTATGCATCATATGGACTAATTTATTATGTTTGTATTGTTTACCTGGGAGTTATATCTCCCCACCAGCATTGTGGACACTTTTGACACTATTTATATATTTTTTCACTACTAAAAAGTTTGGACATTTTAGTCAATAATTTGTTGGTATAATTTACTATATATTTATTATTTTTTTTGTGATTGTTTGTGCCTTTCCTAAAAAGAAAGAGCATCTCACTTGTTTATAGGTGTGGTGATATTGGATTTTACACCTATATTCATTTCACTATTCAGTATACATATTCTTCAGGTTTGGGATTAGATGAGGTCATTTGCTCCTTCAAACGTGAATTGACTTCCCCCTGTCCTAAACCCTTACACATGTTTTTTTCTCACTTTAGCGCTACACTTTTAACATTTAGTTATGGCTTATGACACGCTTTGTTAAAGCTCCCTGAACACCAGTCAAAGCACCTGTCACTAAATAAAATGGTTAGCTTACAGTCCTGTTTACACAGACTTTTGCTTGGTGCTTCGATGAGGCTTCAGTGGGGCTTTGGTGGGGCTTCGATGAGGCTTTGGTGAGGCTTCGTAGGTGTCACGTACCTGGTAGGTGGAGCCCAGAATGCAGAGAACGGCCTCTCGTATGCCTCCGACTTAAGAACCCCTGAAGGTGTGAACAGGGACTCGAAAGTACAGAGGGGCACAAGTGCCTGACTGGAACACTGAAGTAGAAGGCAGGATCCTGTAGTCAGCAGGGAGGTGCACCGTAGTCCTGTAGCAGGTTGCAGACAGCAGGGAGGTGCACTTTAGTAGTGTAGCAGGATGCAGATAGCAGGGAGCTGCACTGTAGTCCTGTAGCAGGTTGCAGACAGCAGGGAGGTGCACTGTAGTACTGTAGCAGGATGCAGATAGCAGGGAGGTGCACTGTAGTCCTGTAGCAGGTTGCAGACAGCAGGGAGGTGCAGACAAGCCGGGTCAAGGTACTGGCGGGCAGATCAGGTACAGAAGGGCAAACCAAGAGAATAGTCAGAATCCAAGCCAAGATCGGGGCGGGCAGCAAGCAGGTAAGTCAGGAACAAGCCGAGTAAGTACTGGATACAGGAAAACTGGTAACAAGGTAGCAGGGGTCTCAGGAAACGCTGTAGACCGGACAGCAAGGCAGCATTGGAACAGTCTTCTTTAAATAACCTATCTTTGGCACCAAGTGTTGTTCCTATTGGCGCTATTGCGCATGTGCGTACGCCCGTTAGCGCTATTGGCGCTATTGCGCATGCGCGTGCGTACGTTAGCGCTATTAGTGCTATTGGCGCTATTGCGCGCGCTTCTATGCACAGGCATTCGTTTAACCCTCAATCTGCTGGGATAACTGCAAGAGGGCTTTTCCTGACAGTAGGTGTCAGACACCATGAATCAGACTGAGATAGAAGTACAGTTAAATCACACTTGTTTAATAATAATAAAAAAAGGTAAACAGAGTAAACGTAGTCAAAACATAGCCAGAGTTTAGGAACTGGAACGGATTGTCAGACAAGCCAAAACGTCACAGAGCCAGAGAACAGCGTAGTAGAACAGCAAGCAGGATCTGGAGCCAGAAGGAATGTCAGCCAAGCAAGTCTTTAACAGGAACACAGGAGAGCGTCTCTAGAGATGTGACCAAGGTGAAGGCAGAGATCATCCGGACTGGACGGCTTAAGTAGGCAGGACTGATGAGCAGGATAACATCAACAGGTGAGTCACTGTGGAGAGATAGGAGCTGGCAATTAGCCAACAGCTGAGTGGCTAGCTGAGAGAAGGAAGAGCTGAGCCCAGCCCTAACAGCACCCCCTCCTCAATGACCCCTCCTCCTCGGAGGACCACCAGGCTTGAGGGGTAAACGTCTTTGGAAATCACAGAAGACAGGGGCATGTACATCGGAGGATGAGACCCAGGAGCGTTCCTCCGGACCGTACCACTGCACCATGTACTGTATGCGCCCACGGAACCTATGGGAGTCAACAATGGACTGTACTTCATACTCCTCATGGTTCTCAATCTGTACAGGGTGAGGACGAGGCACGAGGTGGTAAAGCGGTTGCAGACCAAAGGTTTTAATAAGGAGACATGAAATACATTTGAGATATGCATATTAGAAGAAAGGACTAATGTGTATGCCACTGAGTTAATCCTGCGAAGAATACAGAAAGGCCAAATAAACCGAGGTGCGAACTTCAGAGAGGGAACACGAAGTTGGAGGTTGCGAGATGACTGCCAGACCCTGTCCCCAACCTGGTAGGAAGGCACAGGCAGGCGTCTGTGGTCAGCATGGAGTCTGTACCTATCATTAGCATGTCGCAAAGCCTACTGGACTTGTGCCCAAGTGGAACGAAGACCACAGAGATGCTCCTCTAATGCAGGAATACTCTGCGGAACAAATGAGTCAGGCAACATGGAAGGTTGGAAACCATAGACCATAGTTCACCATAAACAGGGACAATCAGGAAGCAGAACTTAAGGCACTATTGTGAGCGAACTCCGCCCATGGTAAGAGGTCTGACCCATTGTTATGATGGTCAGAAATATAGCAACGTAGGAATTGCTCCAAGCACTGATTGGCTCATTCTGCGGCCCCATTAGACTGCGAGTGATACACAGAGGAGAAAGCAAGCTGAATTCCCAACTGTGCACAAAAGGCTCGCCAGACCCGGGACACAAACTGACTACCCCTGTCTGAGACAATCACTTTGGGTAGCCCATGTAAGGGAAAGATCTCCTGAGCAAAAATGGAAGCCAGTTCCTTAGAAGTGGGCAAGTTCTTTAGTGGAATACAATGAGACATTTTCAAGAACCGGTCAACCACCATAAGCATAACTGTGTTGCCCTGGGAGTTGGGTAACTCCACAATGAAATCCATAGACAGGTGGGTCCAGGGCCTCTCTCCATTGGGTATGGGTTGTAGGAGGCCCACTGGAAGGTGTCGTGGAGTCTTACTCTGAGCACACATGAAACAGTCAGCTACGAAGGCGGTTACATCAGCACATAGACTAGGCCACCAGAATTGTTGGGAAATGGCCCAAAAGAGTTGATTCTTCCCAGGGTGGCCAGCAGCCTTGGGAGAATGGTAAGTCTGAAGCACGGCAGTATAAACACTTTCTGGGACAAAGCAGCAGTCACAAGGTTTCTCAGAAGGAGCATGGACCTGAGCAGCAAGAATTTTTTCACCCAAAGGAGAAGTGAGACTAGTGCGAAGTGTAGCCAGAATACGATCAGGAGGAGTCAAAGGAACCGGAACCAGCTCCATCTTGGAAGTGGAGGAAAATTGTTGTGACAAAGAGTCAGCCCTTACATTCTTAGTACCGGATAAGAATGAGACAATGTAACTAGACTCTCAAAGGCCTTAATGGACTCCGGATACCAACTCTGTGGGTTACCATCCTTTCTGGTCATAGCAGTCAGTGGCTTGACCAGAGACGAGATGTTACAAATACACTTCCGATAATAGTTGGCAAAGCCAGAAAAGCGCCACAGAGGACGTAAACCCATGGGTTGGGGCCACTGTAGGACTGCTGAAAGTTTCTCTGGGTCCATCAAAAAACCAGCAGTGAAAATGACATAACCCAGGAATTTAACCTGTTCACGATGGAATTCACACTTCTCCAATTTACAATAGTGATTGTTCTCTCTTAGTTTCTGAAGCACATGACAGACATCTGTGTGGTGGCTCTCCAGGGACCTGGAAAATATGGGGATATCGTCGAGATAAACCACCACACATAACTGCAACAAATCTCAGAGGACATCGTTAATAAATTCCTGGAAAACTGCCGGGGCGTTACAAAGGCCAAAAGGCATTACGAGGTACTCATAATGTCCTGTTCTGATATTAAACGCATATTTCCACTCGTCGCCCTCCTTAATCCTCACAAGATTATATGCCCCTCTCATATCAAGCTTCGTGAAAACCGCTGCTCCCTTGAGGCAGTCAAGTAACTCCGTAATCAACGGAATCGGTTAGGCATTCTGAATCATGAAACGACTGAAACTCCTATTATCAATACAAAGTCTCAGTTCACCACTCTTCTTCTTCACAAAGAAGAAACCAGCACAAGCAGGAGACGAGGATTTGCAGATGAAACCTCGAGAAAGTGCGTCTGCAAAAAACTCCTCCATGGCCTTTTCCTCCAAGACCGACAAAAGGTAAACCCGGCCACGAGGGGGTATGGCACCAGGTTGAAGGTCAACTGCGCAATCATATAACTGGTGTGGAGGCAAATTACTGGCTTGATCTTTGTAAAAAACATTGCTAAAATCGCGGTACTCCTCCGGCAGGGAGGAGAGTGAAGAGGTGCACAGGATCTTGGCTACCTTCTGGAAGCATGTCTTACAGCATTGTGGCGACCAGGAGAGAACCTCAGCACGGAGCCACCACGGAGCCAATCTCTTCCTCCTCCTAAGGTTTCTCTCATCCGCAGAGAGATGCGTAAAGCCCAAGTGCATGGGTTCATCTTCACTGACTGATTCGGTACCAGGAGGCATGGGAGGTGAGGGAGGCAAGGGTGGGACTGCAAAGCTCGGAGACAATTGTATAGGAGGCTTCCACAAGCGCTCCTTAAAAGAAAGTCTTTCTCTGAGTCTGGAGTCAATGAGGATGGCAAATGTGATCAACTTCTCCAGCTCAGTGGGTATATCTCGGGCTGCTATCTCATCATTGATGGTATCCAAGAGACCATGAGATAATGTCATTGTTCCACACAACCTCTGCTGCTAGAGTACAGAATTCAATGGCGTCGGCAACAGTTCTCGCACTCTATTTGATGGACATGAGGCACTTGGCAGCAGAAGCAGAGCCTGTGGGAACGTCAAATACCCTTTTAAAAGAAGCCACAAACTCAGGGTAACTCAAGACAACAGTTTTTGCGTCTCCCATGGAGGGTTTGCGCAGGCCAAGGCTCTCTCAGAAAGCAAAGATATCACAAAACCTACTTTGTATCTATCCGTGTGAAACACCTGGGGCAGCATCTCAAAGCATATCTCAACCTGGTTGAGAAACCCTCTGCATTGGACTGGATTGCCCCCAAATCGATGGGGAAGTGGAGTGGAACCAGACATATCTCTTATGGAGAGATACTCAAAGCGGGGGCCTGCACAGAGACTGGAGCAGCAGCAGGGACGGCCTGCAACACAGGTTGTACCGGAGCAGCCACAGTTGGAGATTCCAGGTGAGCCTGCGACTCATGACGGGACTTCCCTGTGGCATTCCCCGTGACGTCACAGGGAAGTCCTGTCAAGTCACCGTGCGTCAGAGGGGGGCGGGGTCACCGGGTCACACAGCGGGAGCCTCCCTCCATGCCAGCATGGATGCAGAGCGGCCCGGAGAAGAAAATGAAGAAGAGAAGAAAAGAAGAAGATGAAGAGAAGAGCGGGAGCCTCCCCCCATGCCATGGGTGCGGAGCGGCCCGAGGAGAAGAAGATAGAAGACGCCGCGGAGGAGATGCTGGACAAGGACACCGGAGGAAGAACAAGAAGAGCCAGAAGAACCAGAAGAAGAAGATGAATTAAGATAGAAGAAAGAATAAGCATTTAAATAAAGGAATTGTCAAAAACTGTCTTGTTTTGTCATTTTTAACATTTTTGACAGTTTTTTAGTGAAATGGTAGGGGTACTTTTGTACCTCCTTACCATTTCACACAGGGGGGGGGGCCGGGATCTGGGGGTCCCCTTGTTAAAGGGGGCTTCCAGATTCTGATAAGCCCCCTACCTGCAGACCCCTACAACCACCAGCCAGGGTTGTGGGGATGAGGCCCTTGTCCTCATCAACATGGGGACAAGGTGTTTTGGGGGGCTACCCCAAAGCACCCTCCCAATGTTGAGGGCATGTGGCCTGGTATGATTCAGGAGGGGGGGCGCTCTCTCTTCCCCCCCCTCTTTTCCTGCTGCCTGCCAGGTTGCATGCTCAGATAAGGGTCCCGTACGGATTTTTGGGGGGACCCCACGCTGTATTTTTTTTTTTGGCGCGGGGTTCTCCTTAAAATCCGTACCAGACCTGAAGGGTCTGGTATGGAATTTAGGGGGACCCCCACGTCATTTTTAAAAAAAAATTTGGCAGGGGTTCCCCTTAATATCCATACCAGACCTGAAGGGCCTGGTATGGAATTTAGGGGGACCCCGACGTCATTTTTTTTTAAAATTTTGGTTTGGGGTTCCCCTGTGGGGAATTCCCATGCCGTTTTTATCAATGAACTTCTATGTGTATTGTCGGACCGGCAATGCAATAGCCGCGAGTAGTTTTAAATGGCTTTTTTCCTTCGAAATGTAATTTTGCTGTCAGACTGTTCTAAACACAGGAAACATGCGCCCCATTTACAGGCATACTATAGACACCCCCCAGCTATGAAATTTAAAGGGATATTACACTTTTATTGTTTGACTTTAAGCATTATTAAAATCACTGCTCCTGAAAAAACGTCAGTTTTAAAAAATTTTTTTTGCATTGATCCATGTCCCCTGGGGGACACTTTTTATGACAATAACTTGCATATAAGCCTTTAAAATTAGCACTTTTGATTATATATGTTCGTGTCCCATAGACTTTAACGGCATTCGCGTGTTCGAACAAACTTTTTTCCTGTTCGCATGTATGGTGCGAACCGAACAGGGGGGTGTTCGGCTCATCCCTACTCTCCAGGATAAAATGAAGCCTTACAGTGGTACTGTGTCAAGGTCCTCAAGCAGGCTAGAAAGCCACAGTGCACCCCCCATCCAAGCTTGAAATATAGATCATGGAATATTGAACTCAGACCATGAAATATGCAATTCAGAACACAGAAATCAAAATTCAGAACATGGAACTCGGAACTCCTTATACGGAACATGGAATATGAAAAATGGTAACATAGACAAAATTTGGAAGACATTCGAATTTCATTTCCATTGTAGGAGCACCACATTATGTTTTCCAATAATATATGTTAACATCCCATAAGAATCAATAATGCAACGCACAGTAATGCACTTTAAAGGCATTCTATTGTCCTTCATTGTAAGTGGCACCACAGTACATGGTAATGCAACACCATGAACACAAACAGTGCACCTTTGCTATTTTTTTCTGGTCTGGTACCATTTTAGCCCATCCAATTGGACTGCCTTAACATAACACACCAGGTCAGACAGGTGTGTCTGGGTCCTAAATTATATCTGTAAATGCATGTTACCATATCACAGTCTGATTGCTGCCTTACAAAAAATAGTACTTACCTGTTAAAAGAACAGTCACTATACTTACCTTTCAGACAGCTAATTTTGAAACACTACCACTTTGGTGCTAGTTGGCCGATGCATGTTTTCCACATTTCTGGGTGTGTGAAATACCTGCCCCCTATGCAGTCTGTGGTTCTGCCTGTTGGCTCGTATGTCACTACAGGACACACATGTTGTTGTAAGAAAGTACATGGGATGCAGTGCAGTGGGGAAAACAGATATTCGAACCATCCAAGTAAAAAGAAAACTACAGCCACTGGTGGACAGGGAAAAGATGGCAGCTCAACAACTGGGTTCCAGGAAAGTTAAGTATAATGACTGTTCTTTTAGCAGGTATGTAATCTTACACAAGTGACCCTGTGCTGACTAGGGATGAGCCAAACACCCCCTGGTTCGGTTTGCAGCAAAACATGCGAACAGGCAAAAAATTTGTGCGAACACATGAACACAGTTAAATAATGTTGAGCCAGACACCCCCCGGTTCAGAACAGGAAAGAAATTCTGACGAACACCATTAAAGTCTATGGGACACGAATATGAAAAATCAAAAGTGCTCATTTTAAAGGCTTATATGCAAATTATTGTCATAAAAAGTGTTTGGGGACCCGGGTCCTGCCCCAAGGGACATGTATCAATGCAAAAAAAGTTTTTAAAACAGCCTTTTTTTGGGGAGAAGTGATTTTAATAATGCTTAAAGTGAAACAACAAAAATGAAATAGTCCTTTAAATATCGTGCCTGGGAGGTGTCCTTAGTATGCCTGTAAAGTAGCGCATCTTTCCCATGTTTATAACAGTGCCACAGCAGAATTACATTTCTAAAGGAAAAAACGTAATGTATTGTCGGATCCTGGCAATATAGATAAAAATACCAAAAATACCAAAAGAAAATGACATGGTTGTCCCCCCCAAAATCCATACCAGGCCCCTCAGGTCTGGTATGGATATCAAGTGGAACCCCGCACCAAATGTTTTTTTTAAATGGCGTGGGGGTCCCCCTGGCCCCCAGGCACTATATACTCTGAACAGCAGTATATATGCTATACGGCCTGCCCTATATACTCTGCAGAAAATTGGGCCTTTGGTTTTGGTGGCGCCAGAACACTGTAAGCCCTCACAGTTACTTTTGTTGGGCGCAGGAACGGGCCCTGCTGTGAAATATTATATCAAAAATGGTAATTACATAATCCTGTTAAACAGGGGCAGAAAAATTGGGCCTTTGGTTTTGGTGGTGCCACAACACTGTAACCACTCACAGATACTCTTGTTGGGTGCATGAACGGGCCCTGCGTTGAAATATTATATCAAAAATTGTAATTACATGTCACTGTTAAACAGGGGCAGAAAAATTGGGCCTTGGGTGGTGGTGGTGGTGCCCTAATTTAAAAATGTTGTTGGGAGCAAGCACCATCAAGATTAAGGAGGAATAGGATAAGCAGTATAGGCAGTCTTCAAGGGATCCCAC